>OU343218.1:74708872-74777254 GCA_910596185.1 Chrysanthemum makinoi | reverse complement strand
TGTACCACAAATTTGCAGAAAATCTCGTCTCACATTAAGTACCTGTGTAACTTTTATTGTCATTTGATGCTTATCTCTAGGAGAGGCGCAAGGCTGGTATATCGGATGACAGCTTTGCTGGTGTTCCTGTTTTCCAGGTTAACCTTTGCATAAATTGCAACTTTACCCTTTACTAGTTTTCCATGCTTCTGATTTAAATGATATTGAAATATAAATGATTTTAGTTACATCAGAATAAACAGAAATATTATTTATCACTGTAAAACGTACAAACTGTTTTGAACTGAGAGAAAGTTACAGATGGCATATTGACATGTTTGTGAAGCTTCAGTGATAACTTTTCAAATATAAGCGATAATGTATATCTTTAGGCATAAACGTAGAGTTACGTTAATTATTCTTTTAGGAGTTAATTGCATTTTTGGTCCCTGTGGTATGGTCCCTAAAACTTTGAAAGTGCAATGATAGTCCTCATTTTGAAGTTTGGATTGCAATTTTGGTCCCTGAAAGACAAGGGTAATTTGGTCATTTCACACCGATTAGGGAAAAAAAATTCAATCCAAACTTCAAAATGGGGACTATCATTGCACTTTCAAAGTTTTAGGGATCAAACCTGCAATTTGGCCATACCACAGGGACCAAAAATGCGATTAACTCTTCTTTTAGTAACACTGATATGGATGCAGTCTAAGAGCTTGGTACTGAGGAGCCAAAACAGAAGATACCGTCCTGCTTTTTTCAGAAAGGTTAGCACTAGTGCTTCCATTCGTAATATCGTGATAATATATTTCTACCACATTCATTATGTATTCTTCTCGTGTACTATGTAGGAGGATCTTGAAAAGTCTTTAGCAAGAGCTTCTGATCAGCAAAGGCAGTTAAATCCTGCCCTGAAAGCGGGCGATCTTGAGGTAACTTTTAGGGATCAACAATCACACAAAGTTTTAATGTATCGAACACAATAATTATGTGGTTTGGTAATTAGTGTAAATTCACATGTGTTGCCACAAGCCCACAACTTAATGATATTTCATTGATGTTGTAATATTAATGATACATTAAGGTAAGATAACTAAGGACAGGAAGTTGTCATTAGAGGTTAAATGAGTGGGTTGGATAGAGTTGAGATCAACATAAATCTCATATTTACCATAGATCCAATAAATCAATCTTAACCATCTATTTTTGATCAAAGTTAATAAAAAAACCATTTTCCACATTTTTTTTTAAAACAACATATCTTGCAAACGGTAAATCTTCAAACTATAAAAAATACACTATCGCGACGAGAATTAAATTATCTTTCTATAAATATGCACTTTTCTATATTTTCGACAAACATTTTTTTTCAAAAATTCCGCCCAGAAAAATCATATATGATTTGTAAAATCATATATGATTTGTAAAATCATATATGATTTTCAAAAATCATATATGATTTTTAAAAATCGAATCATATATGATTTTCACAAATCATATATGATTTTTACAAATCATATATGATTTTCAAAAATCATATATGATTTGTAAAAGTCGAATCAGATATGATTTTCACAAATCATATATGATTTTTTACGGGCCGAAATTGAAAAAAAAGTTAAAATATATTGTAGTGCATATCTATAGAAAGATAATTTAATCTCGTCGCGATGGTATGATTTTTATCGCGTAACAATTAACGGTTTGCGAGATATTTAATTTTAAAAAAAAGGGTGAAAGTTTATTTTAATAAAAAAATGAATGACTATTATTGGTTCATTGGATGTATGGTAAATTTGAGATCTATATTGAACTTTTGTCGGGTTGGATAACAGACCAAAATGGGTTTCGGTATAAGTTGTTAATATTTTTATGCGGGTCAAAACAATTTTTATCCATTTTTATTGAAAGTTATGTATAATAGTGATTACAAAAACTATATTATTATAAGAATAATCTGACTTATTTATTTCTAATAAGCGATTTTGGAGGTCTTATGCATTTTGGTACATTTTGGATGACTCTCGACCCCTTTGTCTGTAGTTGAATCTTTCAACTCAACCTATTTGACCCATTAGAGATAAAACATAACCCAAAAAACCCATTTGTAGTTAAGTTGGTCGAAATTGCTACCTGAAGATGTGAATCTTGATCACTTTTTATCCTGCAAGTGGCTGTTATCAAGGATATAATAATAATACATGGGATGAAGGTTAGCAACTACTATACATTACAATCTTTTCTGCATTGTCATTGACATTAAGTAAAATGGACAAAGATGAAAGAATAGATATTATCCAGTTGATATGTAAACGGGTAAACGAATGAGAATTTCAATGTCTAGGTTACCTAGGGAGGCTGAGTCTTTGACTCATATGTACGCGGCCTAACCCGGGTATCGTGACCGTTTCCAACCCTTTCCCTGGCCGCCCCCAAAATTTGTACCTAATGAGGTTTCAACCCTCTAGACCTCTTGTGAGGCAATTATGCAATTGATATTTATTTAAAAGAAATTAACCTTTAGGGATTACAGATTTTAACATTAAACCCTTCACGATTTAGCATTGTAAGTTTAGTTTATGGCGATATCAAGATTAGTGCGAGGCATTGAGTTACTACAAGAGTCGATTCTTTACCATTGCTCCTCAACCTTTTCTTGTGACGGTCTTAAAGTTTGGTCTTAAGAATTCTAGGTGTTCTACGCTTTCAATACAATAATATATCACATCGAGTTAATTTCCTTTGTAGGACAATTCTACAACTGCTTGGGATGATGTTGTTTTCATCCCTCCTGGTTTCGATGTTTCAACTGACTCACCAAGACCATAGGAAGCAACTACAAACTTGTAAGTTTAAAGTACATTTTCCAACTCAATGGCTTCAACGAGTAGGCAACTACTCCGTATAATATTTGGTAAAAATTAAAGAAAAACAAAAAAACAAATTTTCTCTTTAATATCTTGTCTATTTTTCGTTTTACATCATATATAAAGTGATGGAATCTTTGAAGTGAATCTAAATTAGCAAGAGAATCCCATTCTCACGAGCTATCTTTGTACAATTATGTGTTATCTGCAACTGTACGCTCACAATATTATCAACTCGAATTTAACCAAAAAATAAGATCATGAGCAAAGTTAGACTAAGTTATTGATGTCATGTGAATTAAGATAGGATTCACTAATTTGCTTAAGCATCTTGAATTCTTAATGACTAATGATGTTTATGCCTTTTGAATACAGGATTGTGCACCCGTCGATGAATTAAAATAGATGTGCCTCCTTGGTGTTTTTGCAGTTCCAGTGGCACCATATCAATCAATGTTCATGTGTAAGACGATGACTGTATTTGAGCTTATGGGATTTCTTTTATAGAGAATAATCATATGTGTAATTTTCTTATATATGTGTTTCTAAGCATAGTTTTGCTAAATGTTACAAGAAAAATAGGCTAAGCAATTGGCCAAAATGTTCTTAGAAACAGGAATTTAAGATTGGGAAGTATGTCCTTACAATTCATTGACCAAAATGAGCTACAAGTATTCTAATCCCTGAAACAATATTTGTCATTAGCTTTGCTAACAAACCACGAAGGATAGTGAAATTGGCACTCTAAAAGTCCACTTTCTTCTTTCACTATGACATTTTTTCAATGCGTCTAAGCTAAAATTCATCTTTGAGGTTGTGCGAGGCGGATAATATGCTAGAAAGACGGTTAAAGTTTCAAGCATTCTAGGAACTACAAACTTTCTATAGTTTTAACACTTTCACATACCTATCGCAAACCGGACAAAATGCTTTGCCCGGTAATCACCAAAACCTTGCTTCTAGACTGAACCCCCCCTCTCCAGTCCCCCTGGCCATTGTACTGTTGTGTTCTTCATCTTCATTGCTGTCGCAGTGTCGCATAACACAAACAGATTCTATGTCTAACAACAACCCACAAGCATGTTGAATTTGAAGAATGTAGATGGTCATTTTCTAATGTTACCTAAGCTATGTTTGTGTTTGTTAGCAAACAAACTAAAGGAGTGTTTTTTTTTCACTTAATGAATGAACTCAAATCTTTATTTTCTTTTATTAAAACTTCTCTCTTAAGACTAAAATAGATATGTCTTCAAACCACTAAATTTAAGAAACAACCCCTTAACTAATCCATAGGAAAACCGTCGACAGATGATTAGATGCTATGTGTTAGGTAACATCTCAACTTTACAAAGTGGTAGGGTTATAAATTATTAATCATGTCTATGCTACGATTGCTATCATTATCATACAACAAGTTAACTGCATTGTACTGTAATTAAATATTTAAAGTATAACTAATATGTTTATGAGGCACTTTATTTTCCTTACCAACTTACCAAGGGACAAATTCTCACCATCTATCTAGTTTGATCTAATAGTGGGGAATAACTTAAGATTTAAAAGGTAAACCTATTTTTGTCTTTCTTTTTTTATTCACATATTCTTTTTGTCTATTTTTTTTTTAAATTAACGTTTTTTTTATTTAATTCACTTTTTTTTTTTTTTTTTTAATTCGTTTTTTTTAAATTCGCGTTTTTTTTATTAATTCACGTTTTTTTTTTTATTTTTTTTTTCTTAGTTTTATTTATTTTCATACGTTTTCATCCATTTTCATACGTTTTTGTCCGTTTTCATACATTTTCATATGTTTTCGTCCGTTCTCATACGTTTTCGTTCGTTTTCATCAGTTTTCTTTCGTTTTCGTCAATTTTTCATACGTTTTCATCCATTTTCAAACGTGTTTTTACGGTTTCATACGTATTCGTCCGTTTTCATACGTATTCGTCCATTTTCTTACATTTTCGTCCGTTTTCATACGTTTCTGACTATCACAAGTGATTTTCAGAATATCAGTGATATTCAGAATATCACTTTTTGATATTCTGAATATCACTTGTGATTTTCTGAATATCACTTGTGATTTTCTGGATATCACTTTGTGGTATTCTGATAATCACTTGTGATTTTCATGTTACAAAACATTAGTTGAAAATCACTTGTAATATTCAAAATCACGAATATCACTTGTTGATCATCGGATATCACGGAATATCACTTGTGATACTCAGAATATTATTTGTGATACTCAGAATATCACTTGTGATATCACAGAATGCCACTTGTGATATTCAGACATATGAAAGCGGTCAAAACATTTAAAACCACGAAGCGTTGAAAGCGGATGAATATGTATGAACTCTAAACCAAAATTTGACCACTTTCTCTTTATACGTGGTAAATATAAACTTACATATTTTTATAAGTTTCAAAATAAGCAAATTAAGCTTGTGAAACATAAACCGAAATCACATAAGCTCATAAGCAATAAAATAAGATTTAACAATTACCCCCAAACTATGTAGTTGCTATTCAAATTATATATTTGTGATATTCTGAATAACACTTGATTTTACGGATATCACTTTGTGATATTCTGAATATCACTTTGTGAATATCAATTGTGATTTTGATGTTACAAAACATTAGTTGAAAATCACTTGTGATATTTAGAAAATCACAAGTTATATTCTGAATATCACAGAATATCACTTGTGATCATATGAATATATCGAGAATATCACATAATATCACATAATCTCACTTATGATATTTATAAACGTATGAAAACGTCAGAAACATTTAAAACGGACGAAAATGAGCGAAAACGTGAAAATGAAGCGAATATGTATGAAAGCAGATGATGAAACGTATGCAAGCGTAAAACGAGTATTATGAAAGCGGACCAGCGTATGAAAATGGACCGAACACGTATGAATAATGAACAAAACGTAAGAAAGCGGTAGCGTTTGAAACGGACCAGCGTAAGAAAGTGGATGAATATGTATGAAAATGGGCCAACGTATGAAAGCGTTAAAACAAGTATGAAAGCGAGCGATTATGAAAATGGGCGAAAAAACGAAAACGTATGAAAGCGAAAAAAAACGCGAATTGAAAAAATGAATAACGTGAAAAAAAAAAAAAGGAAAAAAACGTGGATTTAAAAAAACGTGAATTAAAAGAAAAGACAAAAAATTGAATAAAAAAGAAAGACAAAAAAACAAGAAAAAAACCATGGACTTAGGTTTATCTAAATCTTAGGTTAATCACCACCATTAAATTAATCTAAATGGATAGTGATGATTTGTCCCTTGATAAACACCAAAATAAAGGTAAGCAAATGAAAATTCCTCATGTTTATGATCATAGTCTCATAGAGAATAAAAGATTTGCCTACGGATACAAGAGTTAAGACTAATCATTTTGAACCCCACTTGGCTAATTGATTCATCAACTTGATTAAGAAGATATTGTTCTTTTCACCTAATTACTTATTTACTCCATAGCTGGATTATGATGGTACATTTTTATATAATTAAAGTGGTTCTTATCCATTTACATTTTTATAAATGGATAATCAAATTGGACTTCAACTACATGACAATAATAACCATTTATGTTTGTTTTAGAAATTTATGATTTTTCATTGAAAGAATAATTATGTTTTTATATGATGGATGATCAAATTGGACTTCAACTACATGACAAATTGACAATAATTACCACTTATGTTTGTTTTACAAATTTATGATATTTCATTGAAAGAATAACTATGTTTTTGTTTGTAGAAAGTAGAAATAATAAGAACTACTATCTCCGTCTCATTTTATTTGTCCTTATATATTTTTTTAAATGTTTCAAAAAAATTGTTCACTTTCCGGTTTTAGTAACAAATAAATAATTTAGTAGGAGAATATTTCATATGAGTGGCTAAAAATTGATGTGATCTCACTTTTATTAAACTTGGTAATTTTTGTCTTCTGACAATAATTTTAAGGAGGAGGAAGTATTAAATTTGAGAAACTCAATCGTATGTACTTATGGATCTTATACTTGAGTACTTAACGATGGTTTTGAAATAAGAGAAAAGTTCGATATTTATTTTGGGGCATAAAAGACTAATCCTCATTGTCTATTTAGTTAGATTTAATGATGGGGACTAAATCTAACTTTTATAAACGGTTTTTTTTCATCCCTTCTTTTATCCTTTCATTTATTTCACATAGTTAATGTGTGTTTCCTCAAACAGTCTCTCATCTCTTCCCCCCAAAATTAGTTAATTTGGCGTCATTCCAAGCACACTCCTTCAATTCTTCATTCCGATCCATATCACGATCATCATCATCGCATCAACACGTCGCGATTGTCATCATCACGCATCACGACCATCATTATTTATAACAGTCGTTCATTATCATCACGATAATCTTTAATGGATGCTTTTGATTTGAATCAACCGGCTGTTGCAGTTACAAAAGATGTTACTAATTCAATTGATTGTTTTGGTGTTCAAGCGTTTTATAATTCTGTTGAATCGGTTGATAATTTTATTGATAATTATGTGGATTAAGTTGCTAACAATTCTGAACATGTTGATTGTGATTTTAATGTTGTTGAGGATGAAAATTTAAACCGCGAGTTTAATTTTATGATTTAATTTTGATTTTTGCTGTTTGATAAGTTGTTGAAAGATGAAAACTGTGTTTAAGTTGCGGATATATTGTTTTTAACTTGCTGATAAGCTGTTGAGTGTAATTTTGCTTATTGGTTAAGCTGTTAGTTTAATTTTGCTTTGACTGCATTGGATTATTTTTTTCTATGTGATTGCTTCATTTTAAAGTTGTTTTGAATCTGCTCTGTATCATGTCACCTGTGATATTTTAAGTTGATGATAGTGTAATTTTGCTTATGAGTTAAGCTGTAAGTTTAATTTTACTTGAACTACATTGGTTTACTATGTTTTGTTGATGTGGTTAATTCATATTAAAGTTGTATCATATGTGTAGTATCACTTGTGATATTTTTAAGTTGATAGTTTACAATGCTTATTAGCTAAGCTTTGTTATATGACATGTCTAATATCACTTTGTGATATTTCATAAACATAGTTAAGCTTTGTTAAGTCGTGACATCCTATTTAGTATTTATTGCGTGTTTTATCACTTTTTCACAACTTCAAATAGTGTGAAAACACCTCAATCGTTCATTCATCATGAATTTATTGATACTCATGGTGGATCAGTTTATTGGGTTCCGAGAATCCCCGTTAGTGTGTTACTAGTATTTGGGACTATTTATGATTCTGTTGAGGATTTCATTAGTATGTATAGGAAATACGCTTCAATGGCAGTATTTGGTGTTAGAATTTCTTCTCAAAAAAGATTAGGGGTAGGCTTGTGAAACAGAAGTATATAGTGTGCAATAGGGAAGGGTGCCCACATAAATTTTATCTGAATACTTTAGCTCCTAAGAAATGTGATAAACAAGTAAGGCATTCAAACTATAGAATCACTGGTTGTAAAACAAGTGTTGTTAACCTTGGTGCTGTTAGAGCGCATAATTTGTATACGGGGTTGAAAGGGTCATATTTACTTGTTCATGGTACTGAAACTGAGTTTAAGAACATCACCCGTGGGATAAATTGTTTATAGGAGATACTGATGCTCAAATGCTTATTAGTCGAATGGAAGACCCGAAAAACTATAAACCAAACTTCTCTTTTGATTATTTTGTTGAGAATGCGAGTTGTGTGGACTTTTTCGGGCTGATGAAGTTGCAAAGTGCAACTACCAAAAGTTTGGTGATATTTTCTCTTTTGATGTCACATACAAAACAAACAATAAAAAAAGATACACGAGAGTACAAGGTACATGCCTTTTTCTAATTTTTTTTACAACTTTATTCTTTTAAGTATCACATGTGATATTTAAGTTTTACTTTCATTGTTAAAAATATAATATGAAGTATCACCTGTGATATATACATTTAAATTTCATATAACTGAATACAAAGTAGTAGTTAAATATCGTTTGTAATATTCTGCGACTCATCTTTTTTTTTTATGTGTTTTTGTTTTGTTTTTGATGAAGGTGCTCTATAACAAGTAAGATGGTTCAATTTCTTGGTGTCAGCTTTTTTTTTCACTGTGGGATTATGTCGACACATATTTTGTGTATTCAAGATTTGCAATGTCGTACGTATCCCAGAACAGTATATACTAAGGCGATTGAAAAGGGATTTGATTCCACCTGATTTATGGAAGAAAAAAAAACCGTTATGGTGACAAGAATGAAATGATCGAGAGGCTTGCAATTGAGGCATATACTTTAGTGGACGCGTGTGTACATATGTTGAGCAATAATGAGCCAAAGTTGACTTCTTTTGTACACAAGAACAAAGAGCTAAAGTCAGAAGTTGAGGCTGATTTGCCAAGTATTCCTCCCCTCAAAGTTTCTAATATTGTTCAAGATTTTATGGGTGCTAAGAAGCCTCCTAAGATTCTAGTTACGAATCTATCAGTTGCAAATACTAAGGGACGTGAGAAGCAACGTACTAAGGGTGGACGAGAGAAATCAATGGAGCAAAGTAAGAATAGGGATGACAATAGGGCAGGCAATGTCAGGGATCGTATTTCCTATCTCCATCCTCGTTTCCCACACTCAATACTCATCCCCACCCCATCTTCATCGGGGAATAGTTTTACATCTCCATCCCCGTCCCCTATGGGGAACAGGATCCCCGCGGGGATTCGGGGATTTTCCATCCTTATCAAGAAAACATTAAAAATACAAAAACTCGTCGAAAATATTTAAAATTTGACCCATAAAGTGTCTCAAGAAACGTACATCACTCACACTTAAATAGTTATAATGTTAATCAAACTTTAAAGTATCATAGATATTACGACAACACATATAATATAAGAATAACGTGCATTGTATGTGAGTATTCAAACAAAACATTGATTAAGTAATATATACTAATTAATGTTTAGTTGTTTATGCTTTCTAATCTATTTGATCATTTAAATATCATACATGCATACACATTACATTTCAATGCTCATAGATATATACATACAAAAGTAAGTATTGTATGGCTATACATATAATTTTCATATATTTCTATATTAAAAAGATCGGGGCCGGGTTCGGGGTTCGGGTATTGATGTTATCCCCATTCTCGCCTCATACCGGTTATGTAATTCGAGTATTCCCAGTTCCCATCCCCATCCCCGGTCAAATCGAGGGTTCCCAAGTCAAATTGGTTTTGGAAATCAAGTCCCCATCAGGTACTTTTTTTCCTAAGTAAGAAGAGAAAGAATGGTTGTAGTATTTGTGGAGAGAATGATCATAACAAACATACTTGTTCAAACAAGGAAAAAGTTGCCAGATTCCATAAGTGGTACCGCCAGAGACGGCTCCACTGAAGGCGGAGCTGCTTTAGTCAAATTATGAATTTACTGTTTGATTTTTTTTTTTAATTTATCTCATGTGATTAATACATCTTCAATAGTTGAAAATTTGATGCAGATTATTGCAAAACACAAGAAGTTTTACAATCCTCCTAGGCAGAGAACTTAACCGTTGTAGTGTAGTATAGGTAAGATACGCTGGATTGATAGTTCTCTAGGGAAATAGTGAGGTAGGCTCGAAGTGTATGGCGAATTAAGTCTAAAGGTTGAGGGAAGATTATTTTTTTTGTCTTTTATATTTATAAGAAAGCAAGTAAAATCTCTGGTTTGAAGAGTTTGGTTTTTAAACTAATAACTAAACTCAATTAAACTAAATCTAATCTAAATGCGAGAAAAAGTAAGTTGGTGAACTTCAAATATGATGAAAGTGTATTTACTTAGAAATTCATTACTCCCTAATTATATTTTATTGATTAGTCGAATTTTAACTTCCTTGTTTAATTAGCGCGTTGTATTCCTTAATACCTATCGAGGGTTGATTATTCCCTAACTTCTCGCCTAAATGGACGACGCCTAAAAATGTCTTAATCCCATCTTTCGCGTTGCAACTAAGAATTCAAGCATTAAATACAATTAATATCAAGTTAACTATTTATTAACTAACGTTTTAGTAGATGTTCAAGCTAGTATAATTTGACCTAGCCAGTTTTCCAACTCCTAACACAAATCAACTAATTAAATAAGAGATGACACATAATAATCAATAACTAGGTTTCATGCAATCCTAAGCATAGTAATGAAAAGAAAAGCAAGTAAAGAAATCAAACAATCACAAGTAAACATAATTGAATGATTGATTAAATAACTTATCTTCTCAATACACTAAATCAAAACTAGTACGCTGCATATATATGTGTATCATATGTGATATAGCACATAAGCTAAACATCAAAACAAGTATGACGCATACATACAACTTTTATCACACTTGATATTTCTAAAGGAGACATGCTTATATGTTACAATATACCTTTACTTTTATCAATCTTCGAAGACAGATCGAAAAACTTGACTGATCCAAGAGCTGAATTTTCAAATGTTTTTAAAGAATAACATGCTTTCTAGATTTCTTACATTTAAAAATATTTATTAACACAAACTAACTGGTAAAAGCTTTCACAACTTCTGCATCCTGATAAATATTATTATCCACATTTTTTCAAAAGCAATATTTTATCGCACATATGAAACAAAAAAATCTTATCACAGTTGCCATACTACCACTCAACAATCATTTCAACTACTATATCACATTAGATATACTACCAATCATTGCTAGTTTCAAATACTGCTCTTAAATTTATTAAAACAAGCCTAATCTATCCATTAAACACACAAATCTACCATAAATCTAGCAGAAGCATCTTAGGCACAATATGTCACATCCCCCAAAATGTCGCAGCGGAAAGTAACCGGGGTTATGACGTTCATAGCACAAAGACAAGATATAAAGAACGACATCTACATGAGTCATTTTAAAAGTACATCATTTGATTCATTAAAAAAAAAGGTTTTCAATACAATAAGTTCCCAAGTTTCTCAGCAAATAAAAGGAAGTTTTTGAAAACATAATCAAATGTTATGAAGTCCATGTATTAAATCCTCATGAATGAAACCGCTATGGGAGACTCTATGATGAACTTCATGCAAGCCAAACCATGCAAATTATGAACCTGAGAAATACATGTTAAAACGTCAACATAATGTTGGTGAGTTCATAGGTTTAAGTAAATGTAAAAGTGGTCTAGAAGATTCCCGAGTGTGAGTATTATAAAAAATACAATATCACAAAAACTATTACAAGTTCACTAAGCTCATGACCCCGAAGCCTTAATCTATTCAATATGTATATATGTATGCCCTTGTAGGTGTCTTGCTAAACACCAAAGTTCTCCAAATGAAAGGCATTTGTTTGACCAGTACCTCTGATCAAGTAGATCTATTCACAATATTAGTGTTTACGAGTAATTAAAGGTTTATGATTATGGAGACTTAACAACAATAGTGGTAACTTAGGCAATCCGTAAATGTTTAAGTACTTGTGTCCGCATGTAAAAGCAAGCAATGTATTCTCACCCTAAAGTATTTTAAAACAAGTATAAAGTAAGTAAACGTGGGGCTATAAAATCCACCTCAATTGAGTGGTGAATACATAAAATGGTAAGTAAGTTCAATGCAAAATCCTAACCGGGACCTAGATAAATAAGCCGTTTTAGGAAAGATGCGACATGTGCTATATGCATATGACAAGGGGCTATAAAACCCACCTCAATTTGGCTAAAAACCTTTACAATGTTGTTGATTGGAAAATAAATCCGACTTTAAATGGGCGCAACTTCTTCGTTTTTTCTTGCCCAATCATTCAAGTCCCTAAACGTAAGTAAATATGTCTATTTCAAGAAATAAAGGCCTCGGTTTGTGAAAACGTGTTTTAGGTGTCAATTTATATACAAATAAAAGCTGACATCTTTACATGTTACAATTTGTCCAGAAACTTTTCCCGACTTCAACGGACTATAACTTACTCGTTTTTCATCCAATTTTCAAAATTCATGTTCCTAGAGTTAGCTCTATGTCTCAGCTTTCCAAAAAGTCCAATTAGAGTTACTGGTGTAGAGTTTAGGTCCTTCATTTAGGCGATTTATGTTGAGTACTAAGATTCAAGGCTTTTTCGACAACCAGTTTCCTCTAAAATCTTAAAAATACTACACACAATCCAAAAATGATAAAATTTGGCTAGGAAATACTTAAGACATATATCTAACTGTGTTATAAAGAATTTGGCTAAAGATCATTTTAAAGAGGCTTTAGCTAGCACATATGCCGACTGAAATATATGGCACATTTAGGGTTTAGTCATACTAACTCTTAAACAACTTTCTACACAACAAGCGTATAAAGTGCGATCTAAACTTTTTAGAAGAGACGTGCTACCGTCGAACGATCACAGGAGGGAGACTACCCGTCGACCAACGGGAGACTATTGTGCCTGGAGGCACCCAAACGGCAAGCCGGATGAGAGAGTGCTGCTCGGGGAGTAGCACGCTCGGAGTGTCGGGTAAGCAGGAAGCTAGTGTCTTGGTTCAACAAAGCTGGGGTGTTACATATAGGACTTCACAAACACATTAAACCATAACCATGTGGGGCGTTAACAATGTTTAGAGAGAGAAAGTTCTAGTGAGATAAAGGGAAGAGAGTTGGGAACTATGTGAAACAAAGAAAAATGGTATTGAAGCTCCAACCCTCTACCTTGGGATACCTGGAATTTCTAATTCCTGGAATTTCTAATTCCTAACAATCTCCCCCTAAGGGAGGTCACCTCAAACACACATTAAACATACATAGAATACAAACTGATATTACATTACAAATTGTTCTTGCACTCTTGTTGAAAAATGGTATTGAAGCTCCAACCCTCTACCTTGGGAGGTAGAGGGTATTTATAGTTTCTTAGAAACAAACGCCACCTACGGGCTGTGGATCAGGCATACAGTGGGTAAAGACCCGTCCGTCCTCCACGGTGTTACTAAACTAAATACTACTTAATCATAAAATAACTATGACTACGAGCTCTCTAGCGATTACATATACTTGAGGTGGCCGACTCTTTAATACCTGGAATTTCTAATTCCTAACAATCTCCCCCTAAGGGAGGTCACCTCAAACACACATTAAACATACATAGAATACAAACTGATATTACATTACAAATTGTTCTTGCACTCTTGTTGAATTACTTTGCTCTGAAGCTCGTAGTCATTGATTTTTTTCACAATGCATGTTTGGTTAATCCAGGTGGAGGTGTTTTACTGATCCATGTGATAATGGGTTTTGAGCCAGCTTTGAGATCATCAGCCACATTAAATCTCTGACTCTTCCTATGTGGTGTTGAGAATATGTGATGTTGTGACATTTGGACCGACATGCTCACATTCTTGATCATGATTTCTTCTTATCAGAGTAGCGGAAGCTTTTGTTGATTCATGATATCGGCAAAGCGTAGCAGAAGCATGGAATGAAAATATCAGAGTCATTGATGCATCAATCATGATTTCTTTAGATATGAATGTGTTGTGTGAGCATGAGGCTATGGATTGACCGCTCCATTCTGATCAGCTGCAAACATCGGGGTGTACCTGCATAAGACAATTAGTAATAAAGCGCACGAAAGTGTCTTTGATCACTTTCGATGAATTTAGGTACACGGCCCATGGTTCCCCGTTGATCAGTACAAGTACTGCCTGTGATCAGGTATAATTCTGAAGAATTTCCTTGACAGGGGTTTCGCGAAATGCTCTAGCGTTCTCAAACCGGAGCGTCTCAAAGAAGACAACACGTGAGTGAACCCGAATAGAGATTCAGCGATTGATGAAAAGAGAATTGGAAAACAATCGTGTATCGCTCAATAGAAATTGTTTTTGCAATACAACGAAGTTTTAGTGAAAAATCATTTATTAATCATAAACACCTTTTGATTTGAAATAATTGTACACAGTCGATGTGCTTAGAGAAAAGAGTTTTTAAAATCCATTTTCTTGGACCTGGATTGATTCAATTTTGAATCGCTCCACTGATGAGGTCCATATGACACAATCAAGTCTTGGCAATACCACAAGGATAGTGCGTAGGACTCATAAGATATAATCTCACATTCCACATTGTGTGAAATAGTGAGTCTTCATGAAATAAGTGTCCTAAAGAGATTAATTGATGATCTCGTGGCTCTAGACTCAATTAGTGCTCTTTTGGTTTCTGTGCGGAGACTAGGAGAGGGTCTCCTTCTTCAATATCAACAATCTCTAAGAGAGAGTCATAGATGGATATGTAGGTTCCGTGAGAATGAAACAAGTCCTTTTAAGAGGAACTTGAGTAGCTTGAGAAGTTTAGTGCAGTGCGTCACTGGGTCCATGACGTCTTGTCTTCAATACCAGTGTTACCTTAGTAACCACCAGTAGCATATGTATTGAACCCTGGTTTACCCCTAAGGTTGAATTATTGGAGGGCTATTTCTTTTCACCCTTTTTCACATTAATTTCTTTTTCACAATTCTTCAACGCTTACCGAGACTTCATGACTAGAACCTTGTTGGCTTTATTCCAGTGCTAGCTCAGTCTCAGTCCGCACTCTTCCCATATCTCATTTATCTCCTTTTATCAATATACCTAAGGACTCTATACTATCTAGTGGATTGTCCCTGGGTAGATCCCTCCGGTTCTGGCGGATCATGGGAACAAAATACCTAACCTTATCATCCTTATATCACCATACATAAAGTAAAGTTGGTCGGTCTATTTGGTATTGTTCATCTGCCTTTGGAACCAATCGAAAACCATTTGAAAATCAATCCAGATACTTATGATATATTATCAAAGCATTTTGTACCTGAATTGTTTTTGATATTTTTAGAACAAGAGCTCCCCTCAACATGTGCATAATGTATTTGAAATCGTTTAGCACACGGAGGCAAGAGGAAGAATTAACTTCTTTGATTACCATTTTCTAAAAGATATCATCATCACTTCCCAATCTATTTGATTAGATACATCATTTTGAGGAAGGATGAGGTTTTCAAAATTTTGCTCCCCCTCAATCTGTGCCTCGTAGTTTGAAAGAGTTTTGCACCTATTAGGAGGAACATGCACTTAGTGACAATTCAATCACGTTTCAATAATTTCAGGTTTAAAGTAGATGCTCCCCTCAACATGTGCATGATAAATTTGAAATCGTTTGTCACATGCGGGGAGGATAGCTTGTACATTATTATAAAACCTTTATCGAATTATCAGATAAATCCAATTTAAATTACAATTCTCCCCGATCACAATTATAAAATCATTTGAGAATCGTGATCTCAGTAGATTTAAATTGTTTTTGAAAGCTTTTTAAGGAGAAATGTGACTTGATTTTGAAAACGTTCTAACTGATATCCCCCTCAATCAATGACATAAGTTGTTGATTGAGAGATAGATAGTTTTAACAACCGTTTATTACAAATGATTTTCAAAAATTGAGCCCGAGTAATTTTTCAAAGCAATTCGTTTTCATTGGATAGTGAGAATTTTTTATAGAATCAGAGCATGAGATTTGAAAAACAAGATAAAGCATGGCTCTGTTCTTTCTTTTTAACACGGTTACTGCTCTGAAATGACAATAAACCATCATTTTTTTCATTTTTTTTTTTTTTTTTTGAGAAAAACTATGTACATTCGATGAATATCTAAAGGCCCGTGACATTCTTTGAATATCAACACAAAGTCCGTAGATGATATCGGATTTGAGAAAATCATGACAAAAAGATAATATTTTTGAGGATTTTTCGAATTTTTCACATTTTTATGGATTTTTAAAGTTTTATAATTTTCTATTTGATTTTTGAAGGTTTTGTAATTTTGTATTTTGCTTTTTGAAAAAAAATATATATACAAAGAGATAGATGAAGAAAGACCTTCACTCCTCGTCTTCCTCCTGAAGACGTTTGAGTGTTTCTGGTTGAATGCTTTTCAAGCCAAGTCGTGGAAGAATAAACTCAAAACGTTCTCTTGGAAGAGCTTTGGTGAAGATGTCTCGCTAACTGGTATTCATCCTTACAAAATAGAGTTCCTCCACACCTTTTTCCACTTGTTCCCCTGATGAAATGATGTCGAATGTCGATATGCTTTGCTCTTGAGTGTTGAACGTTGTTGCATGAGAGAGCAATAGCACTTTTATTATCCTCAGATAGAGGATTTTGTTGAATACAAAGCCATAGTCGGTTAATTGAGATCTCATCCATAGGATTTGAGCACAACAAGATGACATGGCTATGTATTCAGCCTCTGTAAGGAAATAGAAGTACTCATTTGCTTCTTTGAAGACCAGCTCACAAGCTTATCACCCAAAAACCGAGCACCTCCAGACGTACTTCGACGAGTATCTTGACACCTGCATGATCTCGCATCTGCATATGTCTTTGTTAGTGACATACCAGTGTCCTTCAGGTACCAAAGTCCCATGTTGATGGTTCCTTGGAGGTACCGAAAGACCCGTTTAACCGCTTCAAGGTGCTTTTAGTAGGCTTAGCACGGTATCTAGCACACATGCATACAGCAAACAGAATATCAGGTCTACTGGCTGTGAGGTACATCGGGGATCCGATCATGCTACGATATTTCGTTTGGTCCACCATGATCCCTGAGTGGTCCTCATCCAGTTTTGTACGCTCAATCATGGGAGTGTCAACAGGGTCACTAGAATCAAATATGAATTTCTTTAAAATCTCATTTGCATATTTAGATTGATTTAGGAAAATGCCTCCGGGACTTTGTGAAATTTGTAATCCCAAGAAAAATGACATTTGTCCCATCATTGACATTTGAAATTTAGAACCCATTTCATTTGAAAACGATCACACTCATTGGGGTCAGTCAAGGCAAAGATGATATCATCAACATAAATTTGAACGTGAATTAAGTGTTTGCATGACTTCCTGGTGAACAATGTTGGATCAATGCTCCTTTGCTGGCCGTGGATAGAAGAAACTTTGATAGCGTATCATACCAAGCCCTTGGAGCTTGCTTTAAACCATAAAGAGCCTTCTTCAAACGATAAACGTGAGTAGGATGCTCTGGATTCACAAAGCCTTCAGGGTTGACGTGACGAGACGACTTCTTTAAGATCTCCGTTCAGAAATGCCGTCTTTACATCCATCTGATAAACTACCATGTTCTTACTAGCAGCATTAGCCAAGAATATTCTGATTGCCTCGATTCGAGCAACTAGAGCAAAAGATTCTTCAAAGTCAATACCCTCCTCTTGACGGTATCCTTTAGCAACCAATCGAGCCTTGTTCTTTAACACATCACCATGCTCATCAAGTTTCACTTTGAAGATCCATTTTAGAGCAATGATCATAGCACAATCTAGAGCAGGCACTAATTCCCATACATCATGTCGATCAAACTCATGAATTTCTTCTTGCATGGCATTGAACCAGCTATCTTCATTCATGGCGGTTTTAACATCTTTTGGTTCGATCTTTGAGAGTACGGAGTTGAAAAAGCACCATAAGGCATTGGTTGCAAGTTGTTTCCGTGTGGATACCGGACGAGAGGGATTTCCAATGATGTTGTCTAATGGATGATCGTGAGTCCATTTTCTGAGGTATTCATGTGGCGGTTGTTGAGGGACTGAAGTAGCGAGTCGATGTCTCTCGAAGAAGATGGTTCTGATGATGATTCAAGAGCAAATATGTTTTCAAATGGAGCATCTTCGGGAGTATCAAAGGGATTGACTTCATCCTGTGAATCAGAAGCATTTCCATGATGTACACTTGATGATTGAAGATTTGTTGATGAAACAGATTGGTCAGCAGCAGGCGCTTCTTGTCTTAATGACATAGAAGTAGAAGGGTTAATTTCATTGACAGGGATAGAAGCAGCCTCTGTTGATTGAATTGTCATATCATTGTTACTTGGCTCAAATTGTTCATCAAACATTGGATCAAACAGTTTCTTTAAATCATCTTCTGAGGGAGGTACATATGGAGTTGCTGATGAGGAGTTTGGTACAAGAGATGAACCAATGGTACTGCTTTGAAGTGCGGGTCCTGAACTGGATTGTCCAGGAGCCATTTGACCAGTCAGCTCATCAAACATGACGTGAATTGTTTCCATGATATTTCAGGTTCTCTTGTTATAGATTCGGTAACCTTTTCTGTTTGGTGCATAGCCTACAAAAACTCCAATGTCCGCTTTAGCTCTCAGTTTTCCTAAATCTTGACCTTCATTAGTTGGATAACATAAAGCACCAAACACACGAAGGTATGATAGATCAGGTTTTCTATTGTGGACAAGTTCATAAGGAGTCTTTCCATGAGAAGTGTGAATTAGAGATCGATTTTGAGTGTAACAAGCAAAGGGCAATAGCTTCCTTTCCCCATAGAAACATTGGAACATTTGAGTAAATCAGCATTGTCCTTGCAGCTTCTACAAGAGTTCGATTTCGTCTTTCAACTACACCGTTCTGTTGAGGAGTTCGAGGGACACTTCTTTGGGGACTGATTCCAACATTTCCATAAAATTCATTGAGTTCTTTATTAACAAACTCAGTTCCATTGTCAGACGACGATTCGAACTATTTTGTTGAGTCGGATCTGAAGTTGTTTAATGAGTTTAATGATGACATCTAGAGTTTCATCCTTCGTCCTCAAAAACTTAACCCAAGTGAATCCGAGTAGCCATCAACCACTACTAACACATATCTCTTCCCATTAATAGTTTGCACTCTCATTGGGCCGCAAAGATCCATATGAAGGGTATGAAGGACTTCCATTACAGAGTTTGTGGGTTTTGGTATGTGGGCATATTTCGTGCTTTTTCCCAATTGGCAGGCTGAACAAAGATGATCTTTTTCATATTTTAATCTGGGTAAGCCTCTGACAAGATCCTTTCTGGAAAGGTTGTTTATGGTGCCGAAGTTCAAATGATTGAGACGACGATGCCATAACCATGACTTTGTTTTAGAAGCCTTTGACAGCAAGCAGATTGGAGAAGACTTCATCATGTCTTCGATAGAAATGGTGTATAGATTAGAACCTCGAGTACCTCTTAATAATTCCACACCATCAAGTTGTCTAACGAAGCAAGTATGTTTTCTAAAGGCCACCTCTAGATCGGAATCACAGAATTGACCAACAGAGAATTATGACCAAGACCTTCCACATAATATACCCTGGAGATTACACTTTTGCCAACTACATAGTCACCATAACCCATAATTGCTCCAAAATGGTCGTTTCCGAATCTAACAGTCCCGATGAATTTGCTCACGAAGTTCATGAGCCGCGACCGGTCTCCAGTCATATGCTTTGAACAGCCTGAGTCAAGGTACCACAGAACGATTTGAACGATCTGCAGTTGAACAGCACAAGAATGGATAACATGATAATTGGGATCCCCATGCAAGAAAGGGTTCCACTTGGTTAGTAACAGTAATTGGAACACCCACATCGTAAATAGAAACATCCATATCAGAAGTAGAAGCAATGGAATCATTGGGAATAGATGCAGTCGGGTGTCAGTATTTGACCTATTCAAAATATGTTCACTTCTTAAGAGAATAGTTCTACCAGTAGGCATCCATTTTCTAGTGGGCATAGTCTTAGCTGTTTGAGGGCAAAACTGATTATTCTTATGACCAAAAGGTACCCAATAATAACCTATCTTTATAAATGTTCTTCCTTGGGTTTCCACTTTGTTTTCTAACAATCATTCGTCTTTGCCTTTTAGCCTTCTTTACACGATTCTTAGCATTAACAATTTTAACTGGGCATTTGACACCATTAGACAAAGCATTCACACCACATTCATGATTAGCAAATTGAATTCAAGCAGACATCATTACAAGGTTTGCAAATAGTATCGTGAATTGAATTAATTACAGTACGCCTATAGCCAATACTAGAATCAACACGATTCGTTTTATTTGACCCAAACTTAAAGTTCCTAGATTGGTCTTCTACTCTCTTCCAATGCACATTCTTAGCTTGCAAGGTCCTATCATTCCTTGTATTGTCTTGAGACTTTGACCCTTCGCTTTAATATCACCGATTACTCCCAGGAGGGAATGGGAACATAAGTTGGTTGATCTAATTTTTGCATTCCTGAACTTGATGTGCAAGGATCTGAACTACTAGAAGGCACATTAGTGTTTACTTTCTTAAAACTGTGATTTGAGCTATTTGCAGGCACACTAAAATTCACTTTCTTAGCACTAACATATCTGGAATCTGAACTACTTGAAGGCACCCTAAGGTTGACATTCATAACATTGGGCATAGAACGGATTTCAGGCTTGGCACTAGGCATAGAACAAGGCATCACAGCTTTTCCTTTTGCACCTAAGAATTTTGGACATGTTGCAATTACACATTCAAGCACCTCTTTAGATCGTTTGGCCTGGAGGCAAGCAAACCTAATTTCTCTATCAAGAGGTTTATTAATGAAATCCTCTTCAACAATCTCACGGAGACATTCTAGACTATCCTTAAGGTGAGCACAATAGTCATGAAACGCAGGTTCATTATTCCTAAGATGAGGAGGAATATATTTAACCGTCACAGTGTATTTGCAGTCTAAGGGTGACTTTGAAACAACATTCTTGTCACACCCCTAATTTACCTGTTTTGCAGCGGAATGGAATTCCTGGGGATTGACTGTCATAGCACCACATCACAGTTATATTGAACGACCTAAAGTGCCGTTTTAAAAACACATCGTTGGATATTTCATAAAAATGTTCAGAGTACAACATCGGTCCCAAAAGGTTTACAAAGTTTGCGGAAATACAAATATGTTACAAATCCAAACGATGTTTTTGAAATAAAGTGCCATAATGTACAATGATGTAAGTCGACGCCGCGACTCAAAATGTGGTCCCTAAACCATGCCATGCGAATGTCTCAGTTACCTGAAAATACATTGCTAAAAACGGTCAACAATAATGTTGGTGAGAAATCATAGGTTTATGTAAATGTTTTATACGACTACGCAAGTATAGATCAGGCATGACAATCATGTCACGTAAAATGTTTCAGGCATGACAATTATGTCACGTAAAAAAAATGTTACAATTGCTCTAAGCCCATGACCCCGAAACTAGACTGTTTAATTATGTATGCCCCCACAGAGTGTTTGCCAGACAACTCCGTAATGATATCAAATGAAATGCATCCGTTTTCCTGGTTGGGATTCACCAACCCGGATGGAGGCGTCACCCTCGATAGATCTATCCACTCATCCTCGCTTCAAAGATTAACGGTTCATGTTCAAGTAATGGGGACTTTCAAATTGGCAAATGCGGTAACTTAAGCAATGTAAATGAATTTAACATACTTGGTATCGTACAAAAAAATGTAGTGCAATGTATTCTCCCCCGTGGGTTTGAAAATAATCGAAAGCATGTAAAACGGGGCTATGAAAACTCACTTGGATAAACTGGAATAATGGCAAAAGTGAGTACACCGAGGTTTAAAATGATGCGTTATCCGGGACCTATTATCAATGATATGATATGTCATGAGTTGCAATGTAATGTTATGCATGCACTTGATATGTTATTTATACCATTTACGAGTTTTGAAAATATTACTCGACGTCGAAAAATACTCTTTTGACGTCTTGACCCTTCAAAAATGACTTTACAAGTTTTTACGTCAAAATGTCATCCTATAATGGTTTTATAATGATTTATGGTGAAATTTTCACTTTTCGACGCAAAACAATGTCGTCGGAATTTTCATGAAATTAACAAAAATGGCTTTGGAAAACTAGTCGTAAAATGGTGTACGTCGATCGTTAAAGAACGAACTCGACGGTTTTGGAAAGTTTGTATCGATATCTAGAAGTTTCAGTTCAGGAGTTTTCGTCCAAAAGGTCTCGATCATAAAGATATTAAGGGTTAAAGTTAGTGATTTTGGCTAATTGTGTGCAGAAAATGAGTTTCGGCCAAGTTTGAACATCCGTAAATAATTGACTACAACTCCGCTTTTCAAACAGCTTGTTGTTTTGAAAAATATGGCCGGTGAACTTGATTTTACTAGAAGACAATTCGTTCCAAAAAGTTTCACAACCTTGTTAAAAACAGCCGCAAACATGGTCGTTACAACTAATGTAACACTTGTAACGTAAAAAAAAAATAATATAGTTTTTCAGAAAATAATAGTTACGGCAAGTTTATGAAAACGTGCATATATTTGTCGTTTCAAATCCGTTTCTACGTATAATACGTCCTTAGCTTCGTATCGAAGTAAACTAATATATTTTTGAGAAGTCGAAATAATTTGTGAAGCATAAGGCTCGTTTTTTACCCGAACAAGATAAATATGTGTTGCTGAAAATTCTGAAAACTATTTATTTCGTCGCCAAACTTTAAAAATTCACCACGGCTTCGTTATAAGTCCGTTTTTATCCGTTCAAGCGGCCACGGATTCGTTTTAAAGTATATTTTCTAAAAATCAAGGCCAAAGTTTCGTACCAACTGTAGGTTTTTCCAGAAATTCGAAATAAGGACAGAACATAAATATATAGTTATCGAAAATAGTTTTTCTCGGACAAAACCTATTCTAATCCCTTCAAATCAACTCCAAAGCTAATCTAATCCTACCATACACCTTCTTAGGGTGTCATGGGTTCCTAATCACCATCAAGACCAAAGAATACCATGGGAATAATTATAGGATGACCAAATATGTATATATAACTCAATAAATCATGAAAAATGGTATAAATCACATAACATGCATACTATCTCCAAAAATGAAAAGAAACATATGAAAATGAAAAGGAAACATGAAAATGATAAAAACATGCTTACAAGTGAAAATGATGAGGTGAAAGTAACAAGGATTATCCTAAATACCCTTGGTTTTTATTTCAAAACCTTATAAAGAGTATTAACTAGATTGATTAAACACTTGAGAAAATTTTTGATGATGATCCCTTTGAAACCCTTATGATGGCCGGTTTTTGAGAAGCAAGAAACAAGGAGAGAACTTTTACTACTAGGTGAATAATTGAGTGAATGAATGAGATAGAACAATTATGAAGTAAGACTTATAATGTTGAGTAAAATTTGTAACAATCACAAACCATACCAATCCATTAATACCACCCTCAAGGGCCGGTTTTTATGGGTCTTTGTCCACCAAATAATTTTTTTTTTTTTTTTTTATAATGTGCAAATATATACTTGTAGATTTTGTAAGAACAATGTAAGTGAAATAGATTCAAGTTAAGGTAAATGGTGGTTTTTAGGTACAAGTAAATTTTTAATAGTTCAAAATGGAATGTAATGAGATGATAAAAATTGTAAAAATACTTTCCTTGTGAAATTTGGGTGATAAAATAATTATCGTATAATTTTTAAGAAAAACGACGTAATAATATAAATTCAACGATTTATATACGAAATAAATTCAAAACACTTGTTAAACTCAAATATAGTTTTTATAAACCAATGTAAGTATAAAAATATGTCGGGATCATTTTTGAAAGTAACGGATTAAATATTTAAAATAATAACTCACGCAATAACGTTTATTTAATATAAAAATTACGCGTTAAATGTGAAATGAAATGTCATGAATGAACTATCATGATGCAAATGATGTCAATGAAATGTAGACTAATCTTAGTCCATATGAAATGTACGTGATGTTATGATCATGAATTCGCCGCTAAACCATAAAGGTTACGCGAATTTGAAACACGTAAACCTAGTTTACGATAAATGTTGAAATTGTGAAGCATAAATTGTTTTGAGAAATGACCTGAAATTGCGAGTTGTCACATTCGCCCAACCAAAAAGGAATTCAGTCCCTGAATTCAGTTCGTGTTAGTCTATCGAATCTTTGAGTTTGTGATGAATATCGAGGAGAAAAGGCATGGAGAAGTGTCGTTACGGCTGTCGATGATTGAGAGTGCATAAAACATCGTAGAAGAGAAAAAAATATTGGATGAATCTCTCATATGTAACACTTTGAATTGGAACATGTGAACATTTTGATTGCACTAAGATTTATAAATAACCGCTCCCAACGTAACATGATCCCTCCAGAATTAGACATAGTTAGCTAGGCTATGTATAATTAAGGAACGATGATGTGACGTTCGGTTTAGTTGTTATAACTCTCGATGCTTACAAGGATTTAAACCGTGTCGTTAAAATGGTCGATAAAGTAAAAAGAAATAACATTCTCGAAAGTGATATTGAATCGAAAGGAAATAAAGTACAATAGATGAGAATATTTTACAACGAGTGGTTTATCAAAAGTAGTACATCTTAGGTTATAAAGATTCGAATACGATGAAAGGCATAAACCTAGTACGACATAGTACATAAGGAGAAATAAGACTGTTAGTTTTCGAACTTCTTCATTCTTCCGCGTCGTTGGTACCTTGACGAGCTTCTCCTCCTCCTAACATGTATGCCTTCCCATGAGCACCTTCAACTTGTTGACCTTGGTTTTGAGGACATTGATTCCGATGGTGTCCTTGCTCCCCACATTCGAAACATGTAATTATAGTTTTGCCTTTACAATCCCTGGCTAGATGTCCCGGTTTTTGGCATTCGCGGCACTTGGCAGGGCAAGGACCCGTGTGATGATACTTACATCGATTACACAGTGGTTTAGTCCCAACATATCCTTTTCCCTTGCAGTCCTTAGCAATGTGTCCCACTGTTTGACAGATAAAGCATATACCACATGGACCATTATGATGTAGCGTGCATTGATGGCATCGTGGTAAGTTTCCAGTATAAGTTCTTTCCTTTGTTGGTGCAGCAACTTGAACCCTGGCGGCTTCTTGTCTTCTATTTTGTTGTTGGTGATGGTTAGTGTTACGGCTTTGGTTGTTGTTGTAATAACCTCCCTGGTCATTTTCCCATTTCCTTTTGTTGTTGTTGGTTTGTTTGTTGTCGTTGGTGCGGTTATTATTGTTGTTGATGGTATGATTGTTGTCATTGTTGTGGTGGTTATTGTTGATAATGTTTTCCCTTTTCATAACTTGAGTCATGAGTATTTGAGTAATACGGGTAGATTCTTCAATTGTTTGTGGATCGAAAGAAGTTACATCCCCTTGGATATTTTGTGAAAGTCCTCCAATGAAATTTTTCAATAGTTTCTCATTGTCCGAAACCATAGCTGGACAAAGAACAGTCAACTCTTGAAACCTTTTGATGTAAGCAAGTCTCGCAGTTTCAGCAGCAGTTGCGGCCTCGGTAATAGCAGCTACTGTCGCTCGTTCTTTTTCAATCCTTAATGCCTCTGCTACACTATCCCTTACCAACTTTTGAATAGCCGCTTGAGTCATTCCAGGTGTAGCTTTCTTCGGTGCCATAACTCTTCAAAGTAAAAGGGAAAATGAGACGTGGTCAAATCCTATGTTAAGAATAAGCGCTCTAAAGAGAAGTGATAGAAGGTGGTAAGTTTGAGGTTACTTGGAATTTCTAGAGGTCACAATGCCTTAGGGGAAGTTTATATCGATAACCTAATTTAACCAAATTTTCTTTTAAGGGAAACTTATTGTAGGGAATTTCACATATTGTTGAAGCTATGTTTAGTGAAATGTTCTGTAGCCTCAGATAGAAGACTTGGTATCTCCCTATAGTGTTGTTTCATGGGTATTCGCTTCGTATTAAATCTCGTAACTAGGTCTAGCTAGTACTTTTGGAATGATAGAGTTTGGATTCTAATTCAAAATAGTGGTTCGGAATATCTCGTGATGTCTTAAGATTTTTGTTGAGTTTTGAATCATCCTACCACCTAGTTCTAGTCCTTGTTGGAAATTCCAAAATCCTTTCATTGTTTTCTTGTATCGAGGAATCCTTCTCACAGACGGGATAGGAAATCTTTCCTAAAAGGTCAATCGTCAAATCCTAACTTATCGGTTGAATGAGGGATAAATGGCGTAAGCATCTATAGAGTGTTAACAGAAGGAAATGTTTATGCACGGTATATCTGATTATAAAACTTTGCTTTCAAACGAGAATAAATAGTTTGTAAGAAAATTACAGTAAAGTTTATGAAAAGGTTTGTAAAACCACTTTATTGAGTAAAAAAAAAAAAAAAGAAACATTTTTATCATTTACCGTTTAATAATAAATCTTAGTTGTGGCTTGGTGTTAAAGCAACAACTTGTTAAGGTGATTTTAAAACAGCTTATACAGTGATAGAAAACGACTTAACAATGGTAGTGAAATATTTTGGTAAGACACAATTCAGATTATAACATAACTCATGAAACGATTTGTAAAATAGCTTACAAGAAAACAATTTATCGTTTGTCAAATAATAGAATATTTCGTAGTTCAATTAATATCAAAAATGGTTTATAGATTGGTAATATAATAGTCAGTAAAGTAGAGGCGAATAGTCTGTGAGGTAAGCGTACCAAGTTTTTATGATTTTTAAATCAGACAGTGGCTAAAATAGCTCACTAAAAGGGTAAAATAGTTTATAAGACCATAATATTACTTTCAGGAAAAATTTGTAATATAGTTTATAACTTGCTATTGCAATTGCTTGTTGTTTTATAAAATAATAGCAAATTAATCGGTTTATCATACTATGAGAAAATAGTTTGCAAAGTATCTGTAAGATCATTGTTTATAAAGTATTATTTAAGTCGTAAATTTTTGGTTTAATGGTACAGGAGTAAGATGAAATGGTCGGTAAAATAGTTGAAAGCAGTTTGCGTTAGATAACGATGAAGTTTATCATCTCATAAGAGGGAATGTAGAACAAATAGTTGGTATTCAACGTTTTGTTTTGTAAGATAATAGCTCGATGATTTTTCAGAGTAACATGAAAATCGTTTCGCATGAGGATATTAAATAGTTGATAAAATGACTGAAACCATTTGATAAGTTGGTAATAAAACAACTTGCGTTAAAACTTTATGAAACAACGTTTCTAAGATGGTGATAAAATAGTTCGAAATAAAATCAAGTGAAATAATTTCATGAAATAGTAGCAGGATAATTTGGAATAAAATTTGTTGGATGGTTTGTAGGATACATAGGAGAACCTTATCGAGTAGTAATAGTCTACTAATTGGTCGAGAATAAAGTTGGCCTACCCCCTAGTAAGATAGTGATGTATCGTCGTGAAATGATGGAAAATTGGGCAATTGGAGTAAGGGATGAAATAAACAAGGTGGTGATTATCGTAGAGATAATAAATGATAAAGATCACATTAGCTAGGAAGGTACATATTATCTGTTCCTCTTGGTGGTCTAATCATGTTTCAAGTGTAGGAGTAGTAGGCGGTCTAGCAACAATAGCCCTAGAACTCTCACAGTCCTCAAACCTATGAGATGATGTAGTGTCTATAGTCTTAGTGGTAGATGGTAATGGTGTGTCAAATCATGCACGCTTCCCAAGCTGCAAGTCCGGTGTATGAGTATCGGGTATGAGATGTGATGGTATGGATGGTGCTCGAAATGATAATGATGATGAAAATAATGACAATGATGATAATAGAATCCTTGTGGTGAGTTAAGAAAATAGGTTAATTAGGACTAAGCCTAAAAATTCTACCCAATGGTATGATCTGTCCCAACTGAGTGATAAAAATTGTCCTGATCTTACAGTGAATCGATAGTGATCGTGATGGTGTAGGTGCAACTTCGTCCTCCTAAAAGGTTTATCTCGGTAATCAACGTTATCGGTGATGAGTCAATTGATGTGAAAATCGTGATAGGGAATGACAAGGAATTCTCCACGTTAGAGTATGAGGAAAAGATAATAGGATGGGTATTTAAGGGCATCCATGTGACAATCGTTTTGAAATGAAAGTAAATCACTCGTAAAATGTGCGTATAAAACCGCATGCAAAGTGAACATGCACTTATGATGAAATGATGAGATGCTATGATAATGTAGTTATAGTCTAGGGTCAAAGATGCAACCTAGTTCTCTATAACTGTAGCTCTGGTACCAATCTGTCACACCCCTAATTTACCTGTTTTGCAGCGGAATGGAATTCCTGGGGATTGACTGTCATAGCACCACATCACAGTTATATTGAACGACCTAAAGTGCCGTTTTAAAAACACATCGTTGGATATTTCATAAAAATGTTCAGAGTACAACATCGGTCCCAAAAGGTTTACAAAGTTTGCGGAAATACAAATATGTTACAAATCCAAACGATGTTTTTGAAATAAAGTGCCATAATGTACAATGATGTAAGTCGACGCCGCGACTCAAAATGTGGTCCCTAAACCATGCCATGCGAATGTCTCAGTTACCTGAAAATACATTGCTAAAAACGGTCAACAATAATGTTGGTGAGAAATCATAGGTTTATGTAAATGTTTTATACGACTACAAGTATAGATCAGGCATGACAATCATGTCACGTAAAATGTTTCAGGCATGACAATTATGTCACGTAAAAAAAATGTTACAATTGCTCTAAGCCCATGACCCCGAAACTAGACTGTTTAATTATGTATGCCCCCACAGAGTGTTTGCCAGACAACTCCGTAATGATATCAAATGAAATGCATCCGTTTTCCTGGTTGGGATTCACCAACCCGGATGGAGGCGTCACCCTCGATAGATCTATCCACTCATCCTCGCTTCAAAGATTAACGGTTCATGTTCAAGTAATGGGGACTTTCAAATTGGCAAATGCGGTAACTTAAGCAATGTAAATGAATTTAACATACTTGGTATCGTACAAAAAAAAATGTAGTGCAATGTATTCTCCCCCGTGGGTTTGAAAATAATCGAAAGCATGTAAAACGGGCTATGAAAACTCACTTGGATAAACTGGAATAATGGCAAAAGTGAGTACACCGAGGTTTAAAATGATGCGTTATCCGGGACCTATTATCAATGATATGATATGTCATGAGTTGCAATGTAATGTTATGCATGCACTTGATATGTTATTTATACCATTTACGAGTTTTGAAAATATTACTCGACGTCGAAAAATACTCTTTTGACGTCTTGACCCTTCAAAATGACTTTACAAGTTTTTACGTCAAAATGTCATCCTATAATGGTTTTATAATGATTTATGGTGAAATTTTCACTTTTCGACGCAAAACAATGTCGTCGGAATTTTCATGAAATTAACAAAAATGGCTTTGGAAAACTAGTCGTAAAATGGTGTACGTCGATCGTTAAAGAACGAACTCGACGGTTTTGGAAAGTTTGTATCGATATCTAGAAGTTTCAGTTCAGGAGTTTTCGTCCAAAAGGTCTCGATCATAAAGATATTAAGGGTTAAAGTTAGTGATTTTGGCTAATTGTGTGCAGAAAATGAGTTTCGGCCAAGTTTGAACATCCGTAAATAATTGACTACAACTCCGCTTTTCAAACAGCTTGTTGTTTTGAAAAATATGGCCGGTGAACTTGATTTTACTAGAAGACAATTCGTTCCAAAAAGTTTCACAACCTTGTTAAAAACAGCCGCAAACATGGTCGTTACAGCTAATGTAACACTTGTAACGTAAAAAAATAATATAGTTTTTCAGAAAATAATAGTTACGGCAAGTTTATGAAAACGTGCATATATTTGTCGTTTCAAATCCGTTTTCTACGTATAATACGTCCTTAGCTTCGTATCGAAGTAAACTAATATATTTTTGAGAAGTCGAAATAATTTGTGAAGCATAAGGCTCGTTTTTGACCCGAACAAGATAAATATGTGTTGCTGAAAATTCTGAAAACTATTTATTTCGTCGCCAAACTTTAAAAATTCACCACGGCTTCGTTATAAGTCCGTTTTTATCCGTTCAAGCGGCCACGGATTCGTTTTAAAGTATATTTTCTAAAAATCAAGGCCAAAGTTTCGTACCAACTGTAGGTTTTTCCAGAAATTCGAAATAAGGACAGAACATAAATATATAGTTATCGAAAATAGTTTTTCTCGTACAAAACCTATTCTAATCCCTTCAAATCAACTCCAAAGCTAATCTAATCCTACCATACACCTTCTTAGGGTGTCATGGGTTCCTAATCACCATCAAGACCAAAGAATACCATGGGAATAATTATAGGATGACCAAATATGTATATATAACTCAATAAATCATGAAAAATGGTATAAATCACATAACATGCATACTATCTCCAAAAATGAAAAGAAACATATGAAAATGAAAAGGAAACATGAAAATGATAAAACATGCTTACAAGTGAAAATGATGAGGTGAAAGTAACAAGGATTATCCTAAATACCCTTGGTTTTTATTTCAAAACCTTATAAAGAGTAATAACTAGATTGATTAAACACTTGAGAAAATTTTTGATGATGATCCCTTTGAACCCTTATGATGGCCGGTTTTTGAGAAGCAAGAAACAAGGAGAGAACTTTTACTACTAGGTGAATAATTGAGTGAATGAATGAGATAGAACAATTATGAAGTAAGACTTATAATGTTGAGTAAAATTTGTAACAATCACAAACCATACCAATCCATTAATACCATCCTCAAGGGCCGGTTTTTATGGGTCTTTGTCCACCAAATAATTTTTTTTTTTTAATAATGTGCAAATATATACTTGTAGATTTTGTAAGAACAATGTAAGTGAAATAGATTCAAGTTAAGGTAAATGGTGGTTTTTAGGTACAAGTAAATTTTTAATAGTTCAAAATGGAATGTAATGAGATGATAAAAATTGTAAAAATACTTTCCTTGTGAAATTTGGGTGATAAAATAATTATCGTATAATTTTTAAGAAAAACGACGTAATAATATAAATTCAACGATTTATATACGAAATAAATTCAAAACACTTGTTAAACTCAAATATAGTTTTTATAAACCAATGTAAGTATAAAAATATGTCGGGATCATTTTTGAAAGTAACGGATTAAATATTTAAAATAATAACTCACGCAATAACGTTTATTTAATATAAAAATTACGCGTTAAATGTGAAATGAAATGTCATGAATGAACTATCATGATGCAAATGATGTCAATGAAATGTAGACTAATCTTAGTCCATATGAAATGTACGTGATGTTATGATCATGAATTCGCCGCTAAACCATAAAGGTTACGCGAATTTGAAACACGTAAACCTAGTTTACGATAAATGTTGAAATTGTGAAGCATAAATTGTTTTGAGAAATGACCTGAAATTGCGAGTTGTCACAATTCTTATTAAAGACAAGTGGCAGTTTCCCATTTTCCTGACTTCTCAGATTCTCAATTTCCTTTTGTAAAGACGTTATTTTTTCGTTGTTTTGGTCACGAGTGACTTTCATTGAATCATATAACTCTTTAAAGTGTCGTTTAACTTTTTCATTTTCTTCTAGAAAACTCTCGTTTTCATTTTGTAAGGCATTAACTAAGTTTTGAAGATGAAAAGTTTGAGAGTACTGAGAATCTAAAGGAGGAGGCATTTGGGATCTAGTCACATTGTTCTTTTCACCCTTTAATTGAGAGATTTGGGCTTTCAACTTTTTGATCGTGTTACAATGAGCTCGAATCTGTTCATCACGTTTGCTAATTTCAAAAACTGCATCAAATTCAGGAACATCCAAGGATGTCTTGATATTTGAGGTTTTAACATTTTCTTTTAGATGTTGATATTTTAGTTGTAAATCAAAATGTTCAACTTCTAGTTTAGAAAGATGCTTTACCAAATTATCGTGATCATCCTGATCAATTTTCTCATTAAGTTTCGAATTAATCTTTTCAAGCTCAATGACACGATCATGGGAGACTTTCAGAGCAACTGATAATTCATGAAATTGAGAAGCATTAATGGAGCAATTCGTAGCAGTGTAAAACACATCTTGAGCAATACATTTAGAAATAAGATTCTCATTCAAGGTATGCAAGTTCTTCCTCTCAATCTCATTATATTTTAATGCTCGCTCATAGTCACTAACCTCAACTATCATTGCATCAAATTCCTTTTCCATTCCTTTAATATCTGAATGTATCCCCTTTTTAAGACTCTCAAAATGATCTTTTAGTAATTTAAAGAAAGGCATGACCTCAGTTAGATAACATTCTTTTGTTTGCTCAAAACCCCTTTCCCTTCAGTTATCCCAGTGGGTGTGATCCTTTTCTTACAAGTTTTCTCAAAATCGACAAATAGTTGAAGAATAACATATTGACTGATTAAGGTCTTGCTTTTAGTGGCAATAGTCCTAGGAACTAAATGCATTGCTGTATTGGGAGGATACACAGTCCGAAGGCATTTTCCTAAAGGAGGGGTTCGTTTCAACAAGATTCTCTGCTTTTTGCTTATCTAAATCCTTTTCCAAAACTTGTTCGGTGTTAATAACGTTTAAGGCTTAAATTTGTTTAAGGAGATCCAGTTTTCCTTCTTGTAATCATGGGGTTTGATCGTGATGTTATTCTTTTTGCATTCAGGATCTTCTAGCTTCTTATTCATTTTCACCCTAGATGCATCATCTAATATTCTATCTTCCTCAGAGCACTCAACGCAGCTAGGTTTCTGTCTAGGTTTAAGAATCTCATTTCCATCATAAATTACATTTTGAGCGCTTTAGCTAACTTCTGTACTCGTGGTTGGGTTTATCTATAATGGGAACACTATGCTTATCGCTTAGAACTCTGTGCTTAGTGACCATGTGAGCAGTCTGAATGGTATTCCCTTATACGTACAACTTATTTTCAAGCTTGTTCTTCAATGTTTTTAGATTAGAAAAATCATTCAAAAGTTTTGATTCCTTGGCATGAAATTCTTGCTTAAGCACTTTAACATTTTCTTGAAGTTCTTGTTTTTGCTTAGCAGTTTTGGAAAGCTTTTCTTGTAAGGAATTTAACTCTTGTTTTAACACTTCTTCTCTAAAATTACTTTTTCTAATGATTGTACGCATTTGGTCATCCATTTCCTGCTCACGAGTGGTTAACTCAAACTTAGCAAGTTGTTCATAAATAGCAACTCTTTCTTTATAGGCATTAAGTTCAGAGATAACAGAATCATCAGGGGCACATGCAGTGTATTCATCACAGACATAATCATCATTGACTGCAGGAGATACATCACTTGATACAATCACACTTTCACTTTGTTTCACATATTGATCATATGGGACAACATTGATATTACCCATATTTTCAATATCTGACTCAATGATTTCAGTTGATTGTATTTCATTATGTATCTTTTGCACATCAACTTCATCATATAATTTTAATACCTCTGAGATGATTTTGTCTTTGGATGGTCCAGCTTGTGGTGAAGAAGAGACCTTAGGAGAGACCATTGGAGAAATGCTAGCCATGAAAATTGTTTGTGCAGTAGGTCCATCATCAACATCAGAGTCGTATGCATCACGGTCAGCGACTTGAAAGGCATTCTGATGATTGTGACCCATCTCCTGAATTGGCTGCTCATCCACATCTGCATCATAGGTCTTGGCATTGCCCTCAGCGAGAAACAACAGCTCCTCTTCATCCAAAGCAGCACCATTGTCCCGAGCTTGCACTAGCAGCATCTTATCCCTGAAGTATTCTACATTATGTGGTCGTTTTGGAGATGTGCAGTTCCTTGCAATGTGTCCCTCACCTCCACAGTTGTAACACTTGATCGTCTTGACTTGTCCTTGATTTCCAGTCCTTCCCAGATTCTGATTTCCTCCATAGCCTCCACCAACTCCACCCCTTCTCTGCTCATACTGTCTTTCTTGAACTGGCTGCACCATAACTTTCCCATCTCTGACTAGAGCATGATTGTGAAGATTGGATGCAGTTCTAATCTCATTGTTGGTGTGAAGACTGTTGGTATGTGGACTGAGAGTCAAGTTTTGTTTAACCATAAGGGCCAGTTGAGTAATGAAGTGACCCACGGCTGCATCAGCATCAGCTTGTTTGAATTTTGAATCGGAAATGAGTTTGTGAGTTCCATCACCCATGGGTATAACTTGTGAAGCTTTAGTGGTAATCCCAATGTTTTAGTAGAAGGCAGTTGAATCATTTGATGAGCTTGTCTCTCCTGGATTTGTTTTGAATTGTTCAAGAATCCTCTTTTCAAACATGGCATGTCTCTCATTCTGAAGAAGGAAGGCATAGAGTTGCTCATAGTTTTTATTCTTCAATCCTTTGGTTAGCTTCACAGAGGTGACAAACTTGTGCCATTCGGGATTCATGTTGTTCACAAACTTTGAGTTCAACTGAATGTTTGGCATAGTCATTCGGATGTTCCTCATGTCATTAACAAGCTTGTGGAATCTCACGTAATACTCATAGACACTCTCATCTGGTTTCATCTTGAAGTGCTCAAATTCATCATAAAGTTGTGATTCTATGTCTTCCATGGTTAATTCAGAACCAGAAAGAAGCATCTTGACATTATCCCATACAGCCTTTGCTTCAGTGTTGTGATTGATAAGCTTGTAGATGTCTTTTGGAAGACCTTGCAATATGATGTTAGAAGCCCTGATATCAGCATCGAATCTCTTTTTCTCTTTATCATCGAGCTCATCATATGTCTTTGGTCTGTCTATTCCATAGATCATTGTTCCATCAGCAGCTGTATCAATTAAGTCTCTAGTAGTCTCAACTCGATAAGGTCCTTCATCAATGGATTTGAGAATGTTGACTCCATTTTCCTTTCCAAGACAATACAATCTGATTCGTTGAGCCCAAGAGTCATAGTCAGTTCTGTCAAGCATGGGTGGACGAGTATCTGAACCAGCTGCTTGAACATCCTCGGCAACAGTGGAGATGATAGTAGGAACGTTGGTAGACATGTTTCAAGCTCTACGGGATTTTACTATTCTTTGATTAAACCGCAAAAATTGATTCTTTCACGGGATTTTACTAAACCAAAAGAACAACCGTAAGAATGTATCACTAAGAAGTAACAAGCCTAAATGAACAAGTAGCTAACCACACAACTCGCTTAATTATCAACTCGCTTAAGCAATCAACTCGCTAAATAGCCAAGTCGCATTAGCATCAACTCGCAACACTGTCAACACGCTTAATGAATCAAGTCGCTAAATAGCCAACTCGCTTTAGTATCAACTCGCAACACAATCAACTCGCTTGAACACCAAGTCGCTTAAATGAACTCGCTAGCTTTACAACTCGCTTAATAGCTAAGTCGCTTTAGATCTCAAGTCGATTAAAGAAACAACTCGCTTAGAACCCAAGTCGCATAAAAATCAACTCGCTAAACAGCCAAGTCGCATGTACCAACTCGCATCCAATAACAAACCAACTCGCTTTGAAGAACAAACTATCCGAGACTCAACTCGCTTCGTACAAACTTCAAAAATAACCACTTTATCAATCAAAAACAACCAAACCACAATGATTTAAGCCTTCCAATTCTAAACATAAACACATATGATGATCCTAAACACAAAAGTACAAGCAAAATTCAAACTTTAACACTAGAATTTGTCCAAATGAATCAAACTCTCCTAAACCTTTAATACCCCAAAAACCTTATGAAATCCACCAAAACAAAAAGCATGAAAGATGAGTGATCAAACCATGGCTCTTGATACCAATTGTTACATATAGGATTTCACAAACACATTAAACCATAACCATGTGGGGCGTTAACAATGTTTAGAGAGAGAAAGTTCTAGTGAGAGAAAGGGAAGAGAGTTGGGAACTATGTGAAACAAAAAAAATGGTATTGAAGCTCCAACCCTCTACCTTGGGAGGTAGAGGGTATTTATAGTTTCTTACAAACAAACGCCACCTACGGGCTGTGGATCAGGCATACAGTGGGTAAAGACCCGTCCGTCCTCCACGGTGTTACTAAACTAAATACTACTTAATCATAAAATAACTATGACTACGAGCTCTCTAGCGATTACATATACTTGAGGTGACCGACTCTTTAATACCTGGAATTTCTAATTCCTAACAACCTTGAGTAATCTGTCTATCTCAACTAGTGAAAGAAGTTACTTGCCTACTCAACTAGGTGCTACTCCTACTCCAAAGAAGATTTGCTAGAGTTAAACATGAAGACACTCTTCCTTTCTCTTCTCTCTGCTTCGGGTAAACTAACTTTTAAATCAAGTATGGAATATCATACATGTATGAAAATGAGTATGTAATGAGTTATATAAATGCTTACAAAGATTGGAGTGGTGATGGACAAGAAATGCACAAAGAACACCAAGAAACCCTAACTTTTGAACCCAAAAACCCTAGTTTTGATTTCCAACCCGTAACCAAGTTATCTAACAACCAAATACTCCTTGTTCTACCCCTTGTTGCTTCCGTTTATTAGAGATAAAAGAAGAGAGTGAGTGACTGTTGTTTGAAGTTTGTGAGTGAACTAGTTAAGCTTAGCTTATATAGGAATATTTTAGGTAGTTCTGTAAGAGACCTCAAAACTTCACATGGCATGGTTCTAACCTAAAAGATCAAGACATTGTCTTGTTGTGGTGGTCCTAGGGTGGCATCAACATGTAAGAAGGGTGGGGGGAGGGATGCTTACTTAATTCTTTTTGTCCTAGCTAGCTGACATTTAAAAGTTAGTAACATAGGATTTTATCTTGGCAAGTAAGGGAATTGTTTGCATTACTACATATAGTAGACGGTTGGGGGGGGGGGGGGGGGGGGAATAGGAGAGAAGAATTCAAAATTTGAAGTTATAAGAGTATGTATATGTATTATAATGTGAAGGTAGTGAATTTGTTGGGTATTGCATGCATGCATGAAACTTAATGCATGTCTTAGGTGATTTACGTAAAACTTAGAAAACCAAATGCAAATGACTTATAAAATACTCTCATAAGAGTAATAAAGTACTAATTTAACGTAGACTAAACTTAGTATAGTGCCGGTATACATTTATTGTTGTTCTCTATTTTCCATGGGTCAACCTAACGGTTATACGTTAAAGTAAAAATTCACGTATTCGAAGTAACACGTTTAAGTTTAGGTTTTAGTATTAACCTCAAAAATGTTAGTTATCACACAATATCTCTTGTTTTTAGTTAAATCTAACCTCTAATCTCTCACATTATTTTAATAATCTTCACAGTATTACAAAGTATCTAAAATTAATCAGTGAAACATACTAATAATCATTCTCTAATAGTAAAACTAAAGTATTATCACAACAATCCATCAATCAACAACTAGAATGAACAAAAACACAAAAAATCTTCATAAGTAGCATAAAAAACATAAATAAAATACAAAAATAAGTACAAAACCACAAAAAATAGTTAAATAATAACAAAATAATAGATCGGAAGAACCGTACCATCAGCCGTAGTTTCAATCGGTTCATTTTGAACCCTTTTTTCGCCGGATGTGTTTTTGCATGCGTCGATTCTTCCATTTCTATGTGTTTTATGTTATTTGAATAGTTATATCACGTTTGATTTTTGATTTTTTTCGGTTAGGTTTATCTGTGTGTGTATGTGTGTGTGTGTGTGTGTGTGAGAGAGAGAGAGAGAGAGAGAGAAGTGTGTGTGTTTTGTGTGGGGATGGTGAAAATTGGGGATAAAGACAGTCCCGAGAAAGTTGGGGTTATTTGGGAGGAGTTATTGTGGAGGGAGAGGGTTTTATTATTATTATTATTATTATTATTATTATTATTATTATTATTATTATTATTAGAGTAAATTACACCGTTCGTCCTTGTGGTTTGCGTTGACCGCAGCCTTTCGTCCTTTGACCCAAAAAAATGCGCCGTTTGTCCTTAAGTGGCAAACGTTATGCGCCATTAGTCCCTTGACCAAAAAACGTTAAGTTTGACTGTTAAAAACCCATCATGTGACTTGCACATGAGGGTAAATTCGTCATTTTATATTTTTAGCCCACCACCACTACCCTTATTCATATTTAATAAATTCCTCACCACTACCAATCAAACCATAATTTTTACCTTTTTCATATCCAACCACAAACACCCCACTCCCACCATCATTATTTTCAGCCGTCAATTTTTCCGGCCACCTCCATCAAATTCTGACCACCTCAATCAAACACCCATATTCTTTTTATATAGTACCTTAAGATGTGTACTTAATTTTACACTTCAAAACGCATGTTGGACTGAGATGGTTATCAGCACTCCAAGCCAATATTCAGACAATGAGAAAATGAGATGTATAAAAGATGAAATATATGCTGATTCTATTTAAGGTTATATTTTATCTCAATAGGTCAAATACCAAAGTAAGCCAAAACATAAATAAGTTAAAACAATATACAACTTCACTTTCTCACATTCTTCTATTACTGAACTTGTAAATGATTATTTAACTTCACTTTCCCTCATTCTTGTCACCTTCTTCTCGAAAAATATCAACTTCACTTTCCCACAGAATTTCCTATGACCTTCATCTCAATTTCCTCAAAAATTGACTTTTCTTCTTCTAATAATTTCGATATGACGATATCTATCCATTTTAAACTTTGAGTAAATTACACGGATCCGACTACAAACCATCGCTAAACCACCCCACCACTACAGATCCGACTACAAACCATCGCTAAACCACCCCGCAGGAGGATAGTGGTGGCGGGGTCGATATTGCATTTGTGGCGGCAGCGGGGTGGTTTAGCGATGGTTTGTAGTCGGATATGTGGTGGTGGGGTGGTTTACGATGGTTTGTAGTCGGATTTGTGGTGGTGGGGTGGTTTAAGGATGGTTTGTAGCTGGATCTGTGTTTGTGTTTCTGTGAGAGAAGAAGATGATTAGATGAATAGTAAAGGATTTTGTAGGTTTGTGTTTATGTGAAAGAGTATTGATCACAAACTATATAAGGGTAGATGAAATGACATTTTTACCCTCATGTGCAAGTCACATGAGGGGAGTTTAACAGTCAAACTTAACATTTTTTGGTCAAGGGACTCACGGCGCATAACGTTTGCCACTTAAGGACAAACGGCGCATTTTTTTTGGTCAAATGACGAAAGGCTGCGGTCAACGCAAACCACAAGGACGAACGGTGTAATTTACTCTGATTATTATTATTATTATTATTATTATTATCAATGTTTGATTTGATCCATTGGAGAAATGCTTTTGGATGGTGGGGATAGCCTTTTAGAATGTAAGAAAATAAGAGTGTGTGAAATACTCCAACTCTTTGAAATAAATACCATCATGGTGTCTAATATGATTAATTGCACACAAACAAAACACTAATTTGGGACTCGTCTCGTTAGTGATTCTTACTTTCAAAAGACTACCATAGATGCAATTGAATTGGTGTGATAGAAGAATCTCATCCATCTCGAAAAAAAGGCAACATCTCTAAACGATTTGTGTATGTGCCCTTGCCTCAACCTTAACTTATTTAAGGGAGTTTTTGGTTTGTTAAGGGAATCACTGTAGGTATTGCAATAGGTATGGATTTTGTAAACCCACCACCCTTAATAGGTTTAGATTATGTCTAGTTTAATGGATATCATATCCATTTTTATAACTCAAACCTACTAATCAAGTATTTAGATCGGAATGAAACCCATTCTTTTAGTCCCAACCCATAACCAAACGCCCCATAAGACAAGCTCGAGCTTGACTTTAGGCTTACTTGTAGACTTATGCCTGACTTGTAAGTTGTTTTCAAGACTGGAGATCGGTTTGTTATAAACTATATTTATATCTTTAAAGTGGTATATGTTAAATACATCAAAATGATATACTACGCATTGGTTTATCGGTTAAGAAAAACTAAATTCATATCATTTTTTTTATCGGTGATTTTGTCAAACAACATTAACAAAGAGTTACATAAAAAGTTATAAAGAGATCAAACAAGAGTTGCAAAAGTATACGGGTTTAGATCCCATCATTCCAATTTGGTTTAGAACATTTTTTGTCTAAAATTGGAGTAAAACTTTGATCTCTTCAATAAGAATGTCTTTTCTTTTGAGGTTTTAGGGCCTGTTTGGCAAGGGCTTTTTGGAGGAGCTGTTAGCTTTTTGTTACAAAATAATCTCCTATAAACTAAGTAGCTTCGTTTCGATGCATTAACTACAAGCTTTTATTTCAAACAAATAGCTCCAAAATGAAAAGCTGATTCATGAAGCTTTTTAAATATCTTGGAGCTGTTAAAACTTTAAATTACTAATATACCCTCCAGACATTTATTTACAATTATAGATTTGTCCTTTTATGTCATTTTACATCTTATAATTATATTTAACAGCTAATTTACCAAACACTTTTATTGAAAAAAAAATACAGCTTGTAGCTCATGTTAACAGCTTTGCAGTTTACAGCTTACAGCTTACAGTTTACAGCTTACAGCTAGTTTTGCCAAACATACCCTTAATGTATCTCAATAAGTTATATATGTACATTTTATAGTTATAGCGAGCCTAAAGTTATATATCGAAATGCTCATTTAGCCTCGTTAGACTAATCAAGCACAATGTTATGTTTGTTTATTAAGCGAGATTCAAGCTAAGCTTAAACTTGGCTTGAGCTCAAATCAAGCTTCTAATAAAGCGTGCTCGAACTCTTATTAATAAATTCGTTGTTAAAAAAAAGGTGTGCTCGAACGGCTCATAAACAACTCACGGCTTACTTAGCTTACACCTCTACTCCCATAGTTCATATACGAATTTTATATTGACCTAAAACACACGGATTCGGTTAGCAGATATCGAACATGAAATAATATTAAAAAGAGAGAACGAAGAAAAGCCATGCTTGGTATCCGTGACAATGTTAGTCTTGCTCACATCATGGGTTTGAATATATGGACCCTCATATCATATGTCATACATAACCTTCCAAAATCAATTCTGGCTTTATATCGATATTCATCTTCTGCGGCTTTAGCTTTTATAAGTTGGTACAAAATCAATAATGTTCGAACAAATATTTATCTTTTTACTAAGAAACCTTAATCCGAAATTCGTAACTTAAATTAAAAAATGTAATAAATAGGCCTACATATTCTCTTTGGTCCTATTTACTTGAAAAGTAGGTACAAATAATTTATTTTGTCTCGACTTTAAATAATAGAAACAATAATGAAGTTGTCCAAGAGGCCTCAATTGCTAAGCTAATCGACCATATTTAAGTCAAGCTAGTGTTGAGTTTTGAGCTTCATGTTGAGCTCGACTTTGATTTATTTTATAAGTTGTAATGTAGGTTTTATATCTTTGTCATATACGACGATTGTACTAATTCTAAAAATTATATTGTGTTTACCAAATTGCATGTTTATCCTCAATTTCTGTACGATCATTGTAGTTTATATCAAGGTTGTCAAGATCGGGATCCTACCCATGATCGTTTTCATCTTTGCAAGATCGTGATCGTAAGATCGGGTCGGGATCTTAAGATCCTACTCTAATGTTATTTCTTAATAGTTTATGTAATTTTATACAAATCTATAAATTCTAATACATTATAACCATAAAATACTACGAATGTTTCATATAAATGTTGTCCTAAATTATGATTATAAAATGTTTAAAAAGATTAACATTTGTTTTTTGAATTCTACAAACAAACAACCCATAAATTTGTAGTTTTTTAGTTTGTAATTCGAGAAAGTAAGATCGGATAGGATTAGATCGTAAGATCGTATGGTAAAGATCGGGATCCTATAAGATATTAAGCTTGCAAAGATCCTATGTAGGATCCGGATCGTTTTTGCTTTGCAGTATCGTAAAATAGTAAGATCCTAGGATCAGGATCGAGATCCTGACAACCATGGTTTATATCACTAGCTTTGGTAGCAACAGAAAAAATGACACTCAAGTGATCGACAATTAAAAAAAAAAGAAAGAAAGAAAAAAAAAAAAAAATCCTTTATAATGATTGTATATCACGAGACATGAGTGATACACTAAATGCTCATTTTAATTAACAAAATTAATAGATTATGTGATTTATGTCGCATCTATTTCTTTTCTCTCACTTACAGTGACAATTTTACTTTTTTGTTACTTTTGCAATATATATACGGAGTTGTTTAAAAACAATCTGATAGCAAAATGAGGACCACGAGGTATGAGGCTGGTCCCAATCGTAGTATTGAAATCGGTTGGGCACTGAAGATTTCCTCACTCGACCGATGTGGACATCGGGTATGTTGGATGTGGACATCGGGCGCCACATCGGTTGTGTGGCAAAAAAAAATAGGATATCGGTTCGAATTTCGACCGATAATATTGCTTGTTCCCTTCTTTCATTTTTTTTTTTTTTTTTTATTATTTATTTATTTTATTTTATTTTTCTCTCTTTTTTCGAACCGATTTTAAGGCTACTCACAAAACACAAACAAACAAAAACCACTTACCATGAGGTGTGCATGCATGACTTGAAAGTTGGATACATGGTTTTTGTGTTTGATAGTTTGGTACGCATACATGATTGAGCAAAATAGTTTTCTTGCAACAATGATCTACGTGTAATGCATGTATTGTGAGGAGTGTGTTAAATTGATCGTATGTCCGCTTTTTTCGTCTTAGTGATGGCTTTGTTCATCATCATGGTTATACAATAATTTGTGCATGTAGTTGCATGAAATGACCAACAAACTTTATATAATTACCACGTGTAGTATACATGCATGGAAAGTAGACACGTATTTTTACAAAAGATTGGTCATCAAAGTAAAAAAAGGAAAAACAAAAAAAAAAAAAAAAAAACAAACCAAAAAAAAAAACAAATTGGGTATCGACTGTGGGATCCTAAGCCATGTTCCATGTCTGGAGAAAAAAAGTTGACGTGACGCTGGTGACCTGGGTCATCTCAGGTCACGATTGGGACCAGCCTGATGGTTTGCAGCGTCGGTTGTCCTGGTCGGTGGTGGATTTTGGATGGTGCCTCACCCACCAAATATACGCTTTGGTTTTCCTACTTCTGTAGGACTCACTTGCACCTAGCCAAGAATATCAATGATGGACCATCAAATATATTCTATACGCTTTGGTTTTCCTACTTCTATTGCCGTCAAGATTTCGTTCGAGCTCATATGATCTTCTAATTTTACGATTTTGTTAAGCAAAAACGAGTCAATTTTTCATAAGATCTTAAAAAAGATTCCAATCTTACCATAGGATCATAGACGAAACTTGAACATTTTTTTGAGGGGCCGAATTTATTTTGAGAGGGCCGAATCGGAGATTTGTTTATAACATCAACTAAATTACCCCTAAAACCTATAATATTTACACTAGTTGCCGCAAATTTTGGGGAAGCCGAGGCCCTCCCCTGCCCCTACATAGTTCCGTCCATGCATAGGATTGAAAATCTCGATCAAATCCGATACTGCTTGCTTTGATTTAAATAACTAATAAACTATAAATGAATAAGTTTTGTAAAAGTAAAACCAATGTTTTAAAACCCGGTTCGACCCAGCTGGTTGTACCAGGGTTTTTTAATTTCGAAACCCAGTTAGACCCGCCGAATTTGAAGAGACCTGGATCAACCTGGTTCTTGAGACCCGACCGGGTTTTGTTTTTTTTCATGTTTTTTTTTACAAATAAAGCAAGTTAACCATATATATTTGCGACTTGATTTTATTTTTACATGTAATATTTGTTCGTAAATGGTTTTTAGGCTCAATATATGGAATAGTTATGATTTATACATATACTTTTTAAATTGGAAATACTTTTTTCTTTTCTTTGAAAGACCGGGTTGACCCGGTGGTCGAACGGGTTGAGCCGGTAACTCGATGACCCGGTGACTCGACCAAGTCAATTAGAGACCCGGTTTTCAAAACATTGAGTAAAACAATAAAGCAAGCGTGATCAACTATAAGTGTTTTATAAGAGTAAAATACATAAATACATAGATTAAAAGATTCAATGTCCTTAATCACTAATTGGATAATTTACTAATTTTAAACCGTTATGCGTTGTATTTGTATGTTATCATAATTTTAAAGACTCGTCTTTGTTTATAAATTTCATATACAACCAGTTTTAAGTAGGGTCTTCCGATCTTAATTAGATCTTAAGATTTCGATTTTTCAAAAACATTTAGATCCATAATAGGATCTCGATCTTAATAACATTGATGTGTATGATATGTTATCAACCATAAAGCGTATGCAGTACATGTTATCAGATGACACAAAAAAATGACATTTGATTGGCGATAGAATAAAAACCACAATTCATTAAGTCGAAGTTTTAACTTACCAGTGGTTGTATTTACAATTCTTGTATGAGAAAATTGAGAAGTCAGGGCTCTAAGTCATCGGATGCATATTATTTTTCTTTTTTTATAAATATAAATGACATAAAAAAGAATATTAATGAATTAACTAAACAAGTGATGTATTAATTTGACAAAAAATTTCGAGATCAAGTTTATTTTGAAAAAACAAGATTTTTAATGAAAATTTACGTTACATGACAAACAATCATCGAGTACCCGTAAAACCCAAAAACCTCCTAGTTCCGCCGTTGTACCCGGACAATTCCCCTATGTCGACTTCAACTCTGGTACAACCTTTTATGTTTAAAAGAAAAACATAAAAATTAAGTGACAATTTATTACACTTCAGTAGCTCAGTGACTTATTTAAATTTTGTGAGACGTTTAATTTTAGCAACACCTTTATGTGTTATTAAATGAAAATTCATTGCTAAAACATATAAGGTTTTTTTTTAGTGATCAGGTATCCTCCAAAGCTTCAATTTGTTAATGTGAATTGCATGTATTTTTTCCCGTTAAATATTGATCTCGCACGTGTATTAATGTGCGATCTTCGATATGAGTACATTGTCATATCATTTAACCAATGCTGCAACATTATACGTATTCTGTTTATAACGTGTATATTAACACAAGAGTAGCGATCCTCTTGAAAGTGTAATAATTTACAAAGTCTAAAAAGCCATCCACGATGTGACATGTGTCCCACCTAATTTTCAAACAGAATTTTGGTCAAACATTTTTGGACATTTACTTTTTTTTTAATTCCACCCCAAACTTCAAACGCAAATAACTTTCAAACGACAAACTTTTACGAAAAACCGATTTTACCATAATTTTTAAAATTTAATCCTCTTTAATTTGATATACATTTTGATATATAATCGGATTTTTTTAATATTTCAAGTGGGTTATGATTTTCTTGAAATTTTCGGCATATTCGACCCTACTTTTATCTAATTTAAAGGTTGATTTACGCAAAATTTAAAAACACGAAAGTTGTAGATTTAGTTTCTTACACAATTTTTGAATCACTCAAAACCGATATGAAATAAGTGAGATATCGCGACGTAAAAATAGCGTTTTAGTCATATTTGTTGCACACAATGTGTTTGATAAAATGTCTAGCTTAGATTTTTAGTGTTAAAATTGCGTTAAATGCTCTAAATTTTGTACCACAACGCATCATTAATCATTTTATTAATGTAAGATTCAAAAAGTGATGTTTTTTTAGTCGTTAATTTAAAATAAAAATGCACGTTTTGTTCATCAGTTAATCTTGGTTCATCAATCTGATGAACTGATGAATCAAATCAAAACTGATGAACCAAACCAAACTGATGAACTGATGAACTAAACCAAAACTGATGAACCAAATCAAACATAGTTCATCAGTTTATTTTGTTCATCAATCATGTTCGGCCACTAACAACATGTTGGTGTTTGTTTTGTTTTGTTCCTCAGTTTATTTTGGTTCATCAATCACAGTTTCAGTTTTAGTTTGGTTCATCAGTTTTTGGTTTGGTTCTCTTGGTTCATGAATCATAGTTTCAGTTTTGGTTTGGTTCATCAGTTTTGGTTTTGGTTCATCAGCTTTTGGTTCAATCATAGTTTCGCGGTTTCAATCATAGTTTCAGTTTTGGTTTGGTTCATCAATCATGGGCCGTTTCAGTTTTGGTTTGGTTCATCAGTTAATCTTGGTTCATCAATCTGATGAACCGATGAATCAATCAAAATCGATGAACCAAACCAAACTGATGAATGATGAACCAAACAAAAACTGATGAACCAAATCAAACATAGTTCATCAGTTTATTTTGGTTCATCAATCATAGTTTCAGCCTAACATGTTGGTGTTTGTTTTGTTCTGTTCATCGTTTATTTTGGTTCATCAATCACAGCTTTCAGTTTAGTTTGGTTCATCGGTTTTGGTTCATCAGTTTATTTTGGTTCATCAACTGATGAATGACGAACCAAACCAAAACTAATGAACCAAATCAAACATAGTTCATCAGTTTATTTTGGTTCATCAATCATAGTTCAGCTTAACATGTTGGTGTTTGTTTTGTTTTGTTCATCAGTTTAATTTGGTTCATCAATCACAGTTTCAGTTTTAGTTTGGTTCATCAGTTTTTGGTTTGGTTCATCAGTTTAGTTTGGTTCATGAATCATAGTTTCAGTTTTGGTTTGGTTCATCGGTTTGGTTTTGGTTCATCAGTTTTGGTTTTGGTTCATCGTTTTTGGTTCAGTTTTTTTGGTTCATCAGTTTGGTTTGGTTCATCGTTTTGGTTTGGTTCATCGGTTTGGTTTAGTTCATCAATCATATTTTCGTTTTGGTTTTGGTTCATCAGTTTTTGGTTTGGTTCATCAGTTTGGTTTAGTTCATCAATCATAGTTTCAGTTTTGGTTTGGTTCATCAGTTATTGGTTTGGTTCATCGGTTTAGTTAGGTTCATCAGTTTTGCTTTTATGCTTTTTTTTAACAGTTTGATTTGATTCATCAGTTCATCACTTTGGTTCATCGGTTTTAATAGTTAAAAACATTAACTATTAAAAACATCACTTTTTGAATCTTACATTAATAAAATGATTAATGATGCGTTGTGGGACAAAAATTAGTGCATTTAGCTCAACTTTAACACTAAAAATCTAAGCTAGACATTTCATCAAACACCTTGTATGCAACAAATATGAGTAAAACACCATCTTTAACGTGCGGTATCTTACCCATATGACATCGAATTTGAATGATTTGAATTTCTGGGTAAAGAGTGAACAAAAATCTATAACTTTCATGTTTTAAGTTTTTCAAGATTCGACATTTATGAGCGTAAAAAATAGGGCCGAAAATGCCAAAAAAATCAAGAAAATCAAGAACCACTTGATATGTAAAAAAACAAAAGTTCGAAATATTTATCAAGATTTATACCAAATTAAAGAGAATCGAATTTTAAAAATTATGGTGAAATCGTTTTTCAGAAAGTTTGTCGTTTGAAAGTTATTTGCGTTTTGAAATTGGGGTGGAATATGAAAAATGGGTTAAATGACAAAAATACCCCTTTGACCGAAATTAATTAAAAAAAATAAGGTGGTTGACTAGATTTCATCCGACGGTTGAGATTGCTTTTTATACTTTGCAAATTCAATTACTTTTTAATAGATCCGGTACCATTAACACAATGTATACTAAGCCACTAATGTGATTATGTTCTTTATAATAATTTATATTAGATGCTTGGTTACATACATTAAAATATTATAAATCACTTAATGTTAAGGATGTGATATAGATACACTCCTTATGTTGTCACATCATAGGGTTTTTGTCAAAAACGTATAACTCGCGATGCACACCGTACAAACAAGCGATGCACCCAACCATTGGATACCCTCTCTATGGGAGGGTGTGGATAACTTGTCCCTAATGTTAATGTACGTACTTCTTATGATAGAATCTTATTTTGGGCTGATCGAGTGGCCATGACGACTTCTTGTATAAAGGAAATTTTTACGTAACAAACAACACTCACTACAAAATAAATGACATTTTGTGACTGATATCTATAGGGACTGATAATGTAAATGTAAGTAAAGATATTAAAAAGAGTCTTTAAAAGTTACGTATTAAGAAAATAACTAAAAGTTGGGGGTAGTAGCATTTTGGGCGAGAGTGAAACTAAAACACACATTCAACTAATGAAACCCTAAGTCTCTACACTTTCAATCATCCTCATCGATAATGTAACCGACTCCGATCATGCTCGCCGTTAATCTAACCGTCTCCGATCATCCTCACCGTTAATCTAACTGTCTCCGATCATCCTCGCGTTAATCTAACCACTCCAATCGTGGTCGCTTTAATCTAACCGTCTCCTCATCATCATCGCCGTTAATCTAGCCGTCTCCGATCATCCTCGCCGTTAATCTAACCATTGCCGATTATCTCACCATCGCCAAGCATCACGCCATCACCAGTCATATCACCGTTTACTTTCGTCAGTTTGTTTGTCATCGAAGGTATTGCTTCTCTATTTTTGGTCGATTTGTGTAGAGATTATTATGACTGATTGAGTTATTGATTTTGTAAATTGATTAAGAGTTAAGTTTGATGTTGATTTGCATAATTTTTGTAAGATTAGAGATTATTATGATCAAGTAATGCGTCGATTTGTTTAGTAATTAGTTATGTGTTTGTTCTGATTATGGAGGCAATTAGAGATTATTATGTAAATTGATCAAGAGCGGTTTATGATTTGTGATTTTGAAGCTATTAATAGTTTGATAGGTGAATATATCATCTTTCCGCATCGACATGTGTTGTAATTGAAGGATTTATAGTTCACTTTGAATTTGGATCAAACGGAATACATTTTAGCTATATTGTATGGTTCATTCGTGAATATGTGAAGGCTGGGAGTTTGTATATCCGTGGGTGTCCTTGGACTGGAAAATCACTTTTGATGGAAAATGTGAAAGGGTCTCTTGTCAAGTTGGGCTAAAGAGGTGAGTTGGTTTTGCTTGTTAGAGAACACCGATTCTTAATTTATATGCGCTTCTCCTTTTGTACGGTCTAACAAGGATGGAATGTTGCTGGCCATTTTAATACATGCAAATGCTAGCAAATCCAGATGGGGTTAGGCTACTAAGAACTACTGAGAACCGTTCTTTTGATGCATCTGGAGTTGCGCCTGCATCTGTAGGGAAAGGTAAAGACAATCTTAAACCCCTTCATTTATAATTCAGATTATTATATAAGGTTTCTTTCTGTTGTCGAGGGCCAAGTCTGTCATTTGTACTCAAGGGTTCTTCTTGTACAGACTTCTGCAATGACCACATTTGGTACTGCTAGTGCATCCGGTGGACCAAGCACCATGGATAGAACTCCACCAATGCCTCCCATGACGTTGATGGTGAGTGTTATTAGCCATTGACACCTAATGTTTATGTTTGGCATGATTCTGAAATATATCTTTTTAAACAATTTGACATTTTCATGTTCTCAGTGTTGGAGCTGGGTGCTCTCAACTCCTTTGAGACATGCAGGCTTTTAAGGTGAATTACATGCTACAAATTGCATATGTATTCCTTATAATTGTATAAGGAGAAACGTAATTCAGTATCTAACCCTATAGTGCTTTTTGTTATCTTCTCTTAGGCTGCAAATCCTGGGTGCACATTAGAAGATTTTGTTAGATGGCAATGACCCTGATTGGATGGAGCCACCATCAGATGATGAAAGCAAAGAATCTGTAGATGGTGATAGTGTGTCTTCTAGAGGGTTTAAGTATGCATGCGAAAGAAGGTATATATCCACATGTTGAATCATCGTGTGTGAAAAAATTATGTGGTATGTGCAAATAATGTCTGTTATTGTGATCTGTTGTGCTGGTTTACGTGGAATTTGTGGAGAGAGATATGGGAAAGCGCAAAACCCTTGCCACCTGTTAAACATCTCCATTATATGATGAAGATCTTACTGTGTAAGTGAGATATGTTCATTCTATCATCAAAATCTTATTTACTATTATGTCGATTTGGAAAATAGGCTGTCCGACTAGGTCGAGGTTGGGTAATATGTCATAATATAATAAGTACTTTTCTATGTGTTGACACGGGTTGGATTGGGTTGATCCATAACGCATTTTGTCCAAAAATTTGGAAGTTATATAATACTGTAAATAGTTAGTGTGAAATATGATTACTAAAATTATATCATCTTAACTCCAATATTCTTTCTTAATAAAAATACTTTCAACCCAATTCTCTTTATAGCTGTTATATTTACATTATTCTTGAGAACAAAACATACCCCGAATCATCTCAGTGACTTACAAATGGGCTGGAGATCGACTATTTTACTTTTTGTTTTGATCTGATAAAAGGTGATTGGTTTTGTGTTTTGAAGAGAAGAAATTCTGCGCTTGGCTTAGAGGATTTCCGGTTTTTTGAACAACTATACATTCCGAAAAGTGGTATTTAGGTGTTAAAACTCATGGCCTGGGGCATTCAGGACTCTGTACGGTGATCACGAGAGATATGAAACAACTTATTTCAGTGCGTTCCTTGGCTATTCTTTTAGCGGTGATGATACGTAGAGGTATAATAATGTGTCTGGTACCTTAAAGTTTCTTTTATTTGCTATTTATAATAATCCTAATAAGCCCACAAGCACACACTCACACATGTCTACCAAAACTTCAACCACATACCGAAGTGTCACTAAAGCGAGGTTGATGCTTTTAAAAAAAATTCCTCATGGTATATAAGCCATCATATATAGATGAGTTTATCGTTATCTGTTTTACATTTTTTTTCTCTAATATGTTCAAGGATGTAGACATGTAGTTAGCTAATGTGGAATTTTTTTTAGGGACAAGGATGGATATCACTGGCTCACAGGGAGAGTTGATGATGTAATTAATGTCAGGTATCTTTGTTAACTTGACCATGCGTGTACTTATACCAATCCTCTTGTTAACTGTATTAAGTTTTATTGGATTCCTTCAATTCGAGAATACATATACAAAAATATTTATTGATTTTGATGTTGATATCCCTAGACTAGTGTAATCAACATTGCTATGAACTCTTATTCACAGACTTGACTGATGATCAGAATAGCAGATTGACTATCTAGCTGCTTTCTATCCACTGTGTTTTGTATTTGTTGCATTGAGATTAGTGATACCTCATTTGAAATAGGATCTTATGTTCAGTATATATAATCCTAGGTTGTTGATCATATAAAGGTTTTAATACACATGTTATAGGCAGGTTTGTGATTGCTGATGAACTGGATTACTTGATTACTAAGTACCGAGTGGTGCTTCATGATTTATTTATGCTAACAACGTTGCCCTTATTAAAAGTTATATTGATAGGTATAACTGTTCGAGTTTGTTGGACTTATATTATTCCGCTCTTGTAAAGATCACTAATACTACATCTTTCTTACGTGCATAGCTAATGCTATTGACTTAGCAGTAATCGTTTCTTCCAAAATTACAGTCTTTAAATTGTGAGTATTTGTTTCTCTCTATCACCATGTACATTCATTTAGTATAGTTCTCTAAAATACACTGTTATCTTGTGAAATCTTAGACCAAGCACTATTTTTTTAGTAATACTAATGTAGGATTTGTTTTTCTTGTGTTTTGTTAGGCAAGCCTATGGTTGTGTCTTTTCGAGACTACTCCATGGATCAGATCATCATGATTCTCAAACAACGATTGATGGTAATTACCCTTTTCTCCTTTCTAAAATTGAAGTATCAAATTTAGCAAATGTCAAGTACAGGAGACAAATAAGTATTAACAATTTTAAAAAGATCGCATGGGAGAAATAAAGATTTAGTTTTGCATTGTGTTTTGTATCTGGGTTGGTAGTGAAATTTATTGTCAAGATTCAATGTATAGGTTTTGCAAGTTTCACCCATCCAAGTGCAGGTTAGCTACTTATCTAGCTAGTTGCGGTTGGGTGATTCCAAATGCTCAACGCTAATGAATTAATGGTGTTTGCTGAATGATTCATTTATGGTTACCCTTTTTCTTTAAAATCTCTTATAGTGAATGTTTTGTTCCATCAGGCACTTTTGTACACTGTTTTCTAGCCACAAGCACGGAACTCTGCAACTAAAGCGGGTGAGTACACCAAGCTTTCATTTATCTATTTATCTTTGCTGTTGACATCAATCTAATCATATAAGTCAATCTGCATAAACTTATGATATACTGGGATGGTGCAGTGATTAATCTTGAACTCTTTTTATGTCTCCAGGACTCCAGGGGTGCAATTGAAATGTTTGAAACTGAGCTTAGAGAAAATATCTGTACTTCAAATCTGAGTTCAATTGTATTTAGTGTATTTGGATCCTTGATACTACTGTAATAAATTTTGAAAAATCAGGCATCTTCATTGTGCTTATATTTACTTGAATTTGAGTTGTTTCGACTTGTTTTAGGCAATAAAGTTACTTTGCACTTTCATATATGTGATTTTAGTATAAATTCATGTTTTATGCAGAATGTAAACAAATACAAAGAGAAATCGGTATATAAAATGCAGTAGCAATTGGAAAATGTTTGTTCGAGACTTTTAGTGACTGAATAATTGTGTCAGTAATGAATTATTTCAAGTTTTTCTTTCAGAACCTATAGTGACACATAATATCAGACATTAAATCTACGAGACCTTTTGTGACTGATATTAAGTGTCAAAAAAGACTTTTAGTGATGGTTCCATTAGTGTCTCTTTTTCTTTCAGTGGGAGAAGACCAAAAGAACATTAGTGACTGATTTTAGGCTTTTTCTGACGCTTTTTTTCAGTCACTAAATGTCATTTATCTTGTAGTGACTATAATATCGTTCATGTTAAAATGTATTATCTTAACTTGTGTGTGTTTAAAGCGTTAAAACACGCCTAAAACATTGATTTAGTAATTTTTTTTTTTTTTTTTTTTTTGTTTACAGTATCATTCACGTAAACATTGCTAATAATTTTTTAGGCACTAAAATACGAGTATGCGTTATCTTACTTGTGTGTATTTTTAGCCTCAAAACACGTCTAAAATATTACTAGTAATTTTTATGTAGTGTTTATCATATAGTTTTTTTTTTTTTTTTTTTTTTTTTTCTTCTTCTTCTAAAAAAGTACTCTGTAATTAGCTAGTGCAAATCTTGTAATTAGGTGCACGTCGTGCCTAAAAATTTGAATGGAACTCACTATATTGTATCAAGTTTTCTCAATGTGTACTAGGTGGCTTTTAATGTACGTATGTATATCTAATTTCTTTATAGGATTACATGAATTGAATTGTACATGACATAACTGACTTTTTCACAATATGGACGGTGCATAAAGCATTCTAGCTAATTGTTCACGTATCATGCGTGTGAAACGAGTATAAGTCGGGTGGTGGAGGTCGGATACTCGCGTTTTCTGTGTAGAACGGTAAAGACTCTGTGAGAAGGAATATGTTCTTGTAGTCGGGGTAACACTAACATCGACCGAGTACATTCGTCTTACTTTGTAAAAGAGAGTGAAGAGACGGGTTTTGTGGTACCTTCGTCTCCATCTCGTAAGAGAGGATGAAGAGAAGGGTTTTTGTGGAGAAGAAGCCTAATGAGATTGTCAAGTGTGTATTCTTTGTCTATAACTTGCTTACCCTGGTTTACTATATCATGTGGTATATATAGGGTGTAACTAGGGCAAGGGATGATGAGATGGGGGCCTTTGCGGTGTCCATGGTTTGGGCCATTATGTGAATAATGATCTTTGTCTAAACATGAAGACTTAATTTATGTAGTGTCATACACATACATAATCAAGCCCCCCAGTCTTGCATTATGTCATGTACAAGTGAGCTAATGCTAGACATTGAAATAACTGACCCACCCCAGCCTTGTGTCGGGCAACTAGGTTCGCGTATCAAGATTTGCTTCTCCAGGCTGACTTATAAGTTTCCTTGTAATGATGACGTATGTTGTAAGTCGTGTTCCCCAAGTGACGTATGAGGTGTATGGGTGCCTTCGTCTCATCTCTTAGACAAGGATGATGAGAAGGGTTTAATATGCCCTAAAATGTTTCATTTTGTTAATGGCTTTCGTGTAGTCTAGCAATCACGGGCTATGACTGGATCAATATGTACACATGTGGTGAGTCCCCCATTCTAGCTATCACAACCGTCAAATTTTTTATTAGTGTTTAATAAACATTACTGTCATTTTTGAACCATTTTTATGTTGACAAGTTAGTTCTATACTTGTCGTGTCATTTTTATTTTTACGTCTAAATTATTAGAAACTTGTGTCAACGAACATGTATACAACCTACGTTTTTGGTTTAACGTTGTTTAAACGTCCCGATATGCTCGTTTCATATTAAAATTAGTTATGTTGACAACTTATAACATTTTTATAAGTTTTAGAATTCTACGTTACCTGGTAAACTTTAAAACGCATTTCGTTTTTTTAAACGTAAGACGTTTTAAGGTATAATCTGTGGAAAACTAGAAGGGGGGGGGTTGAATAGTTTTGCCGACTAAAACTTCATTTTAAAGTATTTAGATCAACTTATGTCAATCCATTTAGATCGTGTGTTGGATATTGATAGATTGACATATATAAGTAATGCAAAGAGATAAAGAGTAAAGGAACAAAAAAACATAACACGAGTATTTATAGTGGTTCGGATACAAGAACACCTTCCTTGCCCTACTCCACTCCCCGAGTACCCAGCTCGAGAGTTTCTAAGAACTACACAACACAAGCTCCTTAATGTGGCGAAGAAGCCTTCACAACGTCGCCTACACTTTATCCGGTACAAGGCTAGATACCGAGTTCCATTATAAAGGAGGAACTACTACGCAACACTACTACCCAAAGGAGACAAGCTCTTTATTGCAATACTAGAAAGGATATCAATATCCATTAACCCAAACTACACAACTTATACATCGACGCACCATATCGAATGTACACCTTCGGCACCATACACCAATGCCTTCAAAACGACACACTATTGGAGGGAGAGAAGAATTATCAACAAGATGCACTTTAGTGGTCTTGATGATGACGAAACTTAGAAACTCATGACCTTGACCTTGCACGTCTTCAAGAGGTTGTGATCTCGCCTTTAAGAGGAACGTAGAGAATCACACAAAGAGAAAACTACATAGAATGATCCTTTGGATCTGTGGTTAGAGAGGTTAGAACATAGAGAGAAAATATGTCAAAAAGGGTTAGTGAGCAAGAGAGAAATCGCTCAGTATTTATAGGAAAAACTGCCTACTGTTCCACGGTTCCGGCGGATCCCTTACCCAAGGGATCCGGCCAGTACAAAACTAGGGATCCGGCTACTGGGTCAACTTAGCCCGTATTTTGGGCTGTAAACCGGGCTATGGGTTATGGACCATGGGTCATGGACTCTGGATCATGGATACCCAACAAGATACAATGTATCCAGTTAATGGGTTATGGATCTTGGGTCATGGGTCATGGACTTTGGGTCATGGATCATGGATAATATCCAACATGACTTCATGCATGATGTCGTGCAATGAGTCATGGGTTATGGATCATGCTCCATGGATATGGGTTATGGACTTTGGTTTTTACCCATTACAAGTTATACAAAGTACATATACATTGTTATAAAATATAAGTAAACAATATTAATTGTAAGTGTTTTATAAAAATGGTTTTGGTTTTATATAACTTATTTAACTAAAGATGTTTTGATAGTTTTATATGTTTAGTAAAAGTGTGTTAGTAAACTATTGGCTCAAAGCTTTTACGTATTTTATTTATTTCGTTAAAATGATTTTACGTTTGTTATCGACAAAACATTAGAAGATCGTAAAATATAAATAAACATTTTTATGGTTTATTTGTATTAACAATCTCACCCTTTTTGTTGATGACAAAACATAAAATTATTTTAAGTAAAAAATAAAATTCGTAAAATTTTGAATTGGAGTTTTTACTCTCTTCTCCCCCTTTTTGTCGAAACAAAAAGAGCGTCGAAAAGAAACTAACACATAGTGGAAAGAGTTTTGAGAAAAACTTGTGGAAAGAAAAAAAATTTAGATGAGAAAGATTTAGAGAAAGACATGTAGAGAGAAGAAGTAGTAAGGTAAGATAGAGGGTCTCGTTTTAGCTCCCCCTTGACGGATGCTTCCCTTTGGTGGGGGCGTCAAGTAATTAGGAAGACTAAGTAATTTGAAACATTTTTGCTTTGACGAAAAATCTCCCACTTGACGAGTGCTCCCTATTGATGAGGGCGTCAAGTAGTTAGGAAGACTAAGTGAATGTATTGCAAGTGTTTTGCAATGTCTTGCTTTGATGAAAAGCTCCCCTTTGTTGAGGGCGTCAAAGTCTTTATGTGTATTTTGAAAATCTAAAAAACAAAGGTTAGAAAACAAGTATATGGTGCATTGTTTCCTGCAAATGAGCTTTAAATTAAGCTCAAAATTTGTTTTCTGTCCACCCGGTTCTGCCGGATCCTTCATTTGAGGGATCCGTATAGGCCAATTGGCGGGAACCGTGTACCTCTAGCTTAGTAACAACAATGTAGATATAAATAATGATGTAACCATCCAAGTAAGTCATGTGTTGTTGCACCAAACATGTTCACATAACTATCTAACATACAAACATGTAGTTTCATTTAATAAAACAAGAGAAATGATACACATATCTCTAAATCTAAGAAAATTGTAACACCCCCAACTTCGTGATACACAACGGAATTCAAACTGGGTGTTACTTCACGGTACAACAGTCATACTAATAGAAAACGAACTCTAATGGAGTCGTTTTAAAATATTTATCATTCGATTTATATAAATATCAGAGTTTACAAAGATGAGGTCCAAGTAGTTTCACGGTTTACATAAATAAGTTTAAATGGGTTTTTGAATGATAATAAAATTTATAGCCTTCTTGAGTATCCGGTTCTCCGCCCAGATCATACAATATGGACCTAAAAAACATGCTTAAAACTGTCAACACAAAGGTTGAGTGAAATTCATAGAGTTTAGGAAATTAGTTGAACACATAATGTTTGTGTGGGTTACGTTGTTATACACCCATAATATTGAAAACAAAACAGATATTATTGTTGCACTAAGCTCATGATACCGAAAACGCTAACAGCTTGTCAATAGAAATTGATATAATAGTTTGCCAGGTCTTGGTCAAACAGTTGCCCTAATAGGTAATTTGCCAATAAACCTATGGTTCTTCAAATAGAGTGCGTTTGTTTACCGGACTTGGTCAAACAAACGGGATTCGTTAATCCCGATAGATCTATCCACATTATTCGCGTTCACCCGCAAGTGATTAATAGTTCATGATAATAGGGACTTAAGTTTGGCAATTGTGGTATTTAGTGCACATAATACATTCAGATAAGCATACAGTTTCAAAGCAATGTGTTCAGTTTAAAAATAGCATGCATTCCCCCCAAGGGTTTGCAAAACAATTAAGTAATAGAAAGTGGGGCTATGAACTCACCGAGAGTTAATGATGTTATGTACTTTAACGGATGTGATAGATAAATCGGAAAACTTCTACGTGCAACCTAAAAATGAAATGTTGCTACTTAAGTTTGGAATAATGTTTTAGGAAAACATAAACCATCCTATATATGTTTCTATGTTGATCATGATGTAGTCAATTATCATTTGATGTTTATAGTTAGATCTTTAATATTTGAAAACGTATTTAGTTTATAAATATCGTACTACCGTTCGGGCCATCATAATTCAGAGGTCATGTAGTAAACGTTCGAGGAGCTAGGACACTTTAAATCGTAAATCCAGCAACTCGTCGATTCGTTTTACTCAAATGAAACCCCTCACATGAAGCTCCCTACTATTGTAGCACTTAGTAGATAAAACATATGTTTTGAGTGAAGATTGTTATATTACTAAGTTTATCATGTTTTTAATAAATATCTAGTTTTTACAAGTTTTCGTCGTTTCATAAATATAATCACTTGATACTGTAAGTATATAAAGTTATGTCGTTTGGTTTGTGTTGGTGTTGATTTGCCAAGGTTAACACCTTAGTTAACGGTCTTGGGTAAATAAGCCTTGAGGCTTTAGCCATGGCCTTGCCGTGGCTTTGGTCTTGACTACCATGGTCTTGAGACTCAGCTTTGACCTTAGCCGTGGCTGTGGTCTTGGCTTAAGGCCATTAGGTAATAAGGTTTTAAAATGTACCTTTTTGAGGGGTCATTTAAGCCCTTATTTGATCACTTTTGTATCCGTTATTACTTAATATCGTTCCTTTTCAATTTTTAGGTATCTTGAAGGCAAAATGCTGGAATGACACTTATTCGGACGAAAAGGCGCGAATATACGAAGAAAATGGCCAAAGTCAAGAATCGAGACACTCAGTGCTCGCTGAAACCGAAGGGGACGGCGTCAGCACAAATCGCGACGCTGACGTTGCGGACAACTTTTGTGATGACTCAGAGCCAAATTGCTTATTTACAAGTGACGGTTTCAGTGTTTTAAAAGAGTAGGTCGTCGCAACTCGACGGCCTAGATTTGATCCAGACGACGCCGTGAAACTGAGGGGCGGCGTCGCGCCACAAGCATAAGGTGATGCCGTCGCCAAGACTAACGTGGTCAAGACGAAACCTAATGACGGACGAATCGACGGCGCACAATCAAATCAAAGCAAGCGACACACATATGTAATCTTATATATAGAATCCGAATTTTTTAGTTTTCAGTGTATAGTCTTTTGAAGTAAAAACCTAAACCGAACCAAGGCTGTCTTGTACAGTATTTTAGGGTTCCATACCCTATCTTACATCAAGATAAGTGTTTTACTTCATTAATTCAATTATGTCTTCAATTACTTGTGTGTATGCTTGCATGTTTCCTATGTCCGGCTAATTTACTTGTGTGTTTGATTAGGAGATATGAAACTTAATTATTGAATATTGATTGGTTGTCTCTTATCTTAATTGTTAATGATCTAGTATTGAGATAGATCATCCGTTGTGTAGTTAATGCTTGATTAATCTTTGTTGAACCTTAGCTTATGGTACCTAGAGTCATTGTAGGGTAAACCATCCGAAGAGTACCTTAGAGTTAAGTTTATAAATCCTAGAGATTTTGTAGGCGATAACCTTTGGTAGTTTCAAAGAGTTAGGGATAAACGCATACCCTACGACCTTAGACACACAACGCGATTAAGAATAAGGACGTGACAATTCAACCATCAATAGGAGATAATTAAGGAGTAATAAAACCTAAGTAAACACATCTTTAAATCATCATACGAGCACACAATAATTAGACACAGACCACATACACCACTAGATTAGATAATTAGATAAGTAGAGTAATCGGTAGAAATACCAACCCCCAAATCCAAACCCCGAGATTCGTACTTTTCTATTTCCTAAAAAACATAAAAAGATAAAAAAAAAATAATCTTCCTCAACCCCAACCTTAGCGTAGTAACATCTCACTAGCATTCCTATTCCCCTAGAGAACGATATCAATTCCCGTGGCTTACCCTAATACTACACTACAACGATTAGGTTCACTGCCTAGGGTGTTGAAAAACTTGCTCGACGAAAAGGAAGTTCCTTTGACCCCGAACGACGCGTGTAGCGTTATCATTAGGCCTCTTGGTTTGCTTTAACTTGTGACAAAAGTATAGTCGTGAGACTATATATAGGGCAGTTTCAGTTTTTGAAGGATAATGGCCTATTTAAGCGTTTTCAGGGCCCGAGCTTCTTTGTGTTTTAACTTTTTGATGATTCGGACCAGAAGTGCCACTTTCAAAATGGACAGCTGCTTAACAGCTTGTCTTAGGCAGTTTCGGTGTTTTGGTTTCGCTAACTTCTTTTGGCCATATCTTTTGACTCGTTTGTCCGTTTCGGGTGATTCAAGTTCCTATGTTTACCTTTTTATCTTGTCTACAGTAGTATGTAAGTTAGAAAGTATATATGTGACTGGTTTTAATGGTCTGAAATGTGTAGAATATGACTAGTTTACTAGTTTGTTACTTTTACGACAATATGTGAATTAAAACATGTGATTGAGTATATGTACATCATGAATCAACATAGTAACCATATATATAGCATGAAATTGTCAATATTATGAATAATAAACATGAGATGATGGTGGTGATTAGTTGCTTACAACTTTGGCTTTCCATCAAGAAAGGAGTAACTAGTAAGGATAGGACTTTGATTGAACAATTAGGACCTTGGATTGAGCTAGCTTTCTACACCTTGGCACCCTTGTAATCTTGAAGGATTGGTGATGAAGTACTAAGTGACTTGAGTGGATCTAAACTCAAGAAGATCACTTAAACTTGCTAGAGATTTGATGTAGTAACTTGTTATTTGAAACTTCTTTGCATAAACTTGGAGTTATGGATCAAATTATAGAAGGTATGTTTGTTTTATCATATGAACGACCAAGAGAGGTGGATGAGGGTTTTTGGGATGTCTTTCACTTGCTATTTATAGGAGGGTAAGTTTGGTTAACCATATATTGGGTTAAATGTTAACCATGGTTAAGTTAGGACACATGTAACCATCAAAATGGAGCATGGTTAGGATCAAGCCACCACCAAGGTGACTCATCCCCCTTATGGGCTGTCACAAGGTGTGACTAGGCTTAGATGATAAGTCTTGGTATTATCTTGAGTTTAGAGTATGATTTGGTTCCGTTAAATGCCAACCGTAAGTTGTTAAGCCATAAAACGTAAAACCGGGTATCGTAAAAATACGAAACTTGAAGGAATGATGAAACTCATCATTATACTCTATATAAAAATATAAAATGAGTGATAAGTCTCATTGGGTGCAAAAACGTTGCTTAAAGCTGGAAACACGGGTCAAAAACGCGTAATTCGCAATTTATCAGAAAAGAACAAGATTTCAGGGAAATGACCGTGGATTTATTTAAAGTAGACTAAAATTAGTCTATAAGTGATATGAGATGTCAAAATGTAGTTTTCGTTATACGTGAGATAACTTAACAGTTATACGTGAAGTCTAAAAGTTACGCGATTTAAGCAAAATGTAGAACACAAAGGTTAATTTCTTTATGGTCACAGGAGGAGGGAAATATGTTTGACTTTTCCAAAAATGTAAAATTTTCTAAACATCTTAGAAAATACAGTGCAGAAATGGTTAAGTCTGGGTCTACGTAGAATTATTTAAAACGTAAGTTTAGTCTCGTACGGCTCAGGCTTTATTTGGTAACATTTAAATGAAATCTTAAAAATTCTCTAATTGATTATGAGTGATCTAACAATTAATCTGATGTGAGGAAAATGGTCAGAGTTGATTTTCGTTATGCGCGTAATGTTTAAATGGTGTTCCGACCAAAACGAAACTTTAAGACGATGTTTTCTTAATAACTTTTGCGAAGATGATCTAACGATTGTCAAACTCTCAGGTTATTACTATAATAAATTAACTTACGAGAATGTGAAATAAAAATTTTACGGGATGAAAAGTGAAAGTGAATAGTAAAAGTGAATAGTAATTTTTCAAAAAAATGAAAAGTAACATGAAAATGCGGGTTGTTACAGTCTCACCACCTTAATGGGAATTCCGTCCTGGAATTCAGTGTGTGTTATCCGATGTTGAATTGTCTAGGAAAATGTGGGTATATGCGCCGAATTCTAATCTTTGCGTTCTTAAGTTTTACGGTCATAAAATGTGTTATGTAGCATTTTATGTTTTTGGTGGTGGCTTAAGTTGATAACCTAAAGGTATAAGATGTTGTTGATGTGAAATGGTTTATAATGATGTGATAATTATCATTTGTAGGAAAGTCTTGATAGTGGCAAGTGGTTATCCAAACCATTTCCAAAGTTGATCATGTCTTAGGTGGTTTTGGGATGAAGGCTATATCGTATAGTGTTTATGTCTAATAGTGTTTGAAAGAAACGTGGTACTGTGAAGTTTTACATACTGACTTTCAATGGGGTTCAGATAATGATGTGATATGTTGATGATTAGAAGAGTGTAGTGTATGTTTACCATTATTCTTAAGTAGAGATGTTATGTTTGCTTTTAAATCATAAGTGGATTGTAAAGGATTAAGGCGGAATGATATCCTTGAAACCTAAACAGGCTAGTACTTCTAAGAAATGACGAGAAGATTTGATGACTATCCTAAGATAGTATTTAGGATTATTTCATAAATGAAAACTTTCAAGAATGAAATTAGGTAGTATAAATAAGTGTTAAGATCTCGCTGAGTGGTAAGTCACTATCGTGTCTCTAGATCTTTTTAATGAATTCTAGTGGTTTATCGAGTTTAAGTAGGAAATTAACCTGAATAAAACCCTTGTATAACTATTCTTAATGTTTGAAAAATTTAAGTCGAACATAGTTAATCAGACTATGTTCCTGTAGGACCTTAGATATATCAACCTTATCACAAACCCAACACGTTATGCGTAGAACACGTTAAACACAAACACAAACTATGCGTGAAGATGAAAGAATTAAAGATGAGAAAGATGGTGACTTGATGTAAAAACCGTGTATATGTGTAGAGAAAAGATGAACACAATATGTTGTATATTCCAAAGAAAACACACACACACACACACTCAAGCACACCCCTCAAATGACCATTTGAGGGGTATTTATACTCTAAATACATGATGCCCTAATGGGCTTTGGGATGGGCTTTCTTGGGCTTGGACATGAATTGGATTGGATATTTGGCAAGCTTATCATAACTAGTACCTATTTAGATTAGTCCAATCCATGAGCCCGTTGACTATTCTATCATGATATCTAACACACACTACAAATTTACTAAATGTGAATGACCATCACTTCTAATAAAAACTATTAAGGCTAACAATCTCCCCCTTAGGGGTGGTCATTCAAATGATGCTCCACTTGATTAGGTCTTTACTTATCTCGAGCTTGAACTTTGTGTGTAGATATAGAATAGTCTTAATTCATTGTTCCTTCATGCTTTGTGATCAGTTAATGTGGTATAGAGCCATGGTTATGCTTTGTCAACTTCTTTGATTAGGTGTCTCCACGTCTTTCTCCACTTCTTTCTCCACCATGCTCACACTTCTATTTGTCTTTTGGTTACCAATGATGTAGTTCTCGAGTCTTTAAACTTTGTAGATTCTTTGACATTGACGAAGAATCATCTTCAACTTTGTGTTGCATTTGATTTTGATGAGAACTTTCATGTGTTGTTGGCATGAGCATGTGGATAGTCTGCACGATCAATCCGCTCCGGAGCTTCCATATGAAGAAAACATAAAACAGGTTAGAAATAAGCGGATTCCGGCACTTACAAGTTTGAATTTCGAAGGTGTTAACAGCATAGTGTGAAAACACGTCTCTAATTCTCACAAGGGCCGTTCCTGAACTGGAGTCCCACAAGTGAGATAACACGATATACCGAAGTACACCTACAGTTCAGATGAGTCGCTGAGGTACACCGAAGCATCACCCTACGACTGTAGACCGTTTGAGACACACTAAGCGTAATCCATGGGGAGTTACCGAAGTGACTGCTGTCAGTGGCGCTAGATGTTGACCCTGGCTGGAATTTCCATTCAATCACTGAAGATCACAGATGTGAAACTTCTCATAAATGTTCGGCATATTGCTAAGATCTGCGTAGGACTCTAGAATATATCACTTGTGTCCTTATTGATGAACAACAAGCGATGTCATGTCATGTGTTCCTATAAAGAGATATTTGATGAATCTCGTGACTCTAGACTCAATTAGTGCATTTTGGTTTTCCTGAGCGGAGACTAGGGAGAGGGTCTCCTTCTTCAATATCAACAATCTCTAAGAGAAAGTCGATAGATTATGTAGGGTTCCCTGTGAGAATGAAACAAATCCTTTTGAGAGGAATTGAGTGGCTAGAAGGTTTAGTGCAGTGCGTCACTGGGTCCATGACGTATTTGTCTTTAGTACTAGTGTCAACCTAGTGACAACCAGTAGTAGATGAATTGAACCCGGCTTCTGCCCTAAGGTTGAATATGGAGGGCTATTTCTTTTCACCCTTTTTCATTACATTTCTTTTTAATTCTTCAACCCCTTCTTTCTCCTTTCTCACATTACTCCTTTTTCAATCATTCCTAAGGACTTCTAATACTAACTATTTGTGATGTCCTTGGTAGATCCCTCCGGCTCTGGCGGATCATAGGACGAATTTCCTATCCTTAGTCACCTTATAACTCCATGACTGTCCCATGTTGCCATAAAACCATTTTTCTTGAAAATCTCTCAAAGTGTTTATGATTGAAAACATGTTTGAAACACTCGAGGATTTTATATTTTAGGCACTCCCCTTCATATGTGCTTATAAGTTTTGACAGAAATCTGCACATATAGGGTAGAGTTCGTACTTTTGAATTGATCGGCTCATGATAGACAATTCCCCACGAGACACGGTTACGTTGCCTAGTGAAAGAGTTCCATTGTCAGTTTTAGGTGACAACTAGCTCTAATAACTAACTTGAAGTTGTAAACACTCCTTGAAAAGGAGGTTAGACCCATGAAAGTGCATATCTATCACAAGTTTCTCGAGATGGTACATTTACTAACATTGATTCCCGTCAATTTGGTTCCGTCTAAGTCGAGCTCATTTTGAGATTCAAACAACGATCAAAGGGTGACGCCGTCGAATATGTAATCTTATATATAGAATCTGAATTTTTTAGTTTTCAGTGTGTAGTCTTTTGGAGTAAAAACCTAAACCGAACCAAGGCTGTCTTGTACAGTATTTTAGGGTTCCACACCCTATCTTACATCAAGATGAGTGTTTTACTTCATTAATTCAATTATGTCTTCAATTACTTGTGTGTATGCTTACATGTTTCCTATGTCCGGCTAATTTACTTGTGTGTTTGATTAGGAGATATGAAACTTAATTATTGAATATTGATTGGTTGTCTCTTATCTTAATTGTTAATGATCTAGTATTGCGATAGATCATCCGTTGTGTAGTTAATGCTTGATTAATCTTTGTTGAACCTTAGCTTATGGTACCTAGAGTCATTGTAGGGTAAACCATCCGAAGAGTACCTTAGAGTTAAGTTTATAAATCCTAGAGATTTTGTAGGCGATAACCTTTGGTAGTTTCAAAGAGTTAGGGATAAACGCATACCCTACGACCTTAGACACACAACGCGATTAAGAATAAGGACGTGACAATTCAACCATTAATAGGAGATAATTAAGGAGTAATAAAACCTAAGTAAACACATCTTTAAATCATCATACGAGCACACAATAATTAGACATAGAATACATACACCACTAGATTAGATAATTAGATAATAGAGTAATCGGTAGAAATACCAACCCCCAAATCCAAACCCCGAGATTCGTACTTTTCTATTTCCTAAAAAACATAAAAAGATAAAAAAATAATCTTCCTCAACCCCAACCTTAGCGTAGTAACTTCTCACTAGCATTCCTATTCCCCTAGAGAACGATATCAATTCCCGTGGCTTACCCTAATACTACACTACAACGATTAGGTTCACTGCCTAGGGTGTTGAAAAACTTTCTCGACGAAAAGGAAGTTCCTTTGACCCCGAACGACGCGTGTAGTGTTATCATTAGGACTCTTGGTTTGCTTTAACTTGTGACAAAAGTATAGTCATGAGACTATATATAGGGCAATTTCAGTTTTTGAAGGATAATGGCCTATTTAAGCGTTTTCAGGGCCCGAGCTTCTTTGTGTTTTAACTTTTTGATGATTCGGACCAGAAGTGCCACTTTCAAAATGGATAGCTGCTTAACAGCTTGTCTTAGGCAGTTTCGGTGTTTTGGTTTCGCTAACTTCTTTTGGCCGTATCTTTTGACTCGTTTGTCCGTTTCGGGTGATTCAAGTTGCTATGTTTACCTTTTTATCTTGTCTACAATAGTATGTAAGTTAGAAAGTCCATATGTGACTGGTTTTAATGGTCTCAAATGTGTAGAATATGACTAGTTTACTAGTTTGTTACTTTTACGACAATATGTGAATTAAAACATGTGATCGAGTATATGTACATCATGAATCAACATAGTAACCATATATATAGCATGAAATTGTCAATATTATGAATAATAAACATGAGATGATGGTGGTGATTAGTTGCTTACAACTTTGGCTTTCCATCAAGAAAGGAGTAACTAGTAAGGATAGGACTTTGATTGAACAATTAGGACCTTGGATTGAGTTAGCTTTCTACACCTTGGCACCCTTGTAATCTTGAAGGATTGGTGATGAATTACTAAGTGACTTGAGTGGATCTAAACTTAAGAAGATCACTTAAACTTGCTAGAGATTTGATGTAGTAACTTGTTATTTGAAACTTCTTTGCATAAACTTGGAGTTATGGATCAAATTATGGAAGGTATGTTTGTTTTATCATATGAACGACCAAGAGAGGTGGATGAGGGTTTTTGGGATGTCTTTCACTTGCTATTTATAGGAGGGTAAGTTTGGTTAACCATATATTGGGTTAAATGTTAACCATGGTTAAGTTAGGACACATGTAACCATCAAAATGGAGCATGGTTAGGATCAAGCCACCACCAAGGTGACTCATCCCCCTTATGGGCTGTCACAAGGTGTTACTAGGCTTAGATGATAAGTCTTGGTATTATCTTGAGTTTAGAGTATGATTTGGTTCCGTTAAATGCCAACCGTAAGTTGTTAAGCCATAAAACGTAAAACCGGGTATCGTAAAATACGAAAACTTGAAGGAATGATGAAACTCATCATTATACTCCATATAAAATATAAAATGAGTGATAAGTCTCATTGGGTGCAAAAACGCTGCTTAAAGTGGAAACACGCTCAAAAACAGCGTGGTCGCAATTTATCAGAAAAGATCGAGATTTCAGGAAAATGACCGTGAATTTATTTAAAGTAGACTAAAATTAGTCTATAAGTGATATGAGATGTCAAAATGTAGTTTTCGTTATACGTGAGATAACTTAACAGTTATACGTGAAGTCTAAAAGTTACGCGATTTAAGCAAAAATGTAGAACGTACAAGGTTAATTTCTTTATGGTCACAGGAGGAGGGAAATATGTTTGACTTTTCCAAAAAATGTAAAATTTTCTAAACATCTTAGAAAATACAGTGTAGGAATGGTTAAGTCTGGGTCTACGTAGAATTATTTAAAACGTAAGTTTAGTCTCGTACGGCTCAGGCTTTATTTGGTAACATTTAAATGAAATCTTAAAAATTCTCTAATTGATTATGAGTGATCTAACAATTAATCTGATGTGAGGAAAATGGTCAGAGTTGATTTTCGTTATGCGCGTAATGTTTAAATGGTGTTCCGACCAAAACGAAACTTTAAGACGATGTTTTCTTAATAACTTTTGCGAAGATGATCTAACGATTGTCAAACTCTCAGGTTATTACTATAATAAATTAACTTACGAGAATGTTAAATAAAAATTTTACGGGATGAAAAGTGAAAGTGAATAGTAAAAGTGAATAGTAATTTTTCAAAAAAATGAAAAGTAACATGAAAATGCGGGTTGTTACAGTCTCACCACCTTAATGGGAATTCCGTCCCGGAATTCAGTGTGTGTTATCCGATGTTGAATTGTCTAGGAAAATGTGGGTATATGCGCCGAATTCTAATCTTTGCGTTCTTAAGTTTCTGGTCATAAAATGTGTTATGTAGCATTTTATGTTTTTGGTGGTGGCTTAAGTTGATAATCTAAAGGTATAAGATGTTGTTGATGTGAAATGGTTTATAATGATGTGATAATTATCATTTGTAGGAAAGTCTTGATAGTGGCAAGTGGCTATCCAAACCATTTCCAAAGTTGATCATGTCTTAGGTGGTTTCGGCATGAAGGCTATATCGTATAGTGTTTATGTCTACTAGTGTTTGAAAAGAAACATTAGTGGTAATCATGTGAAGTTTACATCTTACGACTTTCAATGGGGTTCAGATAATG
>OU343218.1:74675805-74708772 GCA_910596185.1 Chrysanthemum makinoi | reverse complement strand
AAGAAGGTGTGAAGATGATCATGGTAAAACCTCTCAATTTATAGAAGTGAAAAAAATATGGAGGAATGTGTTTGATTTGATGTTAAACCATTAAAGAGATGAGGTTCCTAATGATTTGGAAGTGGGTTGAATGCTAGTCATATCACTCAAGTCAAGCCATTCAAGAGAGATGGAGTGAAGAAGAAAAGATTTGCAATAAATGTGTTCTAATGAGTGGAATTTCCTAACAATCAGATTACCCACGGATTTGAAGGTACCAAAAATTTGGTTCCTTCCTTTATGCAAAAGGGCTCCTTGGGTGGATTTTTCAAATTTTTTGAATTTTGGTGGGAAATGGATTTCTTATAAACCTAAGTGAAGTATACTAGTTCTAATAAGTGTATAAACTAGTTATGATTGATTTATAAGCAATGGATGGTAATTTGGAATCACGAAAGAGTCGAAATTCAGAAAGTTACCTGGAGGATCCACGGCACCAAAAAATTACACGGCCGGAACCCTAAAAAGGGTGCCGTATGGTCCTTGCATGCTAATGCACGGTACCATTTTACATAATGGACGGTACCAAATCGTTGGTGCCGTCAAAAAGCAGTAGAAAACTAGAAGCGAGTAAGTTTCTAGGTGTCGGGGACTTTTCCGAAACCTGAAATTTTTCTCAAAACATGTGACACTAAACATTTCTAGTTAGGAAAAGTAAATAACACATGTACAAACATAGTGGAGCATATATTTTGAGCAAGGCTTTTTGACTTTCACATTATAGTGAAAATGGGTAAAATTTGATAGCATACTTGTGCTATCCCCCTGCATAAGATTGTTAGCATACAACATTGTTTCAAGCTATATTAGCATCCTACACAATAAAAACAACTAAATTGTATCAAACATTGATGATAATGTATTGTTCCAAACACTCCTTAATAGATCCTTACTTGTCCAACTTCTTGTAGATTTTGTTCATCATCCTACCAAGGCACTTGAACATTCCCTTAGTTTGCTTGAATTTCGCTGATTCATTCTCTATCTCGGGAAGAGACGCATAATACTCATGAGGCGGAAGACGCGAGCTTGGAAGACCATCCTCGGAGCTATTTGATGATGATGATGATGGAGTTGGAGGTTTTGCTCTCTTGCCTTTTGTCTTAGCAACTCGTGCATCACTCAAAGGTACAAAGATGTGAGGGATGAGCTCATAGTGAAGATGCATCCCTTTTGGACTTTGTAAGCTCCTGGAAAATTTCAATGTACTTAACGATTTAAACAGAAATTAAACACGATCTATTTCGTCATGAAATTTTCTAAACATCACATATGCATATAATTTGGCATATGCATGATCAACGCAGCCTTGAAGCGTTCAAAACTATACCGTTGTGATCGTAATAAAATTCCCCACGATCTTGATAACCTTAAACACGTGAATCTAATACGTAGGTTTTGTAAAAATACGAATTTAATTATAATAAAATATATTCAAATTCATTATGGACCTCGGAACTCATTGGACTTTATTCCACCTCGTGACTCAACCCGACTCGTTAATGGGCCTCATAACCGGATCAAGCCCACTTCTATTTCCCTTCGGGCCTTGCCTTAACTCACGATCCCACAAAATAAGCCCAACACATTTGAAAACCATTTTGGGCCTAGCTTTGGTACACGAGTGATCTTAGGAGCCCAACTCTTTTGTTTTTATTTCTTTTAGGGCCTCGTCCCAACTAACACCACCCAAGCGCATGTTGAATTTAGAAAAGTTAGTAAAAGTTTCATGTTTCTTTCTTTTGCCTAGAATACATGCGCCAGCGTGACTCAACACAAGTGAAACATGCAAAAACTAAATAGCAACTAAGTATACCATCTTGTTGAGACTAACCAACTAGACCAACTAAACCTTCCTTTTGTGTCCCTAAATATGCGTATGAAAGTGAACAAGGAAACAAGCCATCCTAACCAATAAAATAACACCCTAAGTTACTACATAATACTACCCTAACCCATTTTGACCAACTTGACTTCCTTAACCATTGGATAACATGTTCCCTAAGCAAGAGCTTGAAGTTGACTAGACATTTGCATGCCCATAAGCCTTGGTCGCCATCACTCCCACGCATGGAAACTTACCTCAAACATGACCAAATACAATATAACATGTGACTAATAAGCCTAGAATTAGGAAGGCTATGAGTAAAATATTAAGAAAGCCATGCTCATCTTCTCTTTATAACCTCCTCAACACTTAGTAAAATCTCAAAAGATATCTCACAACAAACTCTCAAAACACTCACATTTATCCCACCATTAGATCCACCGTGGTGTGTATCGGAGAAAACTAAGGAAACAACCTACAAGGAGTTTTGTATTAGCACTAGAGAATAAGGGTTAAAGCTAGGAGAAAACTTGGGTTAAGATCGGTTTAGTTTTCTTGGCATCTCACTTCTTGTTCAAGTCTCACACCCCTCTCATCCTAGTAAGTACCTAAACCTATTTCGACTCGTAATGTTTTGGGCCATGTTCGTTTGATCATGAGTCAAGATTTGTTTAAGTTAAACTTGTTTTTGTCACTTGAAAACCATGGCACAAATGCATGACTAGCTTGAGAAGAAGTAGTAAGGAAACAAGAAAATGGAACCATGCATGCCTCGACACAACTCAGTAGCATGTATACAAGAATTTATAACACAATAACATCACTTTAAATAGCATAACGTGTAGGAATAAAACATGAAACAAGTCTAGCTTCGGTTGGTTATCATGTATGGGCTTTGGAGGGTCCTAGGATTCGAAACTCCACTGGTGGCACTTTTTCCCTTCTTTATTATTTTATAACTATCACTCTTTTGCAAAACATACCCCTCTATTGCCAAGAGACAAATTATAACTAAAGAAAGTGTTAAAAGTATAACCAAGTTTAAGTTTTAAAAGTGTTTTTCAAAAAACAAAGTTTTTATGAGGGACTAAAAGTGTCCAAATGGAAACTTTAAGCATAAGAAATTTATGGGTACAAAGTGTCGTTTTCTAAAAGTTTAGGGACTAAACTTGTACTTTTTGTAACTCGAGGGTAAAAAGTGTAAATTTGGGAAAAGTTTAGCAAAACTTATGATTTCATAATAGCCTCGTAAAAATGAGTATTTTTATCACATGAGCGTAATATTTTCGAATAATGATAAACTTATTTCATGTATAAATATATATGTAAATATATATTTATTAGAAAATAACTAAGTATATGTAAAAATATACTTATTTCGATAAAACACTCGGGGAACCTAAATACGTTAAAATACCCAAATTTACTAAGATCTAGCGGGGAACATTTCACTTATGCATAAGTGATGATCATTAATTAAGACAATGTAGCGTGTAAATTAACTTAAAAGCGTTAATCACGATAAGCCACTATGGATTGGACAATTCAATGATCTATTGAATAAGAATATTCAATGCTCTATTATTTTGGTCGGAACCAAAATGCTCATTTGACTGAGACTCGCCATCTCATCATTTTAGGTTTCGGATTGGAACCTCCGCTACATTGTGCTTGATCTATTTGATGTGTGCATTATCATCAAGGTGAGTTCATAGCCTTTTACTTTTATTTTTATAAACCCGCGAGGAGATACATGCTCTAAACTAGAACACAAGGTTTTTCATAAATGCTTGATCCTCTTGATTATTGATATTGCCTAAGTTGTTAGCCACAAGTCCACGATCATGAACCATTAGTCACGCGAGTGAGCGTAGGTATGCATTGAATAGTACTATGGGGATTAGAACCTCGTTTGGGTTATAGAGAAATAACGGGCACCATATCAATTTCTTTAGGTAATTGGCTATTACCTCCTTTGGGGCATACTACATTACCTTTGGTAATTAGGTGTATGCGGTTGAGTTTTGGTTTCATGATTTTAGCGCATAATAATCTGTGATTTTTCTTATGATATTGTTAGTTTACAATGATCATGATCTTATACTTGTGTTCAACTTATTTTAAACCTATGAACTTCACTCAACAATTTTTGTTGACCTTTTTAAGCATGTTATCTCAGGTAATCAGTGAAGATTATGACCAAGGCGAGGAACGGGGCATGGCAAGGCTTATCTGGTGGTGTAAAAACATAAAAGTTGTCATTTCTTTCAAACTCATGATCTTTCTTTTGGGAAAAACACTTGATCTATTTACAACGTTTTGTAACAAACTATGAGTTTTTGATGAATGATAACTATATTAATAAAACGTCTCTTTCGAGTCGTTTTCTATAATTATTGACTATGATCTCCATTCAAGTAACACCGAATTAGTCTTCATTCCATTAAGATTTTCCGGGTGTTCTGGACTTGGTCGAATTTGTGCAAAGTTTCTATAGAGACGGGTGAGGAGCATCCCGTATGGAAGAGCAACCGATCCTTGAGTTGGAATATCAATCATTCTCCTAGCGATGTAGTAAGCTAAATTGAATGGTTGACGGGTGGAAAAGTTGTAGGGCATGTGACAAAGACAAGAGTTGATGTGATCCCTATTTCCTATGGTGCTAATGACGTTGGCTCTAAGTAGCTCCTCTCATTTCTTAAATTCGGGCTTAAGTTCATTTAGCTCCATTCCATATGGATCTCGGTTTACCTCCTTTCCCTTTCGGGTAACTTGGGTTGTATCACCCTTGGGTTAAATAGGTGTTCACGGATGACATCCTTATCGCTAAACGGGTTTGGTAGGGAAGAGTGCGGTCATTGATTGCATCAAGAGCGGTGAGTGACCATTTATCCGAGTAGACACAAGTTCCTCGGTTGGGAATTCCTAGCACTTGAGCAAAGTTGGCTAAGGTGATGGTGTAGTCGTTTTGATTGATTCTAAACCTAAGACAAAATTCATCATCGTCTTCATCACTAAAGCCGGTCACACTAGCATAGAATTCTAACACAAACCTAGGACAAATTGGTTCATCGATGTCAAGAAGACAATCGAATTGAATGGCGGCTAGTTCTTCACGAAGATTGGTATTGAGTGAATGGTTCTACCCTCATGGAAATACCTTGATTCTAGACCCTAAATATTTCTACTTGTTCCTTGGAAAGTCCTTTGGTTTTGTGATGTTTGGGAATATAGTCAAGGGTGTCTTTGTGATCATAGAATCTTGCGGCTACCATGGTTATTCCTAGGGACAAGAATTAATATGTTAAAATGAGAATAAACTTTAACGTTTTTGGTTCTAGTGTGTGCCTATATGAAAACAATTTGGAGTTGCGGTTATCTCGACTCATTTTATGCACAAAAATGGTTTTAGTGGGGTGTTTGGCAAATACCATGAGATAACCCAAATGCTCCTAATTCAATGTGGCTTCATTTGAATATACCCGGGAATGCATATTAGTTATGCAATACCTTTAGTATTCAAGAGCATGCAAGTGATGAAAGTTTAACGTTTCTATTTGTATTAGCAATGAAAAATTGTTTTCCTACAAGTGAGAAGCTTTTCAAAACTTTTGACATGGGGTGTTTGGTTATTTGAATAAGGCCTTATAGTTATTATCTATTAATTAGTGGGAAGCATGATTTGTTTATGCAATATGATAATGTAGTACCTAATTTCAATGACTAGTTATGCAATTTGCCAATTGAATTCATATTTGGTATAAAAGCATACATAAAACCCCATGTAATGATTTGTGATAGTTTTGTGCATAAATAAGAATCCTAGACTCGGAATTAAGAGATGAAATGTAGTTAGGATACTTACAATGATGTTATCTTCGATGATTAATGAGTGGGAAGGTGTCAATAATGAGCTTGGTTTAATGTTTACACGTTTTGGTAAAGTGGGTTTTGAGGAAGAAGATGTTTTGTATATAGCGGTTTTGCTTACAGTAGACACCACGGACGACGGTACCAAATTTTGGTTCCGTCCGTTGTTGTCGTTTTGGTGCGTGGCTACAGATGCAGATACAAGACAAAATTATTTTGTTTTGACTATTCTAATGTTTTGGGCTATGTTTATCCTACATGTTTGGTTCCATTAACCCTAAACCAAGTCTAAGAAGATTAAAAGGTTCTCGTTTAAGAGGCTTAGTTAAGATGTCGGCAATGTTGTCTTGGGAGGATACTTTCTCGATTGAAATGTTTCCTTTTTGAACATTGTCGCGAAGAAAGTGATGACGGATTTCAATATGCTTTGTGCGAGCATGTTGAACGGGATTCTTGCTGAGATCGATGGCTCCTTTGTTGTCGCAAAGTATCACAATGTCGTTGAGATGAATTCCGTAATCTACGAGCGCTTGCTTCATCCAAAGAGCTTGTTGACATGCTTTTCCGGCTGAGGCGTACTCGGCTTCAGTAGTTGAGATGGCTAAGGCCGTTTGCTTCTTTGCAAACCATGAGGTGAGACAATGTCCAACAAAAGTGCAAATACCACTTGTACTTTTTCTATCGGCATGATCCGAGTCGGCATACACTATGGTTTCTACACCCGTTCCTTTGGGATACCATAATCCTAAACACGTTGTTCCCTTAATGTATCTAAAAATCCTTTTTAAGGCTTCTAAGTGTGATGCCTTTGGGTTTTCTTGAAAGCGAGCACATAGACAAACACTAAACATAATGTCGGGTCTACTAGCCGTAAGATAGAGTAGGCTACCAATCATTCCTCTATATTTAGTGTTATCTACGGATTCACCTTCTTCATCCTTGGTGAGTTTAGTGTCCGAGGACATGGGTGTTTTAGTTGGTTTGGAATCTTCAAGACCAAATTTCTTAAGCATGTCTTTTATATATTTAGATTGGTTAAAAAATATGCCATCTTCTAGTTGTTTAATTTGAAGTCCTAGAAAGAAATTTAACTCACCCATCATACTCATTTCAAACTCGTCATGCATGATTTTAGAGAAATCATCACATAGCTCTTGACAAGTTGATCGAATATGATGTCATCAACATATATTTGAACAATGATAATATGTGATTCCTTTTTCTTGGTAAAAAGAGTATTATCTACTAATCCCATAGTGTATTTGTTATCAATAAGAAAAGTCTTAAGTCGATCGTACCAAGCTTTTGGTGCTTGCTTAAGACCGTATAATGCTTTCTTGAGTTTGAAGACATGATGTGGTTTCTCAAAGTCGGTAAAACCGGGAGGTTGAGCAACATACACTTCTTCGTTAATAAACCCATTAAGAAAGACACTTTTAACATCCATTTGAAATAATTTAAAATCATAGGCACATGCATAAGCAAGTAATATTCTAATAGACTCAAGTCTAGCTACCGGTGCATAAGTTTCATCATAATCAATCCCCTCTTGTTGATTATAACCTTGTGCAACAAGCCTAGCTTTGTTTCTAGATACTATACCATTTTCATCCATTTTATTTTGAAAAACCCATTTTGTTCCAATTATAGTTTGATCTTTAGGTTTTGGAACTAATTTCCAAACATCATTTCTAACGAATTGGTTTAATTCTTCTTGCATGGCAATTACCCATGATTCATCTTTTATTGCTTCATTTATGTTTTTGGTTCAATGGTGGATACAAAACAAAAATAATTACTTTGATTTTGGGCTTGTGACCTTAAGGTTCTTTGATTTAGTTGTCCTATGACCTTTTCTAAAGGATGACTTTTAGATTCTTTGATGTTTACAATTTCTTTATTTAATGGTTCATCTTCCTTGTTATTATTAATTATTTCTTGACTTTCTATCATTTGACTTTCAACTAAGTCATCATCTACCAAAGGTGATGTCTTAGAGGGAGGTGGACTTTCGTCGAATGTTATGTTCAACGATTCCTCGACTATCATTGTTTCTTTGTTTAGGACAATGTAAGCTTTACTGGTTTGAGAGTAACCAAGAAATACACCTTCATAAGACTTTGGGTCAAACTTGGTGAGATAATCCTTAGTATTAAGAATAAAGCATTTACAACCAAAGACTCTAAAATATCCTAAAGTTGGCTTTTTACCTTTATAGAGTTCATATGGTGTTTTGTTTAAGAAAGGACGTATTAAGACTCTATTCAAAATATATGTAGAAGTGTCAACGGCGTTACACCAAAACTTTTGAGGAATGTTTTGTTCATTAAGCATTGTTCTACTCATTTCTTGAATTGTTCTATTTTTACGTTCTACTACTCCATTTGATTGAGGTGTTAGTGGAGCGGAAAAGTTATGTGTTATACCATTTGTATCACAAAAGTTTCCAAATTGAGTTTCGTTGTCAAATTCACGACCATGATCCGTTCGGATCGACACAATTTTAACACCTAGAAGATTTTGAATTTTCTTGCTAAGTATTTCAAATTTATCAAAAGCTTCATTTTTGGTTTTCAAAAACAACGTCCAAGTAAACCTTGAGTAATCATCTACTATGACCAAAGTGTATAAGTTGCCTCCATAGCTTCTTATAGCGGATGGTCCAAACAAGTCCATATGTAATAATTCTAGACACTTAGATGTGGACACCATATTTTTAGATTTGTGACTACTATGGGTTTGTTTACCAATTTTGCAAGCGTCGCAAAAGTGTTGGTCATATTTTAGTTTTGGTAAATTCCTAACTAGCTCTTTTGAAGATAGGTTTTGTATAAGTCTCATATTAGCGTGACCTAAGCGTCTATGCCAAAGAGATGAGCTATCATCTAATGTTGTTAGGCAAAGTTTGTCATTATATGTTTTATCTATTTTCATGACGTATATGTTATTTTTCCTAACTCCTTTAGCTATGGTGATACCATCTTTTAGTATTTTACTACCATTTTCATCAAATAGTACTTTATACTTTTTATCACATAATTGGCTAATACTAAGTAGATTAAATCCTAACCTATCCACATGAGCAACATTTTCAATAGTTAGGGAGTTATGAGCGATCGTACCTTTGCCAATGATTTTGCTTTTGAGATTGCTACCAAAGATGACATTACCTCCGTCATACTCTTGGTATGATGAGAAGAGACTTTTGTTGCCCGTCATGTGTCGTGAGCATCCACTATCTTTTATCCATTCATCGGGTTCCAATCCAACTTTCAAGCATACCTAAGAAGCAAATAACTCAAGCATTTGGTCCCCAATATCTCATGGGTCCGTTTGGGTTAAACATACCATTTATTTGATTCATGTATGGAAATGATGGGTAAGAGTTCCATGGCATGTAATCTGGAGTTTGATATGGTCTAGGAAGGTTTTGATTCCAACCATTGTGTTGGTAGTTGGGTTGTACGTTGTGGTTGCTCTTAGGAAAGGCGTTTGGCAAAGGTGTTTTATATCGTTGTTGAGTAGTTTTTGATCTAAATTCATTTTTAGCAAGTCCTACTCCGATGTAATGTACTGGTTTTAGTTTAACACTATCATTGGTTTTCTTTGTTACTTTAACAAATTTAGACGGTCCGTATTACGAACATTCTCATTCTCTTTGAAGTACCCACGCACCATTTTTTCAACGGACGGAACCCTTATTTTGGTTCCGCTCGTCCGTACTGGCTGTATCAGCGCTTTGACAGATTGTTCGGCTTTTCGGCCGTTTTGTTTTGACTCTTTGGAATTAATACTTTTATTACAAATTGGCTCATTCTATTTTTAAATTTTAACTATCCACATATGAGCAAACCTTGATTGATTTCGTCTTTCGGCCGTGACATTGCCATACTCTTGGTTTTGACTCCCTCATTTTCCTTGAGCATCCACTTTCTTTTATCCATTTATTAGGTTCCATTAATACAAATTCATTAAAACCTAGCCCATTCATGTCCACGGTGTTTTATGAATTTTAACTATTTCATCGAGGCGATGTTTTTGTTAAACCTATTAAATTTAGAATTGTTTTCGATTAAAACATCTTGTGTGAGCTTTAGTTTTTCTATTTCAAGTTTAAGCTCTTGACATGATTTACAATCATCGTCATTTGCTTTTCCTTTTCAAGTCGTTTTGCTTTTTCTTTTAACTCATAAACTTCATTTTCCAAAATTCCTTTTTGGTTTTTAAAAATTTATTTTTAGTTATGATTTTTAGACTTAGCTCACACAATTGATTATATTGTTTTTACAAAGTGTCATCATCAATAGAAGAATAAGAAGAGGAAGGAATACCTCATTTGACTCATGTGCCATTAGAGATTCTCTTCCTTGCTTGTTTCCTCATCGTCTTCACTATCACTCCAAGCACCACTTACAAAAGCTCGTTGAATTTTGCTTTTAGGTGGCTTGGGACATTCTCCTATGAGATGACTTGCATCACCACATCTAAAACACTTTCTTTCACCTTTACCTTTTTTGTCATCCTGATCTTTTCGGAATGGCTTCTTTTCTTCTCGAGGTTGTCTTACAAACTTTCCTCTTCTTCTAAGAACTTCAAAATCTCTAACGGTGGCATATTCCTCATCTTCACTCTAGGGCAAGATTCGTCATCATCACTTGATTCCGCCTTTGGAGCAACGGATTTGATCTTCTCCCTTTTTCCTTTGATGATCTCAGAATCTTTCTCCATCACCATTTCGTGTACTTTGAGGTTACCGATTAGCTCGTCTAGTGACATTATTGAGAGATCTTTTGATTCTTCAATAGCGGTCACTTTAGCTCTCCATTTGGGATGGAGTGCTCTAAGAAATTTCCAGACAAAGTTCTTACTACTAAAAGATTCATCAAGTGCTTTAAGTGATGTAATAATAGTGTTAAGCGAGCAAAGCCACAATCAATGGTTTCATCTTCAGGATAACAAATTGTTCATATTGTTGAACAAGAAGATCAATTTTATTTATCAACAAACTTAATAGAGTTACCATTGATTTTTTAATAATTCTTTTGTTCAGAAATATCCTTTGTTGTAGAACTAAAATCCCTTTAACAATAATAAACCAAAGATCTATATCTTTTGATTTTACATATGTTTCAAGCGGTTTTTCAATAGATAAATCAATTGGTTTCAAAGAGTGGTGGTCTTTGCATAGATTGCCCTTCTTTAAAGTTTTGAGAATCCATGGATCGTTTCAAGTTTATAAAATACAAATTATTTTAGAAATTCTTGAACGAGGCTCTGGTACAAATTGTAGAAAACTAGAAGGGGGGTTGAATAGTTTACCAATTAAAACTTTGTTTTGAAACTTATTGAAAGATCAATTGATATTGATCTTAGATATGTAAATGAAATATGCAAGCAATATGTAAATAGTAAATAAGGAAAGAAATGATCAAACCACAACAAGTTGTTTATAGTGGTTCGGCTACAAGGACTCTTTTTCCTTGCCCTACTCCACTCCCCGTGTCTCACACTCGAGAGTTTAACTTCACTAGTCAACAAGCTCCTTTCACAGGCGGAGAAAACCTTTACACTTCGCTTACACTATTTCCGACACTAAGCTAGATGTCGAGTTCTTTCCAAGGGTACAACTACTCCCACACACAATGTATTTTGAGGACTAAAATACTAACCACTCACTCTCACAAGATTATGATGGTTTAATACAACAATGAAGTATGAATCAACACAGATCATACAACACTAAACAAACAAGACTTCCAACTTCTCGTTTGAAGCTTGAATGTGACTTGATCTTCTTTGCTACAAAAGAGATCACTAATATGATATGGCCCGAGTTAGAAAGGTTATAGAGAAGATATGTATGAGAGTATGTTAGAAAGGGATGAAAAACTACTTGGCTTGGCATTGCTATTTATAGCCAAAATGGTGAGGCGTCCACGGACCGCGGACCTTAAAAAGGTTCCCCGTGTACCATTTTGGTACCGTGGATCAGCAGACAAGATATCAAATCTTTGCTAAAGTCAACTCTATCTAAGTGAGATTTGCAAAGATATGAAGAGTATAAATTCACACAAAATATCTAATGAAATCTTCCAATGATTTCCATGATGCATCACATGATGTCATATGTTGTATTTCTATTTTTAGAAATATGCAAGTACTTAAGTAGTGTTTGGTTTTAAGAACCTAACACATTCTAAAACTACTATCATACATAATGATTAGAGTCATATCAAGATGTTACTAATCATAAATGTAAATGCTTGAATGATGAATATATTGTTTGAAAAAGCTTGTTTTAATATCTATTAAACTTGACAAGCTTTAAGCTTTTATACAAATTAAATTTACTTTTGTCGTTAACAAAACTTAGGTAAAGATCAAAAATATAAATAACGTTTAATGCCGATATTTGTATTAACACACATTCATCGAGTTCTTCTTGGCCTGACAAGGATTATCTATGTGCTTTCGAACTCTTTTGAAGAAGACAGCTTTTGCTCGATTTAGAAGATGAAAATTTGCTACCTACACTGTCGAGGGTCTTGAAGAGATGATACGAGATCAATTATGGGCCCAGACAAAGAACAAGTGTGAAGCCTTTCTTTGCCTCATATAGCATTTTCTCTGTTGGTAGTTCAAGAAGAAGAAATTCTACATTATTGATATGACGATGCAATGAGTCAGCGAATTTGGTGTTCGATCACAAGGCTGCGTATTCTAAGTGTTGTCGGTTTAGAGATCTTCTCAATCTATGGCTATGATTACGAAGAAGATTGTTCTTGGAGAAGTCTTGAAAATTATGTTATGGAAACTGGCATTTGATGCCAAAACAGATCTCTTTCATACGAACCTCAAGGACATCTTGACCATTTACCTATTCGTGGAAAGAAGGCTCTGCCTGTCAATCTTTGGATCGGGGCTTAGTCATTCGACAAAAGGGTTGGGATTTGGCATGCAGACTTCAGGTCAATCTTACAAGACCTCAATGGGAAGCCAAAGGACATGAATTTCGTCACGACTATATAGTGATTGACACCCCTAGAGGGTCCTCTTTGACAGATACTGTTCAAGAATACAATAGAAGGCTGTCGAGCTATAAAAAGTGATGGTACACTCAAGATTGTAGAAGAAAATTGGACTCAAGGGTGAAGGAAATCGATTATTGACTTGGAAGAACAACCAAATTCAGTCTGAACGGATTTGAAGAGTGTGTAGAAGTTGTTCTTGGTGGGACGAGACTTAAGATGAGAAAAGATCTTCGCAGACCTTGAAGTTTTGTGGGTGGAGTATGTGATGGTCATTACAAGCTCTTGCAAAGACTGAATGGTGTCTTTCGCAATAGTTAGATGTTATGTATTGATCTATGTAATGTGGTGATTGTACTATGACAATTATAACTACTATGTATATTGTAGTGGTGGGTTATGGATTGTTGTTCCCTTTGTGTCTAAAAGGGAACTTTGGAGTAGTCCACTGAACCATAAAAAACGACATATTTTTCTCCAAAAATTTTTGTTTCATACATATTTAAATCACTTGAGATCCAAAATCTCAAAGGATTTGAAATTTTTGTCGGGGGAGAAAATGTGATATAAATATGAAATCGATAAAAAGGTGACATTTTTGTGCTCAAAGCATCTTTGCTCTCTAATATGTGCTAAACTCTTTTCGAATCTCGAAGCACATATTGAGGGGGAGCATTTCAAAAAGAAAATAAACTTTCAAGGTACAAAGATTTCCATGTTTTAACATAAAGTACCTTGATTGATTTTCTAATGGTTTCCAAATGGCTTTGATGGTAGAAAGTGCTTCTAAGAACTCTTCCCTCCTTGTGCAAAACAAATTCAAAAATTATATACAAAAGTTGGGGAGAAACTCTTTTGAAACACATATTCCTCCCCAAAATATCTTTAACAAAGTATGAAAATACTAACTTTGATCGTTGTTTGTATCTGAAATTGTTGATCAAATAATCGAATCTTTCATTCTTAAATATGAGATTTTCAAGTCCTCTTGCCTCCATGTGGCAAAATGATTTCAAAAATACGATGCACATGTTGAGGGGGATCCGTTTTTCTAAAATATCAAAAAAGATTCAGGTACCAAATTTACTTTATGTATGGTGATATAAGGATGGTTAGGTTAGGTATTATTAGTTCCCACGATCCCCGAGGCCGGGAGGATCTACCAGGGCAATCACTAAGACGATTAGAGTCCTTAGGTATGATGGAAAAGGAGAAAAGTGAGAAATGGGAAGAGTGCGGATTGAGATAGAGCTAGAGCTGGAATAAACCCAACAAGGTTCTAGTTATGAAGTCTCGGTAAGCACTGAAGGGGTTGAAGAATGAAAAAAAAGAAGAATTGAATGTGAAAAAGAGGTGAAAATAAATAAATCCATTACATCAGGGAGGCAGGGTTGTTCATATAAGGTGGTTACCAAGGTATACCAGGTATTGAAGACAAGACGTCATGGATTTGTTGTGCATCTTCCCAAGCTACTCAGTTCCTCTTAAAGGACTTGTTTCATTCTCACGAGGGGAACCTACACTATCTATCGAACTTTAGAGATGGTAGATATTGAAGAAGGAGACCCTCTCCCTAGTCTCGGCATAAGAACAAATGTGCACAATTGAGTCTAGAGCCAAGAGATCATCATTAAATCTCATTAGGACACTGTCAATGAAGACTCTCTATTTCACACAATGTGGAAAGAGAGAACATATTTTAAGAGTCCTACGCATTATCCTTGTGGTATTGCCAGAACATCTGAGTGATATGATAACATGTTCACAATGAAGATGGAAAGCCTTCTAGAGCCAACATCAAACAAGCTCTTGGTAGGTGGCATGTGAGATCTATCCAATAGATAAATCATGTGACAACTGAACAGAGAAAATGGGCGATTCAATATTATGAATCAATCCTGGTTCAGGTTCTGGATTGACGGATACCTTTGAAAAACCGGTCGTTATGCTCAAAATTGTTTTCTCTAGCACATCGACTGTGTATTAATATTTCAAAATAAAAGGTGTTTATGATTGATAATTGATTTTCCTTAAACAACCGTTGTATTGCAAAAACAATTTATATTAAAGTGCATTGTTTTTCAAATATCTTTTCATCAATTGAATCTCAAATTCGTTGGTTCATCACTCCGTGTTGTCTTCTTTGAGACGTTCGGTTTGAAACACTAGGCGGCAGCGAAACCTGTCAGGAGGTTCTTCGGATTATACGATGCGGCAGTACGTACGATCAACGGGGAACCGTGGTCCGTGTACCTCAATTCAACGAAAGTGATCAAAGACACTTTCGTGCACTTTATTAACTAACTGTATGCAGGTACCACGTTCTGCGTGGTGGTGAGTCATCGGCCATAGCGCAGCATTCATTTCCTAAAGAAATCATGATAAGTGCATCAAGCGTTTATATTTTTCACTCCATGCTTACCTTTCTGTGCTGCAAATATCATGAATCAACTAAAGCTTCCGCTACTCACGATGAGAGACATCATGATCCAGAATGTGAACATGTCGGTCCATTTGTCACAACATCATATGCGGGCAACACAACAATGGGTGATGCTGAGATTAACTGTGGCTGATGATATCTAATAAAGCTTGAAAGACATCAAAATGTGGTTCAGCTCTATAACCTCCATTTAATGTACACAGTAGTTGGACTATGATGAAATCATCATGAAAGCATAAAGATTGAATATTTTGATGAAGTGAAGTCTACGAGCTCAAGACTGAAGATTAATTAGAATGCTAGGATGCAAAATGTAAATCATGGGGTGACCTCCTTTAGGGGGAGATTGTTAGGAATTGGAAATTCTATAGTGAAGCATCGGTCACCCCAAATATAATCTAGCTTAAGTTAGCTCGTAGACATATTGTTTATTACGTTATTTGTTAGTTAGTTATTAGCGTAGTTTAGTCTAGTGCAACACCGTGGAGGAAGGACTGGTCTTTACCCATTGTATGCCTGATCCACAGCCCGAAGGAGGGCGTGCTTCTTTGTATAAATAGCCCTCTCCCTACAAGGGAGAGGGTTGGATGTTCATTTGAAATCTAACCTTCTAAGTGTTTCTCTCACTAGAACATCTCTCATTCTCTCTCTAAACACTCCATATGCTTGTATGATTTAAGCTTACATGTTAATATGAAATCCTGATAACGCTCAAATTGTGCATGTTTTTAGTAGCGTTATCCGTGATTTTATGTGTGTTATTTGGTTATAATCATATGCTTTTGTTACTTAATTGTATAAAAGTGCGTTTGCTAGTTCATTTGTAGCCAAGTACAGAAAAGTGGAGAAAAAGACAGAAAAAGAAGTAAAATACGAAGATTTCTCCATATACGAAGAATTCCCGACAAAAGCAAGACTTGTGGAGTGTATTCGAGAAGATAAAGTCATCAAGTTAGTGGTCCAAAGACTCAAGAATAAATTTCATGAAGGAAAACGAGAAAGAAATGAAGAAAAGAAGCTAAAACGAAGACATATTGGAAGACTCGTTGTTCCCGACACACCTTCACAATTTTGGCCATAACTTTTGCATATAGACTCCGTTTGACCCCCGGTTCACGGCCACGGAAAGCTAAGAGAAAGATCTACAACTTTGGTGCTTATGATTTTTTGTCAATTTGCTTCAACCGTTCGGTCAGGCCCCGCAACCAGATCCGGTTGGAGAATGGTCAAGAACACTAACCGAAACGGTTGGAGCTTAACCGATTCGGTTGGAGGGCCTGTTTCAGCCATTTCTTCATTATTAAGACTCCAAACTTTTCCCAAACGATTCTAGTCCCTTCCTACATGTATTCTAGTCCCTTCCAATCTCCTTGGCCTCCAAGAAATGCATTTATAACCCCAGGGCTTGAGAGTAGTATAAATAGAGGCCTTTGCAACCTCATTTTCTCATCCCTTCTCCATCCTTCTCATCCCTTTCACCCACCACTCCATCTCTAGGTGTGAAATTCGATCCTCCACCCTTAAGGATGAATTTCCACCTAAAACAACATCCCTCTCTCAACTTACCTTCACCAAAGGTGTGTAATTCTTGCCTCCACCCTTAAGGACGAATTTCCACCAACCTATCTCTCCCAAAATACTACAAACCTTTGCCATTTCCATAAGTATGCATGGTTAGAAGTTGTAGTTGATTGGAGGCTTGTAGGAGTGCTATAATCCTTCACCCTTGCCTAATGTAATCTTACTTTGGGTAAATCCTTGTTACTTTTATGATGTTGAATGTTATTGTTCATGTTTGGTTCTTTGATTGTGTTGATTATGTGATTCTTGTGAATGTTGTCTTGATACTTGTTTATTTCATATTTCAACGGAAGCTTGTTCTTGACTTGCCAGCTTCCACATCACATTATCAGCATCTGGTGCCTCAAAAATTATTTTCAAATCTCCCCAGAGGACTCTTTTATTCTCCTCCACAGGCCTTTGATCACCATGCTTCTCTATCATCAACTGGTACATTGTCTTTAGATCTTCCCTGGACATATCACTTAACAAGGCAGGGAAATTCACATATATAGTGTCAGTGTAATTTTCCCTTATTACCTGGTAAGATCCTTTCTTTCCAGATTTAATAATATGAACTTTGGTAGAACTTGTGATAAAAGGATGTTTGGATGATTGTGGTGTTTGTTTGGAATATGTTGATAACATCATATTTGGTTGAATCGGAACTTATTCTTGTTTATTTTTTTGGTTGATCATTGTTGAGTTCAATGGACGAAAGTATTCTTAACAATGGTTAGTTCCAATTCATTAGTCGACGAATGATTTTGGTCTTGTACTTTGTGATGATTGTGCAAGAGAATTAATAAACATAACAAGTAAATGTTTAATTTGGATTAAGGCCGAAAGAAATCTTTTGAATATGTGTTGTCATTATCTTTCAAGTAAATGGAACTTCACGGATTAATAACATCAAAGTATAAGGGCCGAAATGATTATTTCTTTGTTGTTTAGGCATAAGGCTCATGACATGACCATTTGATTGAGGCTTATGTATATTTGATTTATAAAACACTAGACTACTATTATTGGTTCAAGAGGTCGAAATGTTACCTTTAATAATATATATTTTCCAAACTAAACATCCTAATATCCTTGTGATCATTGGTCTAAACATGTATTTTCTTTGTGTGCTTTTTATTAGTGGTTTGATCCGTGACAATCATAACCACGACCTTGATACGTGCTTGTTCTTATATTGCTTTTCTTGTTGGTTTGATAAGTGACAATCATAACCAACAACTTGTTACTTGCTTAAACAAACAAACAACACTTGTAGTACAACCAAGTCTCTTGGGACGACCTTGATTTACCATATACTATACTACAACTTGACTAGGGTATACTTGCCCGATTGTGTTCCTAGTTAACCGGTAATTCTTGTTACAAATTTAAAACCCCTATGGAACCCATCAAATCCTATATCTTACAGGATCGAAGAGCCTTAATCTTCTTTTCGAGTTGTAATTCTACTTCATTTTTGAAAACCTTGAATGTTTCAAAGACTTCATGTTTATGTAAATAAACATAGCCATAACGACTAAAATCATCCGTAAAGGTTATTAAGTAGTGATAACATCAAATAGTCCTTAATATTAAGTGTCAATTTCCCCTGATAATGCTCGTATTTTATATCATTTATATGGATTTACGCTTGTTTTCCTCTATATTTCACTTTCAGGTAAATTACGAGCATTGGAGCTAATGAGACGCGGATTTGGAGAGTTTACTGAAGATATATGATAGTATGCCCACTATGAAGTAATTACGGCGACAAAAGTGTGACTCAGAAGACCAACTCAATAGCAGATTATGGCGTAACTCCATCTTAGGAGTACGCCGTAACTAATTAGGTCAAATAATGTTCCACGTCGCTGCATGCTACGCCGTAACTCTTTCCATGATTATGGCGTAATCATGATTTTGTAACGTATATTGAAGATACGGCGTAACTCATTCCATGTGTTACGCCGTAACCAACTTTTCCTGAGAAATTTACGAAGATATTGATGTTACGACGTAACTCTCAACTTTAGTTACACCGTAACTAGATCTGGCATATAAATACCAGCCCTAAATTCTGAATTTCACATCATTCACTCCACACACAAAGCAGAGAACGTGGGTAGGAAACTGAAGGCAGATCTTGAGGAGCATACGGAGCCATCTGCAAGGGAGAAATCACTCCCTAACGATAAGCATTAGCGATCTATCATTTCTTTTACTTTCAATTCATGTATTTCATTATGTCAAACATTGAATCAATTGTTTCAATTAATATGATCAGCTAAGAACCTCTGGTGCTAGCCTAGTTATGATTCCTTAATTGTTATATTTATGTTTACTTTGCTTCCGTATAATTGTTTCTAGTGTATGCATGCATAGTTTGTTGGTAGCTACCCTTGTTTTGGTAGTTTTGAATGGCGGTAGTGTCTAGTTGCTTAGGAGAATTGACCAACTGACCCTAAGTAGGTATACTGAGTGGGAAGGGTAAGAATTGACCAACTGACGACCCTTCTTCGCTTGTGCGAACTGACCAAATGATCACTTGCCATTTGGATGAACTTAAGAAGTTAGGGATGAGTGTCTAAGATGCTAGCGCCCGGGCACTCATTGTTATGAATCTTGCATGTATCGGAACCTAATGACTTCTCTTAGGGGACTAAAAACAACTGGACTTTCAAGGGTAGTAGCTTGATCTCCGGTGGAAACCTTTGCTGATAGGTTAGGACGAACTGACCAAATGCTATCTTAGCGACCTAAACCCCCACTTGAAGCAATTGGAAGTAATTAGACGTGAACATAACTTGATAGGATGAGTAACTAGGTTAGCACACTTCTCCTTTATTGATCATAAACCTTGCCTTTATTCTCTTTCTTTCATTTTCTTGTCTTTAGTAGTTAATTAATCATTTCCATCTTAAAACCAATTAAAATATGTGACACCTAGACTTAATTAGAATCCGCTCACATAGCTCTTGGGACGACATCGGTTTTACCGATTACTACACTACACATAATCGAGTACACTGCCCGTTAGTGCATAAGGTAGACCATAGGTAAACGAGACACTTATAAATAATAAAACCTGTCAGTAAAAACCTGCATCAAGTAGCTAGTACCTTTCCTTCACACATGTCTAAGTGATGCGCACACATCAGTATGTATTAAACCAAGTAGATCTGAAGCCCTTTCCACTTGATGTGGAAAAGGTTTCCTTGTTATCTTCCCAGATATGCAAGATTCGCACTTATCAAATGATTCCTCATTGATACTTTGCGAAAGCCCATCGTGTTGCAGCTTTTCCATGCGTTTCTTGCTAATGTGGGCAAGGCGACAGTAGGATAAGTAGAATCCAAGTCAGACTTTATTCTCTTATTGCTAATGCTATATACAAAATTATTTCCATTAAACACATGATTATCCAAGTCAATTTCAAACACACCATTTACAGGAATTGCATTCAAGTAAAAAAAATTATTTATAGAAACGGAAATTCCATTACTAGTAAATGTGTGAACAGAACCAATATCCAATAACAAAGAAACTGAAATGACACCTCTAATTATAGAAGGTGCATAATGACAATTATTTAATACTAGTACTAAACCCGAAGGTAAAACTAAATCTAATGTCCCTATGGCTTCAACAGCTGCACGTATGCCATTCCCTATGTACAAGTATCTTTTTCCATAGGCCAACTTCTTTGCTCCTCTAAGTCCTTGCGACGTGTTACAAATATGAGTACCACATCCCGTATCATATACCCAGGAATTATGCTTACGAGAAAAAGAAAATAACTCAATCATAAAAATACTTGAAGTGCTCGTGACATTCCCAACCTTCTTATTTTTATTCAGACGCAAATCATCAAGGAACAGTGGATAGTTTCGCTTCTAGTGTTCTGGTGTGTTGCAGTGGTGACAAGCATCCAAATCCTTTTGAGGATTCTCCTTCTTCTTAGGATGATTGTGCTTCTTAGGCATTGGTTGGTAGGTCGCAACTTGTTTACCCTTTCCTTTTCCTTTACCCTTCTTGTTCGCTTGTTGTGGTTTGTTAGGCTTAGTAATCCTACCACCTTGTATTGCTAGTACCTGGGGTGTAGGTGCCTTCTTGGGTAATCCTTTCTCAAAATCAATGAGCGTTGAATGTAACTCAATGATTGTCTTCCCCGTGCAATGCATGTTATAGTTTCGCACAAAACCACCAAACAAATCCTGGTTAAGGAATCGATTGATAAGGCCAACACATACATGCTGGGAATAACCATAGCCGAGTCGCTCCAGTTGGTCCAAGTACTTTTGATTTTAAGGACATGAGCACTCATGTATTTACCAGAATCCTGCTTGCAGATGTGTAAAGAGTCAAGCAGATTATATAACTCCATAGTAGATGGTTTCTCAAACATACGTCTGAGTTCATTGAGCATGTCTGTGAGACCAATGTTCTCAAATTGCTTTTGCAATTGAGAGTTCATCATATCAAGCATGAGACAAGCCACATCATTATGCTTATCATACTCAATAGAATAAGCTTCATGGTCTGCAGTAGGTGCAGTACCATCAGGAGCAACATAAAGAGGCTTACTAATATATTCGAGTCTTTTGGCCATATGTAGGAAAATCCTCAATGAACGATATCAATCATTGAAATTTTGGCTAGTCAACTTTCTCTATCAAGCATTTCCTTGAAAGCAGAACTCATGTTGTTCATATTAGTGTTTTCGGGTAGAGCCATTCTACATAAAAAAGTTTAAAAGTTAGTACTTTCGATAATTTTATCCTTTCAAGAAAATTAAATACCCATGGTAAATAAACATATAACCATTTAATTTTCCGTGAAAACTAGGATCCAAATTGACATAGTTTCATCATATCAGTAGATCTGCTAGTAATGAAAGTATTCAACAAGGTACAAGTCGAACCTCAATTGCCAATCTAACAAATTTCAATTCCTAGAACATTATGGGATTTACATATGTGCCAACTTTAGTTGCAATGTAAGCATGTTTTATTCCCATCTTATGCTTTGAGTTACTAGTTCTCAGTTTCTCACTATCAACTCAATTAAGTTATCCAACTTAAAGAATTGCAAATTCATCCACGCCCGTTCTCACGAAAAGTGGAGATTTACCCTTTTATTACAATCTAGCCACGTCTCACGGTAACTAAATGGTAACCTTAGGTGTTCCCGTTTTCATTTGATGACATTTAACTTAAATTTAAAGGGTAGTAATTTTGATTTTGGTGTCAAATCAAATATGTACAAAGATGTCATGCATTCATCTTTGTATCACATGTTTCAATAATTTTTTTTTACTGATTAGTGTGTTAACTAAGATTAAATCAATAAAGTTTCAATCGAGGTATTGGGTAAACCAATCAAAGAATTACATTTAATTATCGTCCAATATATCGTACTACTACGTGAGTCATAAGACCCAAGTTATTTGGATAATTACCACAAAAGTGGCGCGTGGAATTAAGGTCAATTCACCCTTAAGATGTTTTGTACATGTAAATAGTCGTAGGTATCTTTAATTTGATGTGCAAAGAAGCGGAGAAGCGGGTGGTGAAGCTTATTAAAAACCCTCTTCTTTCGGTCACAATTTAATGCGTACCCCATCTTTTACCTCTCTTATAGCTTGTCAAACTGGGTGAGCCTTTATAACTATTTGGTACAAGAAACATCAATCGACTAAGAGTTTAAGATTTAATTCTTAAAATCAAATCATATTTCACCATTGTTTAGTCCGGTTTATTTTTCTATTCAGAAATTACCCTTTGCTTACAACTTGTCAAACAAAAATAAACAAACAAGTAAAATAAAAAATAAACAACTAAAACAATACGAACATAAATAAACAATTAATATGTGTAACAAGTAGCCACATTCAAGCTTATTTGACTAAAACCTATTAATAATTTATTTTAGGTTTTAATTAATGCGTATATTTAACTAAGACTTTCACATGTTTTCATCTATGTACAAAGTGAGCCACATACATCGAAGAATCGATTGCGTAAGTCATAGCTAAACATATATCATATTGCACATAATTGATTCATTAATGTAATATTGAGGTATTCCTCAATTTAAAATTTATCAAAAACTACATGTGTACACACTTAACAATTAATGCATAATAGACAATAATCTATGATAAAACTTGCATGTTTTTCATCATGGATATTACATAACAATTATTGGTAGTCTCAAAAAACGCATACAATTAATAGCATAATATACTCATTAATTTTAAACACATAAATATAGCATGCACATGTACTCATTAATTTAAACAAAAAATATAGCATGCAAACCTAGGGTTTCTAATCCAATTAATTAACAAAACAACCCCTAATTTTTTATCTTTTTTTAAAACAAATAAAGGGCCACGACCCCAATAAAAAAATTAATGTTTCGTGTTTTAAACCATAAAAGTGATTAGCATGCAAACCACGATACAATATTTGATTTTTTACGTGTTTCGATAATTAATTACACATTATAACGGCTCGTGATGCCACTATTGAAATTTTAATAACATGTCATACATAAATTAAACAAGAATACACAAAGCACTCAATGGAAGACGTAACATATAATTGTAAATTAATTAACCGAATTTAAATAGTATGTGCACCTTTTAGCAATTCCAAGAAATCACGAACAATAACCCTAATTAGGGTTTATTTGGTTTAACGAATTGACCCTTACCGTTTTTTAATTCAAACCAAGATACAATAGTGTGTTTACACCACGTTCTTGTACACACGTACTAATACCTATTTAACGTGAATGCTTGTTCTTAAAACACAAAACTAAAACCAAAACAATTTTTGTTTTCAAACAAAAATCCGATCACCCCTAATGGTTCAGGGTTTCAGATGAGTTCTCAAGAAAAGGAAAAGAGAAAATATTTTAGAGTATTATTGTGTGTACCAATGTTAACCAATAATGAAACCCTATCATACGGTTCGGGTCACCCATGAAGAAGTCCAAACTCGCCCAACCCATAACAAGAGGAGACCTGCACGTTTTGATGACTGAAGACATGAGGTGTTGAACAAGCCATACACTATCTTCCTATGTTGAATTAGTAATGTCATGCATTCATAATATTAGGAATAATAAGTGGTCCACCACTCTTACTTTTAGCTTGCACATTTCCATTATCAGTTAGTAGTCAAGTTTGTTCCCAAAGTTTAGGAAGTATTCATGCATTGTTCTCACTTATAAATTGTAACATTTTGCATATGAATGGATATCAAAAAATTGCTTCAAAGTCTCTTGTTTCCTTTCTCTTATTCTTGGAGAGTTGCTATCTAAAATAGCTACATATCAATTGGTGCTTACATTGATCTTAGTCATGCCTCTATACTATGAGGCCACTCGCTGCATAGGCCCGCGACTCAAAGCTGCCATGGCCAATTTGGCCGATACCGTGGCTAAGCTTGAAATCGCTTCCAAACGTCTAGCCTCTTCTACCACCCATCTTGTTTCAATCACGATCAAGACCACCACACCCATGGAAGAAGCCTTGACATCCATATCAGAAGCCTTAACCATACTAAATGAAACACAAGACATCATTAAAAACAGTTAGCCTATCAGTTCGAACACACCACCACACTCATGACCAATGCCACCAAACCTAAAACAGTCATAAAACCCACAGCAACACCAAACCACAACCTCGACATACGTCCCCCCAAGCTCACTCTTCCCATATTCGATGGCTCTAACCCATTGATTGGCTATTCCAAGCCGATCAATATTTTACATTCTACAAAATTGAACCACCATGTCGCCTTGCCATGATTGCATTCCACCTTTCGGGTGATGCACTTAGCTGGAACGAATATTTGTTTAACAACCATCGCCTTACAACGTGGGAAGCCTCCACCTTTCGGGTGATGCACTTAGAAACACGATTCGGACCCTCCTCCTACGATAACCATCAAGCCGCTTTATTTAAAATCCGTCAACCACGACCGTCTCTGCATGCCAAACGGAGTTCGAAAGATTAAGTAATTGTGTCATTGGTCTTCCTCCGGAGGCCTTGTTCAATTGCTTTATCTTAGGACTTCGCCAAGATATTCAAAAAGAATTAACCATCTTGCGACCTTCCACAATAACCCAAGCCACATGCCTCGCGAAACTCATCGAAGATAAAAAAAAATGAACAAAAGTTCCGTCCTCGCTACACCAACCAAAACCGTACATCACCATTATGGTTAACACCTGCACCTATCATATCTTCAACCCCATTAGCATCTACCAACACCAAAACACCACTCATTACAACTCCACCAAAACAACCCGAACCTCTTCCCTATAAACGCCTCTCAGCATATGCACTTCAACAGCGTCGTACCGCTGGATTGTGTTTCCATTTTCCCGAGAGATACCATCCTGGTCACAAATGTAACCCACCACAATTCTTGCTTATTGTTGATAATGAGGACAGTCCGGAACCCCATATCATCGATCACACTATCTCTAATTTAGCCGACAATGAACACACAACCTTGAATCACCTCATGTTCGCAGCTACGACCCCACCCAATACCCTCATCGTACCTCAATACCTATCCCTATCACCAGCTGGCTTCCATGGTTAGGCATCCCCTAAAGCACTCCGCATCACAGCTTACATAATGGGGCACCCTGTAATAGTCCTTATCGATTCGGGTAATACACATAACATAATCCAACCCCACATTGCGTCCTTCCTAAAACTACTAGTTACACCTATTCCACCCTTCCCTGTTATGGTCGGTAACAGAAATCACATCTATTGTGACGGGTTTTATTAAAGCGTGGTTATTAACCTCCAAAACACTTCGTTCACCATTCCCTTTTTGTTCTCCCAATCGAGGGTGCAAACGTCGTTCTCGGTATGTCGTGGCTAGGATCGTTGGGCCCCATCTTAGCAGACTTTTCCGTTCCAAAAATATCCTTCCAATCAAATGGCTTGACAATTAATCTTATCGGTGAACCAATTTCCACACTAGCATCCCCTAGCACCATTCAACACCTCATGAAAAAAGAAGCTATAACCTCCATGCACACTCTCATATTCGAATATGAACACTCTAAAAATCACAAATACCCACCCATACCCCACACAATTATTTACATGTATTTGAACCACCCACGACCCTACCTCCTCCACGTCTCCATGATCACCATATACCACTTAAACCCAAAACCCCACCAGTTAATGTTAAACCGTACCGTTATATTCATTACCAGAAGCAAATCATGACAAATCTTATTGCGGATATGCTGAAAGACGGTCTCATCAAATCAAGCCATAACCCTTATTCCTCACATGTTTTTTTAGTCCGTAAGAAAGATGGTACATGGAGGTTTTGTGTCCATTACCGTGCCCTAAATGCTATTACAATTCGAGATCGATTTCTGATACCTATGGTTGATGAACTTCTTGATGAACTTCATGGTGCTCACATCTTTTCCAAGATAGACCTTCGAGCCGGTTATCATCAAATTCGCTTGGCGAATGCAGATACCCATAAAATGGCCTTTCGAACCGTGGATGGCCAATTCGAGTTCCTTGTCATGCCTTTCGGACCGTCTAACGCACCATCCACCTTCCAAGCGTCCATGAATGACATTTTTCGTGACGTATTACGAAGGTTTGTGTTAGTTTTTTTCGATGACATATTGATTTATAGTCCACCCCGTGAACAACATTATCAACATCTTCGCTATGTGTTCGATACTCTCACCCAACATCGTTACTACGCCAAGCGTTCGAAGTGTACCTTTGGTGTTACAGAGGTGCATTACTAAGGGCATGTTATTTCCCAGTCTAAAGTCTCAACAAACTTTGAGAAAATTAAGGCAATTCATAACTAGCCCAAACCTTCTACTGTAACGGGCCTCCGTGGGTTTTTGGGCTGAGTAGGTTACTATAGACATTTTGTTAGCAACTATGCCCACATCGCTGCACCACTTACTGACCTGCTTAAAAACTCCAAGTTTGAATGGATTTATGCGGCTCAGGAACCTTTTGTCATTCTTAAAAAGGCCATGTCGACACTTCCTGTTCTTGCTTTACCCTATTTTTCTCATCTTCGACGTGACCACAGATGCTTCGGGGACTGGCATTAGTGCCGTCTTATCTTAGCAGGATAAACCCATCGCCTTTTTCAGTAAGAAATTGTCCCCTCGTATGCAGTCATCGTCCACCTATATCCTTGAGCTTTTTGCCATTACAGAAGCTGTCAAAAAGTGGCTCCACTACTTATTGGGTCATAAGTTTCGTGTATTTACGGATCAGAGGAGCCTTAAACGTTTGTTAACACAGGTGATCCAATCTCTAGAGCAATACAAGTGGGCTAGTAAGCTATTGTGCTATGACTTTGAAGTACATTACAAGCCCGACAAAGAAAACCATGTAGCAGATGCCCTAAGTCATATCAAAGAATCACAACTCCTGTCATTGTCAACTTTAGTATTTCCATGGCTTCAAGAATTACGTGAGCACTACACCAACACTAAAGAAGGTCGTGATTTTCTATCGCGGGTCACTCAACAGGATGCTTCTCTTCCAGGTCACCATATACATGATGGGTTAATTTACATTCATGAACGCCTTTTTATACCTGATATACCCTCTCTCAAACTTCAGTTGTTAAAGGAATTTCATTCCACCACTATTGGTGAGTACTCTGGCATTACAGCCACCATAAAGCATATTAGTGGGTCATTTTCATGGCCTCATTTGCGTAAGGATGTAACCCGCTTTATCTGTGAGTGCACCTTATGCCAAGAAACAAAATATTCCAAACACAAACCATATGGACTCTTACAAGCCTTACCAATTCCAAACCAAGTTTGGGAAGAAATCTCGATGGACTCTATCACAAATTTACCCACTTAAAATGGAAATTCAGCTATTTGGGTCATAGTTGACCGTCTCACCAAATTTTCACACTTCCTAGGCTTACCACCCCAATACACTACAGCCTCACTTGCTACCGTATTTATGAATCACATCTATCATTTGCACGGGCTACCAAAATCCATATTGTCTGATCGAGATCCTATATTTCTTAGCAGGTTTTGGAAAGAGTTGTTTGGAAAGATTGGCACCAAACTTCTTCATTCAAGTGCATACCATCTGCAAACGGACGGACAAACGGAGGTCGTTTTTGTTTGGAATCTTACTTGCGTTGTTTTTCTTATGAAAAACCTCACAATTGGAACAAGTATCTTTATTTAGCTGAGTTTTGGTGCAACACGAGCTATCACAGTGCCATTGAAATGACCCCATTCCAAGCTCTTTACGAGCATCCGCCACCATCAATTCCTCACTATACATTGGGTAGCTCGCCACACTTGTGGAACATGGACGTGTCATTTCTCTTCTTAAGGATACTTTGACTAAAACTCTTCAACGCATGACAGACCAAACAAACAAATATAGAGTGGACAAAGATTTTGAAGTGTGCGAATTGGTCTATTTACTTTTGCGGGTTTATCGTCAAACATCAGTCACTAGAAAGGATTTTCATAAACTCATTAAGCATTTTTTTGGGCCCTTCAAGGTACTCGATAAAATCAGGAAGGTAGCATATCAACTCGACCTTCCAAATGGGTCTCGTATTCATCCGGTTTTTCATGTGTCACTACTCCATCCAAGCCAAGGTGATCCTAATCCCTCTACTTTTCCTTTACCTGACAAGTTCATCGATGACATAGCAGTCTTGCAACCTGAAGAGGTATTAGACCATAGCACAATTCACAAACATGAAATACCCGACCATCAGGTCCTTGTTAAATGGAAGGGACGTAACTTATCAGAATCAACCTAGGAAGCTGTTGAAGAAATAGCATTACTTTTTTAGATGTCAGAGCTTGAGGACAAGGTCCATTTCGAAGAAAGGGATATTGATATGGTTCGGGTCACCCATGAAGAAGTCCAAACTCGCCTGACCCGTAACAAGAGGAGACCTGCACGTTTTGATGATTGAAGACCAAGTCCACAAGAGCTGTTGAACAAGCCATACACTATCTTCCTATGTTGAATTAGTAATGTCATGCATGCATACTATTAGGAATAATAAGTGGTCCACCACTCTTACTTTTAGCTTGCACGTTTCCATTATCAGTTAGTAGTCAAGTTTGTTCCCAAAGTTTAGGAAGTATTCATGCATTGTTCTCACTTATAAATTGTAACGTTTTGCATATGAATAGATATCAGAAAGTTGCTTCAAAGTCTCTTTTTTTTTCTTTCTCTTATTCTTGGAGAGTTGCTATCTAAAATAGCTACATATTACCCTAGTCTTGTTTATATAGTGTAGAAACGTAGAGGACAAGTTAGAAGAGGATTAGGAACCGTAATCCCCCTATGACCGGTTTTAGAGCCCATAAGGGGTTCTAGAACTTTCTTGACCTCTATTTGACACTCTAGTCCTTCTCTTTAATATTTAATGACCGTTAGTCAACTATCGTTAATTACTTAACTCCAAGGTTGTAAAAATTGCTAGGCGCTAGTAAGGCGGTCGAGTAGGGCCTAGCAATTAATCGGTTAGGCGGGGATTAATCGGGGATTAATCGTATTGGAATTTTTATACACAAAATTGTAATATTAGATATTATATTATATTATATGTCTGAGGTAAGCATAGGGCATCAAAGTTCAAATATTTCAAGTTTTCAAATATAAACAAAATACATAATTCTTCAAAGTTTATATTGAAACATAGATATTATTCGGTTTGTTAACCATTCTTAAGCGATCTTTGACCGATTTTGTCCGATTAATCGGTTTGTTGACCAATTTTTAAGCGATTTTGTCTGATTTTTAAGCGATTTTGTCCAATTTTTAAGAGATTTTGTCCGATTAGACCGATTTTGTCCGATTAATTAGTTTGTTACCGATTTTTAAGTGATCTTTAACCAAACCGATTAAATAGGTCGATTATGATAAATCAAGGCACTTAGTGAGCGATCAGCGATTACGCGGGGATTATTCGGCCGCCTAGACTAATTTTTACAACAAATACGCTCGTTAGTCATTATTGTGCATTTAATAATTAACCATAACATTTTACATTAATTATTCGAACATTAAGTCTCATACGTAAGTGTGGAATCCTGTTGTCTCGAGTTCGAATCTGGACATACACGTGATAATTTTGTCTATAAAACTAACGTTTCATTTCCTTCCACCACTCCATCTACCTTCCTCTTCCTCATCCTAACCCCAGTTTTCCACACAGCTTCAGTCATCTTTGCGTTCGTCGCCTGATCTGACCACAGAGGAAACGCTACCACACAAACACCAGCCGCCAAAGCTTCCATAGTTGAATTCCACTCACAATGCATCAGAACACACCCAATTGCGTGGTGACTCAAAACTTCAACTTGAGAACACCAATCCACTATCATCTCTTGTTCTTTCAATTCATCTATTTTACTCAATCTACCTGCTTGATCAGTATCTCTTATCACCCACAAAAGTGGCTACCCACTCTCCTGCAACCCATTTGCAATCTCCTCTTGTTGATCCATCATAAAGACGCTAATGTCCCAAATGAAACATAAACAACTAAATTTTCTGGTTTTGTGTCTAACCATTTTATGCAGTCATGTGCTATATTCTCGAAAAACGCACTGCCCATAGAACTTTCTGGGACTAAAGGTCCAATAGGAAAGAGCTCAAGTTTCTTGATTGCTCTTATGGACTCAATTTCAAGTTCATTAAACGTGTTAACAAGTATTCTCGGACCTAATTTGAGTACATCTAGGTGATCTTTAAAATTTTGTAGAAGAAAATTGTGTTCCTTTGGACTTGAAGACAACAAAAAGGATGGCAAATCAGCCATCATTAGTGGTGGCAATCTAGGTTGAGTAATCCTAAACTTCAGTTTGTCATTGTTACTAGATATCAAACTTCGATATCCATTAAAGTAGTAATAATAAATATCCAAGATAGTAGCTGCTTGGCACTACAAGAGAGCATATTTCACACCTTGGGCATTCGCAACACATGTTGCCCATGGTATGACAATGGTGTACACTAGATGACTAAATGGCTTGCCTACAGCTGCGGTCGAGTTGATGATTTCAGCAACAGCACGAACAACATTTGTTTCAAAATTGGTTACGAATTATAGGAGGATGGTGTTTGACTGTTTTCCATTGTCGTGGCCATCAGAGAATGGGGCTAATGTTAGGCCATGTGGGATTTTAACTTTATCTATATGTTGTATGACTGAGAGACTAGTAGCAAAGGTGATATCTACATCGAATTTGAGGAGTTCGTTGGCGAAACGGAGGGCCGGGTGGACATGGCCTTGCCCTGGGTAGGCGACTATCAGGATTTTATGATTAGGGGTCATGGTGGCCTTTGGTTTAATGGTGAGCATGCAACAATGTAACGTTTATCTTCATATTTATTGCAGTGCCGTAGCAAAGATTCTGGAGGCCCGGTGCAAAAAATTATGTCATAATTGAATATGACGGTCAAATATATATAATATCAACTATTGAAACAAAAAATATACTATTTTAATAGTCTAGCTTTAGTTTTAACAAATATGCATAACATATCATCATATATCATTAATATTTTTTTGTCGGAAGTAAATTTTGAGGCCCCGAATATACAAAGAGTTATAAAATTTGAGGCCTTTAAAATTTTGAAGGACATGTGCGATTGCATACCTTTCACACCCTCAAATACGGCTCTGATTTATTGTGAGTTTTGTGGCTCTGTGTTCATATGTCCAATATAGATCAATCCAAAGGATTTGAATTTGTAACTATTCAATTTGAAAATGACTGCACGAGATGACTAATCTTTGGCCTTTTGTTTTCCAAAATTTTGTACAAATAAACATTAGTTTGTATATAGTGAAGCATGTGCATGCCGTTTTATTATGAATAATTATCTTTTGACGTGTATTAGTTCAGTTTCAATCAACTCGATCGATCCCAACCACATTTTGTTTTCCTGAAGCTAGTATGTGTAACACCCCAACCCGACAATGGTAGAAGTATCACATCATGGAGTCATATCAGAACATACTAATAAAATTTTGCAACCGGAAGTCTTAGAAAATAAAATACCAAGTCATATAAACGAATGACTTAAAAGGAAAAAATACAAACTTTAATATGTCAAAAATGAAATGAAATATCAAAAGAATTGCTCTTCAAAATAAGTCCAAAATGATAAGGAAAACTAGGTTCGGATCACTCAAATGCTCCTACTCTCAGCCCAACAAAGCCCAACATCCCACTTGATACCTGCCGCATGGAAAAGAAATACGGCTGAGCTTAAAAAGCCCAGTGAACAAATATAACAAATAAAAGCTAAATAAAATAAAGATGTGAAGGGATATCAAAGGAAACGAATATCAATGTCATAGCAATGGACAAAATGAATAAATGAGTCTATGAGCAACCTGCAGAGCACAATAATAACAGATATCATGACGAAACAGAAATCAAAAGAGACCAAAGCAAACAGACATATATAAGTACATATAAATAACCAAGCATACAAGTACCGAACATAATCAAATAAAGAATTGATGGACAGTATCATAATCAAGACAAGTAACCAAACAATGAACAAACATATCAACCAGCGGATCAGCTAATCATAAATATAGCAAAACAACCAATCAGATAATCAGATATATATATATAAGCTATGTTGAATTCTATAAGCAGGCAGAAGTAACTAAATTGAATGTAAGCATGGCAATCACACAAGTCAGATAATCCACAGTTAATAAACAGAACAAGTATCATAATCATCGGAAAAACTAGCAGCAGTATAAGCATGATAGCCACATGTATCATGTAGGAATACCAAACGAACATCATAATTGAATGAATTAATTAAACAAGGACATAGCATGGCAAGCTAAAAGATCAACTAGACATATAACATACATTGAACCATTTCCATCATCAAACAGTAGCATAAACAGAAGTGTAAACATGGCAGATCAACGAGTCAGGTAAATGTCAATTACTATGTCGAACTAACAACATAAGCATCAGAGAGTAGCAAACAAAAGTGCAAGCATGGTGGTCACAAATAGCAGATAGGGATACTAAATGATAACCACAACCCACAAAAGTAACTAAACGAGGTATAACATGGCAAACGGATGAGTCACATAATTACATACTAGCATGACAAA
>OU343218.1:74622781-74675705 GCA_910596185.1 Chrysanthemum makinoi | reverse complement strand
CATTCTTACCATTATCTAGCAAAGAAAAACCCAAGTCAAAAATGACAAAATCCTCTCCTAAACCTTGCAAGAAAACCGCTAGAATTAGTGTGAGGCCTTGTTGCTTCGTTAATCTTAGCTCCTCATCCGAGTCTTCTCCACTCACAATCTCATCTCCCATCCGAGATGATACAATCCTTACCTTGGCCACACCTACTCAATCACACATTGTGATCACCACTCCACCACCAACTTCACCTCCACCGGCACCCATCCAAACATCCAAAACACCCTCACCACCTTCACCAAGGTCTCCAACTCTCATTCCTATTGAGTTATTTTCCACTCCACCAACTTTACCAAATCCTTTCTTGGAGGACTTGGATGACTTGCCTCCTAGGCCAAATCATCCACCACCATTGCCATCCTTTGGCACAATTGAGCGGATTGCTCATTGGTCACCTCGGTCATCTTTTGACACAAACGCCTCATTAGGGCCTAAACCTCTTCTCTTTCACCCCATTCACAAAGACATTCATGGTCCTTTGTATGGGGATCATTCACTCCCCACATCAATGTCCCCTCATCTTGAGGACATTGAGGAGTGCATGTGGGATGCCAATCCCACTAGAGAGGAGATTCAAGCGGAACTCCACAACCTCCACCAATTCAAAGGCATGGTGGATTCTCACTTAAGTGAGACTATGCAAATGCAAAATGCTTTGCTTGCATCCATCATGACCACCCCAAACATTTCCACCAACACCAACACATCTACCATTCCACCACCACAACCTCCCCAAACATACTACCCCCTAGGCATGGTTGCTCAACTTGTGAGCAAACGGCCCAAACCGTTGATAGGACCCGGGTTATGGTTCTTGACTTTCAAGAGGAAATGAGGTTCATCCTCAATCACATCCTTGAGCGCCTCAACGCTCTTTCTCATCCACCATATTTTCTTAGGATTATTTTCTTTTTCTTGTACTAAAACACATCATTGTATTCTCCTTTCATGATCTTTAATCATGAAAATTTTAACTAATGAATGGTGCTTTTATTATATTGTTGGTGCTTTTACATAGTGTTTGGAAATGCATGTGAATGATCATTATTACTAACATTTTTTTTTTGTAGCTTTATTTTCACAAATCCATGTATCTTCACATTAAGCACCCAATTTAGGGGGAGCTTTGATCAAGTGGGAGATAATGGCTCGGGCTCATTACATTCCGCATCGCCTCTTCTTTTTGTTGAGACAAAAAGGGGAGAAAATATAGAACTTGGTTATATTTGACTTTTCTGAAAAAGTCAAACATAGTACTTCATTGGTAATACTTGACTTTTTTTAAAAAAATCAACTGCATACTTTGACTTTCTGAAAAAGTCAACATCATGCATCAACTAGTGAACACTTTGACTTTCTGAAAAAGTCAAACATCATACACTAGCATTAACATTTCCTTTTCAAGTTCTAAAACTAATATTTTTATAACTCTTGCACAAACTTTGTATCTTTTATAAAAATAAAATTTATATTTTGTCCTCAACAAAAAGGGGGAGATTGTTAATACAAATATCGTCATTAAACGTTATTTATATTTTTGATCTTTACCTAAGTTTTGTTAACGACAAAAGTAAATTTAATTTGTATAAAAGCTTAAAGCTTTTCAAGTTTAATAGATATTAAAACAAGCTTTTTCAAACAATATATTCATCATTCAAGCATTTACATTTATGATTAGTGATATCTTTATATGACTCTAATCATTATGTCTGATAGTAGTTTTTAGAATGTGTTAGGTTCTTAAAACCAAACACTACTTAAGTACTTGCATATTTCTAAAAATAGAAATACAGCATATGACATCATGTGATGCATCATGGAAATCATTGGAAGATTTCATTAGATATTTTGTGTGAATTTGTACTCTTCATATCTTGCACAATCTCACTTAGATATAGTTGAATTTAGCAAAGATTTTGATATCTCGGACCCCCCGGTTACCAAAATGGTACACGGGCGGAACCCTTTTGAGGGTTCCGTGGTCCGTGGACGCTCCTGCCCATTTTGGCTATAAATAGCAAAGCCAAACCAAGTAGTTTTTCATCCCTTTCTAACATACTCTCATACATATTTTTTCTCTAACCTTTCTAACTTCAGTTTCATATCATATTAGTGATCTCTTTTGTAGCAAAGAAGATCAAGTCACATTCAAGCTTCAAACGAGAAGTTGGAAGTCTTGTTTGTTTAGTGTTGTATGATCTTGTGTTGATTCATACTTCATTGTTGTATTAAACCATCATAATCTTGTGAGTGTGAGTGGTTAGTATTTTAGTCCTCAAAATACATTGTGTGTGGGAGTGGTTGTATCCTTGGAAAGAACTCGACATCTAGCTTACTGTCGGAAATAGTGTAAGCGAAGTGTAAAGGTTTTTCCGCCGGTGAAAGGAGCTTGTTGACTAGTGAAGTTAAACTCTCGAGTGTGAGACTCGGGGAGTGGAGTAGGGCAAGGAAAAAGAGTCCTTGTAGACCGAACCACTATAAACAACTTGTTGTGGTTTGATCATTTCTTTCCTTATTTACTATTTACATATTGCTTGCATATTTCATTTACATATCTAAGATCAATATCAATTGATCTTTCAATAAGTTTCAAAACAAATTTTTAATTGGTAAACTATTCAACCCCCCTTCTAGTTTTCTACAGAATGGTCATTTGTCCAGGTTCACCACCGAGTGGAAGAGGGTTGTTCACATCAAACCGATTGATCTGCTCACTAACTTGATCATTCAAAGATTTTATGGCATTCTTCCATCTGGTATTGAAGCTGATTAGCATCCGAGTGGAAGACTTTGACGATTTCAAACGCTGGGCCTTCAAGATCTTTAGGAGTGATTGATGTAATTCCCTTCTTCTCACAATACCACCTCATAAAGCTTCCCATATCCCCTGTGAAGTGAAGAAGAGAGTCTTCTACTGGAGCTTCATAGTTGGAAATAATGGTTGTAGCCCAATTGTTGTCAGGGTTTATGGAATCAGACTCGGGAATGGACCATGAAGGTTCAGGAGTTTGAGGTTTATCTTTGGTGAGCCGCACTTTGAGTCATGTCCTTTGAAGGTGCAGCTCTAGAGGTTTTGATGCGTTTACCCTCAATATATGCGTCCAACCAGTCTTCTTCTTCTGTAACTTTAGGGATGTGCTTGGTAGAGGCATCATCGTCTTCTGATTTTGACTCTTGAGCAACGTAAGATTCTTCATTAAGCATTTTCTCTTCAGGAATAGAGGAGATGGTTGGTGTAAACCTGGAGTCAACGGTGGTCCATGCTATAGAAGTCTTTTGAGATCCTTGACCACTTGAACTTCCGGTTTGATTCTGAGTATTTGGTGGAGGTGAAGGTGGGTTTTCCTTGTGAGTAGTGGCTGTACCAGAAGATCCACCAGCTCCAGATGTGCCTGTTCCACCAGTTGGGGGTGGAGGAGGCGGTGGTGACTTGGGGCCTCCATACAAATCCTTTGATTCCATTAGAACAGCCCTTCTTTTCTTCTTAGCCTCCCTTTCACGTACATCCTCTACAAACTGCTGATAATCATCATGCCTTATCGATTCTTCGAGTGCCTCGTATAATTTCTTATGAGTATTGTCCAAATGCTCTCCTGCGTCATACATTCTTTCTGAGAGAACTGATCTCATGTCGAGATCGGCAAGTCTTTAAATCCTTGAAGTAATGGAGCCTTCATTGCCCATTCAACCGCATCCTTAACTTTGCTTTTATTGCACTTGTTACAACTTCATCGAAGTTAAGATTCTCCATCTTTTTGACACGACGATCAAGGACGTTGATGGATTTAGGCAGGTTTTTCTCAAGAGCTTCAATTCTGAAAAGCACTTCTGTGAGTAGTTGCTCTAAGGACTTAGTAGCAGGTGGTGAGGCCGGTGGCGTGACAGCTTAACTGATTGTGACAACTGGTAATGAATCTTTCATGGGTTCGGGCGGTGGAAGTGCGGTTGTTTGAGCAGGTTCGGGTAGAGGTGTGATTGATGGAGTTGTAGCAGCAGTGGTGACCATTGGTGCAGACATCGGAGGAATGGTTGAAGAGTCTTGTTGAATAGTGACTGAGAACATGGACTGAACTTCTTCCTTTTCATTAGTTTGCTTGTCATCTCGATGGCTTAGGGTCCGTCCCTTAGGAATTGATCACCATAAGTAATGTCAGTATCAATGTTCTGCAGTGATGACAATGACCCTGTGGACATGTGAGTTTCTTCTAGGAGCCTGTGTTCATCGGGTTCCTCGCTCAAGGATCTCCTGTGGATCATTCAGCAGTTCATTATCTTCATTCTTATCTGATTGGGTGTCACTAGATGCAAGAGTGTCTTCCTGTGTATCGGACACATCCTTTTCCATTCCCGTTGGTTCTTGAGATGAAGATGATTCAGTGCTTCTTTTCCTCATCTCGAATTGGGTAGTAGTTTTTGGTGGTGGAGAAGAGATGGTCAGAAGCATATGAGCGGCTTGTTCTGCTTCTATGTCTACAATCCCTTTACCTTTGTCTTGTGTTGTAGGTGTAGTTTGTCATGGTGTATGCATTGGTTCTCGAATCGCAACTCCTCCCACTGGTGGTCTCTAAGACATGTTTAGACTATCCAGGCTTTGTTGAATTCCTTGTTGAAGTGCAACCTCGTCTTCATCTATCAACCCTATCTCACTTCCTGGAACCTTGGTTCCTTCATCATTACCTACCTGTCTCTCCTTCTCTCTTTTGCATTTGTGAAGGAGAGACATTAGATACTGAACTATCGGGTCTCTTCTTTTTCTTAGGTAGGCTTGAGTAGGTGGACCCTGATTGTTTTGATTTTGTTTGTGTGGGAGTGGACTTGGGTGTCATCGCGGTTGTGGCGGAGGCTTTCTTTACATATCTTTTGAAATAATCAGCATTCTTGATTCTTTCAAGTAGCAAAGCTTCAAGGAGCGTGCATGCAGAGATCTTCTTGTCATGTCCTTTGGCAATATATTTTATGTTGCCTAGGACCGAATTCGTCCATGGCTTCATGCGTAGTGACTCGCTTCATGAGTTGAACTTGTAAGTCTGCTGCGATGTGGATAATGAGTTTAGAAAACCTGATGCTGGGAATTACTCGTTTGCCAAGGCTTTTTCTTCCTTTGACTTTGTTATGTGAGTTTAATCTATCAGTGACGAATGTGTCTAAGGACAGGGTGAATTCTTCCCAAATAAGTTCAGCGAAGTCAATATTTTTCCCTTTGACCATCCCCCACAGAATTTGAATTATAGGAGCTCTTACTCTGTCCGTCCCTGATGTTTTACCGGTTTGGCATAAGTTGAGAATTGTAACAATTGATCTCCACGGTTGATATATTTCGGCATTGATGAGAGATGAAATCTTGGTTAGCCTTTCCGGGTACCCCAATTCATCGATAAAATCTAATATATCTTGAGTAGAGGGTGGAGTGACGAATTTGTTGGAGGGGTCTCTTGGCGTGATCTGAAGAGCATTCCTGAGATTCTCAACCGAGATGTCATACCATTTGTCTTCAAGCTTACATGAGTACGTAGCAGACATCTTATCCCATTTAACGGTATTCCAGAACTGTTGAATATAAATGGAGGGAATAGTACATCGCTTGGTTAAGGCACCAAAGAAGTTGGTGTCTTTCAAGATGTCGACAGCCAGTCGGTAAGTTGGATTTTGTTGCCCTCTATCCACATCTAGATAGCAGTTGCTCTTAGCAATTGAAACCCATTCCGCACGTGGGAGTAATTCGTCGTCAGTTAGAGTGACAGTTGGTGCAGTGGCAGCAAGTATATCAGAGGATGTGGTGTCAGCCATTGAAATCTGATAATTACACATACAACAAAAACAATATCCAGGAAATTTGTTAGGTTAAGACACTGTTATCCCTTATGACCAATTTATAGCCCAACATATAGACAACTAAGAAAGTCGGATAAGACAAATATGGAGACATAGGATGCACATCTCAGAAAAAATGTAATCAGTATGCGGAGACTTATAAGTGCAAGATAAATTGTGAGAGGATATCAAAAAGATAATACCACAAGCAAAATTGACAAAATGTATGTTAACTCGCAAACTGCAACTCGCTTTGGAACAACAATTTGAGCATCTCACATAACTCAACACGCATAGGTAACAATTAGTTATCAACTCCCATACGTCAAAACATATGAGGTAAGTCGCATATGGCAACTCGCATCCATCAACACGCTTTGGTCAAAGTATGATCAACACGCATAGTGTAACTCACATAGGACAAAGTATGTGATAACTCGCATACATCAAAATGTATGTGACAAGTCGCATATAGCAACTCGCATAGATTGACAGGTAAGAGGCAACACGCATACACCAACAAATCATGCAACTCGCATATAGCAACTCGCTTTCAAGATTATCATAAAGCAAATCGCATATAAGCAACTATGGGGAACTCGCTATTAAGAATACAAGATGATCAACCCAATTAATCAAACACATGATAATTATCACACGAATTAGTCACAAACCTAAACGGATCATTATTCAAAGAACCAAAACACAAATCCTATCAAACAAACATCATACGAGTCGCAACACGCATCAAATAAATAAACAAGTTAGATCATACAAACAATCCCAACTCAGATCATAATGTAGACAACCCTACGCAATATCATCTAAGACCACTTTTACGTTAATCAAAGAGATACAAACCTAGAGTCAAAAAAAATTTGATCGAGACGAGAAAGATGAGACACAATCTGCACGATGGATTAAGATAAGAAATGGTTCAAGTACAAATCAAGATAGAGATATGATAAACAAGATCAGATAGCAAGAAAACCTACCACACAATCACAAATTGTTAACTCGCTAAGTTGAGAGAGAATGAATTTTAAGAAAATGCTTTGACCAAGTGAGTTTTTTGTTTTGACCAAGACACAACACGCATACATAAGTATACAGGTTTAGCGAGTTGACACTTTTATTCCCTATACCTTGTAACTCGCATAATTGAACTGAAGGGGCAACTCGCATGCATCAATAGGTTAGACAACTTGCACTTTATCAACACGCATGAACCATATTAGCAACTCGCATAAACAAAAACTTAATAAAATTGCTTAACTTATGAGACAAGCATATCAGTTCAGAATATACAAAGTTAAACAACTTAAGTCACACCAAGAATCATTAAATAACTCCACATTGCACGCAACAACCAGACCACACAATTAAGAACGCAGACACATGCAACCTAAATGGACATGATTATTCTATCCCAAGTACTTTAGCAAATGAAGATGCACAATTCTCCCCCTCAATCAATGATACGGGTGAGAAAGTAATCAGTTGATTGATTCATTGATTGATTCAGTTACTTTGAAGAGGGTCTTAGTCAATTTAATGATTATTAAGACGAGTAATAATAAAAAATTTAAAGACTCTGTTCGAACTTCATCTAAAGCCCCGTGCCATTGTTAAATGACATTTCTAGGACCGTAGATGTTCTCGATGATAGAAATTTGTAAAAACGAGTGTAATAATTAATTAATTAATTAATTAATTTTTTTTAAGAATGTATAAAAATTTGTACAAGACTTAATGAGAACGAGTCCTGAATAGAGGGGATCAGGAGTCAGAGTACGAGGTACATCAATTCAGACAAGCTACAATTCCAGTGAGCGTCTTCATTTTATTTGGAAACCAGGTCATGATGTTCATGAATGAATTGAGCATTGTACCTGAAAAAGACTAAGGACACTTTGTACTAATAGCACATGTAGTATTGCAAATAGGTGGGTTAGTGACAGGTGTATCCTCATTTTTTGATGTTGTACAGTCAGGTCTAGGAGTATCATTAATAGAGATCACTTTAAGTCCAACATTCTTGAAGATTTTACCTGTGGGCATCCACTTAAGACAAGATCTAGGTGAGTAAGTCCATTTGGTACCTGTGAACTTAAATAATCTACCAGTAGGAATCCACTTAAAACAACTGCTAGCAGAGTTAGATGAAGCTAATTCCCTGTTCTGAACATTGGTCCTTTTGCAATTAATTTGTTTCTTAGGGGATTGGTTAGCCATTTGATGCATCTTATATGGACTAGATGAGCTCCTTATATTCCTGATCTTAGAGTTTTGAACATTCAGCTGGGGATTGTTATTCATCATATCTGAATGAATTAGTGAAGTGACTTGTTTTGACAAAACTATATTCTCATCAACTTGGGAGGCAAGCTTAGATTTAGATGATTTAAATATTTCTATCTTAAATGCATTTGGTTGCCTAACTACAGCTCGTACTGTATTGTTAAGTGCAATTGGCTTCCCCAAGGTCGATGGTTTTGTAAACTTAGTGTTCACTCTATTTCCAATGGTTTTCCTAAGCTCATTTTTTAAGGCAACAATGGTGAAGCTTTTATCCTGAATTTGGGCTTTGAGGGCATCAATGTCTGCCAACAAGGAGTTAGTTTGATTTAACAGCTTAGAATTGTTCTCTAATAAGTTCTTCCTCAAGGACTCATTTTCCCTTAATAGCTTGGTCACACATAAAGCTAATTCATCAATCCTAGATTTAATCGGATTACTCACCTCAAAGTTAAGATTGTTCATCCCTTTATAATATTTCTTATGCAGATCTGAGAGTTGTATTTTCAGATTATATATGGTTGAGTCTTTGTCCTGAATCTGGGTTTTTAACTTGTTAAGTTCAAAAAATTCTCGAAATTCTAGGAATTCTGGATTTATGCAAGGTTTTGTAGCAAGAAAAATTTCTTCTTTTTGTTGTATTGCAATTTTTAAGGAAATGCAGTGTTTTTAGAGAATTGAGTATTTGTTAGAAAGTTCATCAAAAACCCCTTTTTCAACCATTTCATTTGTTTTAAAAATTCTAGACTCAGTCTCAACCAGGGAACATTCATCCGAATCATGTTCAGGCTTAAGATCAGTTTGTTTAGGTAGACTAGCAGATGCATAATGTTGAACCGTTAAGGTTACCTCATCAGATGACAACAGTTCATCCACTGGTCTTACATGTGTATCCACATCGATAGTTACCGAACCTGCCGTTACTTTAGTCTTTGTTGTATCGATACTATTCAAAGAACACCCGTCCTTTCAACTGAAATCTTACCTGACGTTTCACTACTATCTCCTAATTTCACTTGACACTCATTCACGAAATCATCCTTTTGAGCAGCTTCCTCAATGTACTTTTTCACATTATCCATTAGTCGGATAAATGTATCGATGAACCACAATTTCCATTCCGGTATGTTTCTTGAAAGAAATTCTAGTTGAGTGTGGATCGAAGTCTGCGGAATATTCCCCATTGATAAATGGCTGGAATTGGTTGTGGATTACCCAAGTGCAAAGATTGGAATAATCTTTAGTGCCTTCTTTTGGTAAGTTGAAGCTTCAATAATTCCAAGTTCGCCGCCAAGGTTCTCGTCAATGTAGGTAAGTCCTTACGGAAAAGAGCACTGCATGTTCGATCCACAATTGTAGATAAGAGCTGTAAGAGATGAGAGTGAAGTAGTTGATATGGCTCAAGGTTGCATTCCATTAGCAAGGCATTTTGCAGCATAAGCTGGTGTAATTTCTTAGGATTTGACTCAAAGTACGAGGTGTTTTGATCATCATTGATTGAATCTGTTAAGGTTAGGCTTTCTGAGTAGTACGTACTTTGTTTGCTTGCATCCAATGAGTCATATAGTTTGAGCACATTGGAAATTAATGGATCAGTGGTATAATCCATGAGTGTCAGAATTTACGGGATTTTATTATTCTTTGATTAAACCGGGAAATGATTCTTTCACGGGATTTTACTAAACCAAAAGAACAACCGTAACACGTAGCACGAAGAAGTGACAAGTCTCAATAGACAAGTGGTGAATCTAGACAAGTCGCACCCTTATCAACTCGCTTTGATATCAACTCGTTTAATGGACAACACGCTTAGAAGACAAATCGCTTAAAACCCAAGTCGCATAAAGAGACAACTCGAATAATGGACAAGTCGCTTTAAACCCAAGTCGCTTAAAGAATCAACTCGCTTAATAGCCAAGTCGCATAAACCAACTCGCTTCCAAGATAACTCGCTTAATAGACAAGTCGCTTAAGTGACAACTCACAGGAACAGACAACTCGCTTAATAGCCATGTCACATAAACCAGCTCGCTTCCAATAACAAAGCAACTCGCTTCCTAGAACTGTTATATCGAGACTCAACTCGCTTCGTACCATATTCAAAAACAACCACTTTATCAATCAAAAACAACCCAACCACGTTGATTCAAGCCTTCCAATTCAAAACCTAAACACATATGATGATGCTAAACACAAAAGTACAATCAAAATTCAAACTTTAACACTAGAAATTGACCAAATGATTCAAACTCTTCTAAACACTTATAACCCCAAAAACCTTATGAAATCCACCAAAACAAAGAGCATGAAGGATGAGTGATCAAACCATGGCTCTTGATACCAATTGTAAGATATAGGATTTCATATTAACATGTAAGCTTAAATCATAGAAGCATATGGAGTGTTTAGAGAGAGAATGAGAGATGTTCTAGTGAGAGAAAAACTTAGAAGGTTAGATTCCAAATGAACATCCAACCCTCTCCCTTGTAGGGAGAGGGCTATTTATACAAAGAAGCACGCCCTCCTTCGGGCTGTGGATCAGGCATACAATGGGTAAAGATTTGTCCTTCCTCCACGGTGTTGCACTGGACTAAACTACGCTAATAACTAACTAACAAATAACATAATAAATGATATGTCTACGAGCTAACTTAAGCTAGATTATATTTGGGGTGACCGATGCTTCACTATAGAATTTCCAATTCCTAACAGATCTGATAGAGGTGGTAAATATATTAGCCAAGAGTTTAAAGATTATCTTGTTGAGTGTGGTATTGTCCAGCAGCTCACATCTTCATATACTCAACAACAAAATGGTGTATTTGAAAGGAGAAATTGTACATTAATAGATATGGTACGATCAATGTTTAACCTTATAACTCTCTCTTATCCTTTTGGGATTATGCTATTGAAACTGTTGTTCGCATTTTGAATGTGGTTCCAAAGAAAGAAGGTTGATAAGACTCCATATGAAATATGGACTGGAAAAGCTCCCAAATTTTCTTACTTAAAGGTCTGGGGTTGTGAGGCGTTTGTTAAACGTGACTCACCAGATAAACTCCAACAAAAATCTGTTAAGTGTATCTTTGTAGTTTACCCAAAGGAAACGATCGGTTACTACTTTTACTTCCCACCTTAGAATAAAGTCATTATTGCTAGGTATGGAGATTTCCTTGAAAGGGGTCTCTTATCTCAAGAATTTATTGGGAGAGATTATGATCTGGAAGATGATCATAAAGATACATCACCTTCAGAAAACACTAACCAACTTTAAGCGGAGCCTGAAAGTCTGGGTTCTCCACCTGAATTTATTCCCATTCATATGTCTGAAAGGACTATACGTGTACATGAACGTCTACGTCTTAACGTAGAAGTTAAGGAAAGTATGTTAGGGGATCTTGGTGAACCCGCTAACTATAAAGATGTCATGGCTGATCCTGAAAAGGACAAATAGCGAGTTACAATGAATGGGAAATGCAATCCATAAAAGATAATAAAGTTTGGATTGAAGTAAACCTTCCTCCTAATGCTAAAGTCATTGGAAGCATGTGGCTCTTCAAGAAGAAAACTGACATGGATGGTAATGTACACACCTATAAGGCTCATTTGGTAGCTAAAGGCTTTACTCAAACCTACATAATTGACTACGAGGAGACCTTTTCTCATGTAGAAGACAAAAGAGCTATTAGGATTCTCATAGCCATAGCAGCGTACTATTATTATGAGATTTGAAAAATGGATGTCAAAACCGCATTCTTAAATGGTGGCCTAGATGAAGAAACCTATATGGCGCAGCTTGAGGGGTTTGTGAATCCAAAATTTCCTGAACGAGTATGAAAGCTTCAAAGATCCATTTATTGATTGAAGAAAGCATCAAGGCAATGGAATAAAATATTTGATGAAGAAATCAAAAGGTTTGGGTTTACTCAGAATCTTGATGAGCCATGTGTATACCATAAAGCTAGTGGAAGTAATATTACTTTCCTTATCCTATATGTCAATGACTTATTAATCATGGGAAGTCATATACCAAGTTTAAATGAGGTGAAGTCCTATCTTGGTAACTGTTTTTCTATGAAGGATTTAGGGGAAAAAACATACATCTTTGGAATCAAGATCTACAGAGACAGATATAAGTGGTTGATTAGATTAAGCCAAAGTGCTTACATTGATAAAATATTGAAGAGATTCAATATACAAAATTCCAAGAAGGGATATTTGCCAATGCAAGTAGATCATGGCTTAAGTAGCAAAGCTTGTGCTTCAACACCTACAGAGGTGGCACGTATGAAGAGAGTCTTATATGCTTTAGCTGTGTGATCTATTATGTATGCAATGAGATGCACAAGACCTGATGTGACATTTGCTCAAAATATGACCAGTCGATATCAACAGAATCCAGGTGAACTCCATTGGACTGTTGTTAAACATATTCTCAAGTATTTAAGGGCTAAAAGAGGTATGTTTTTAGTGTTTGGGGGAAATCCAGAAGCAGAACTTGATGTTACAGGTTTCTACGATGCGTCCTGGTTATGTGATAAAGATGATACAAAGTCTCAGACGGGTTATGTCTTTGTCATTAATGGAGGAGCTGTGGATTGGAAAAGCAAGAAGCAGAGTACGATTGTGATGTCTGCTACAGTAGCTGAGTACATAGTTGCTTCAGAAGCTACCATGGAAACTGTTTGGATTAGGAAGTTCATTTCAGGGCTTGGAGTTATGCCTGCAATTGAAAATCCTATTAAAATGTATTGCGACAATTCTGCTGCAATTACATTCACCAATGAACTTGGAGTCATGAAAAGCGCCAGACACTTTCCTAGGCGATATCAATACGTTCGAGAACAAGTCGAGATAGGTGAAATCGAGCCACTCAAAATTCACACAGATGATAATCTAGCTGATCTCTTAACGAAGGCTTTACATGGTGAAAAGCTTAATCAACATGCTGACAACATAGGACTTCGTTTAGCTAGTAGTTTCATGCCTATCTGTGATTAGTATTTGGATAAAGAATATTGTAAACAATTATTATTCTAATGAAATAAAATATTATTTATGTTTATTTTCATTTATAATATTGTATTATATATTTTCATGTTTAAATCCGTGAATAACTATGTTATTCTAAATAGACTGTTGTCAATCAATGATATGGGAATATTATTGAATTAAGACAAATCTGAGTTTGTTTAAAATATACTTAAGTATATTGATGCGTTGACATGCCAAATTCACATGATATTCTATGGAATGAATATAGGACTTAACTCCATCACATGATAGTACTTAATGGATCTTGTCATTAAGTAAATTATGAATAGTTGTCCACGGACTTGAGATGCCAGAGGACTGTCATGGATGTAGTGCATTTTTGTAAAGTAATTTACTGCTATACGTAACTGGTAGCTATAAGCATTGTTTTCAGTAGTGTTGCAAAATTCATGGGTTCTGCTTGTAGTCAAGAAATAATTTGTTCCTTCAAATTCGTTTTTAAGTTTAATACTGCTGGGCCCCTCATAAGGTTGACAAGATGTTTACGTGGCCGCGCCCAAGATCTATCTGAAATACGTTCAGAAGATTTGGTAATCTTGATCAATCATAAATAACAAGAAACAAAATATCTAAATAATAGAATGGCTTAGATCCATATCCATATATAACGTGGTATTAGAAACAGAAGGATAAGTACGATGATAATTCATCAAAAGGTTTTTCCAGGGAACATACTCGAGTTGTACTAGTGGCATTGGCATGTTGCTAGAGGCTAACCAATGTCATTACACTATTAAGATCTGTCTAAGTGGTAGGTGTTAGTTTTATAGAAAAATTTAATACGTGTATGTCCGGATTCGAACTCGAGACCACGGGATTACATACTTTACGTATGAGATTTAATGTTCGAATAATTAATGTAAAATGTTACGGTTAATTATTAAATGCACAATAACGACTAACGAGCGTTAAGTAATTAACGATAATTGACTAACGGTTGTTAAATATTAAAGAGAATGACTAGAGTGTAAAATAGAGGTCAAGAAAGTTCTAGAACCCCTTATGGGCTCTAAAATCGGTCGTAAGGGGATTAGGGTTCCTAATCATGTTCTAACTTGTCCTCTAAGTTTCTACACTACATAAACAAGGCTAGGGTTTCATTATTGGTTAACCTTGGTACACACAATAATACCCTAAAAGCTTTTTCTCTTTTCCTTTTCTTGAAAACTCATCCGAAACCCTAAACCATTAGGGGTGATCGGATTTTTGTTTGAAAAAAAAAAAAAAAAAAATTGGTTTTAGTTTTGTGTTTTAAGAACTAGCATTCATGTTAAATCGGTATTAGTAAGTGTGTATAACAACGTGGTGTAAACACACTATTGTTTACATCTTGGTTTGAATTGAAAAACGGTAAGGGTCAATTCATTAAACCATATAAACCTTAATTAAGGTTTTTGTTCGTGATTTCTTGAAATTGCTAAAAGTTACGCATACTATTTAAATTCGGTTAATTAATTTACAATTATATGTTAAGTCTTCCGTTGCGTGCTTTGATGTATTCTTATTTAATTTATGTATGACATGTTATTAAAATTTCAACAAGAAATTGATAGGTGTGTAGAAATGGTGATCGGGACTGAAGAGATGAAAAAGAAATGCAAAGAAACGGAAGGAGTTGGCTAGAGAAGCTCTGAACGACAGCGAATCAAATCTCCAAGCTTTCCACAACGACGAGTGAAACTAGAAGGGGACAAACATAACTGGGCTGCAACTATTCATTTTGTTCTAGAAATGAGGTGATTCGTACAACACCAAAATAACTTAATATTATACGCTAATATTAAAAATTGGGTACTTTAACTAGTGTATAAATTAGTTTTGATGATTTACTAATCAACTATTTTACAAAGTTCCATAATGGAGATTATTTAGAATTCTTTTGTAAGAATCAGGGTTGATTTATCCCTCTAGTGTACATAAGACTCGGAGAGATTACTATGCCTGTGTTTGAATTGTGTGTTTTGGCAAATTTCTAAGGTTGTGTTACGATGTTCTGTGATATAACATAAAGTAAAACCATACGCAATGTTAATAATGTACAGTTGATTTACTTTTTCGATTTCATCTTGTTCATCCATTGATGTATGCTTAATCCAAGTAATTTAAACAAACTCAATCGCCCTTGTTACACAACAAACATAATTGTCTCGTGACTTCGTCTTAACTACATCAGCCCAAGTATTTTCTTATAGGGTTGAGCCCAAGAATACCCGCTTGTGTCCTCTAAGAATCAAACCTCTTACATCAGTATTGGTGGAATTCAAAATTTGCACGATGAACCTTACTTTAAGAAAATGCCTAATGTCTGTGAGTTATTGTGAGTTAATGTGATTAGAGGGATATTGGTGAATGAATATTCTCATTTGATTGCCTTGACAAAATACATCGTACATGCTTAAATATTACATCACCGAATATTCTAGATGTGGGCTACAACCCATTACACTAATACAACACAACTATGGGCTGGTATAACATATGGATTAACACTCCCCGCAGCTGTTAGGACAATCAACGCCGAGCTGGAGCGAGCTTCCTAAGCAGAGCGGATGGCAATCCCTTGGTAAATATGTCTGCATACTGATAGCGGGAAGGAACATGTAGAACCCGAACCTGGCCAGTAGCAACTAAGTCTCGAACGAAGTGAATATCAATCTCTATGTGCTTCGTACGCTGATGTTGGACCGGATTGCACGACAGGTAGACAGCACTGACATTGTCACAGTACACGAGAGTAGCAGAGGATAACGGTGTATGAAGCTCACGAAGAAGGTTCCTCAACCAACATGTCTCAGCCACAGCATTTGCAACACCACGGTACTCGGCTTCAAAGACTTGAACGAGATAGAGTTGGTTGTCTCTTAGAAGACCAAGAAAGGAGGTTGTTGCCAAGAAATACACAGTAGCCTGAAGTCGATCTCCTCGTAGTTGGGCAACCTGCCCAATCCGCATCTGAATATGCAACCAATGAGTAGGTGGAAGAGGCAAACAACTGTAACCCGTAGTCAAGAGTACCCTGAATATACCGCAAAATCCTTTTGAGAGCTGAGAAGTGAGGCTCCCGGGGGTCATGCATGTGAAGACAAACCTGCTGAACTGCATAAGATATATCTGGCCTGGTAAAAGTGAGATACTGAAGGGAACCTGCAAGACTGCGATAGAAAGTGGGATCAGAAACCGGATCACCGTCATCCCCGCTTTGGACTCAGTGTCAACAGGAGTCCGACTAGGATTACAAGAAATCATGTGAGCTCTCTCAAGAATTTCGACTGCATATTGGCGTTGAGACAAGAATAGCCCTGTAGAATCTCGTCTGACAGATATACCCAGAAAGTAATTAAGTTGTCTGAGGTCCGTCATGGAAAACTCCTGGTGAAGTGAGCCTATGATCTGTCGCAACAAATGATCTGAGGAAGCAGTAAGAACAATATCATCAACATATAGTAATAGATAGGCAGTGTCCATCCCGTGCCTGAAAATAAATAAGGATGGGTCACAGCGACTATGATGAAATCCAACCCTAGTAATGTAAGATGCAAATCTCTGAAACCAAGCCCTAGGTGCCTGTTTAAGCCCATAAAGAGACCGCTGCAAAAGACACACATAATCAGGGTGTTCTGAGTCACGAAACCCGGGGGGCTGGTGCATGTACACTGTCTCAGATAAATCACCATGCAAAAAGGCATTTTTGACATCAAGCTGATGTATCGGCCACTGGCGAGAAATAGCTAAGCTCAGAACAGTCCGAATAGTACCCGGTTTAACTACTGGACTAAAAGTTTCATCTACATCAATCCCTTCCAACTGATTACTACCATTTGCAACAAGTCGAGCCTTATAACGACTAAGGGTGCCATCAGCTAAATACTTGTGACGAAAAAGCCACATGCAGCGGATAATGTTGGTGTCAGTGGGTCGAGGCACAAGAGTCCAAGTTCCACTTTTAATAAGTGCAGAGTATTCATCACACATAGCATTTTGCCAATTAGAATCGTTGAGAGCATCACGATAGGATTTGGGTAATGGTGAGACCGAAGACACATGCATGTTGAGACGCTGAGTAGGACGGTTAGTCCCGAGACGGAAGCGTGTGACCATGGAATGAGTCGAGACGGGGTTTGGGTTGTGGGGAGGATCTGGTATGATATACGGATGTTGATCGATGGCGGGTGATGGGTTGGGTGTATGGTGTGGAGTAGGTGAATTGGTTGGTGTTGTTGGTTCGTTTATTAGTTGAGGTTCATGAGTTTCCTCATTTTGGTTTGTGGGTGGATTGTTTGGTGATGTGGGTTCGTTTGTGGTTGGAGGCTCAGTTGGTGGCACAACAAAGGGTGGGTGTAATGAATGGAGGATGTATATCTGGTGGGTCATCTAAAAATTTGTATTTGGGTGCCGATGTTGGTTTGGAGGTGCCGTATGGAAATACAGTTTCATCAAAGGTGACATGTCGTGAAATGATAATTTTATTGGTGTTTAATTCGAGACATCGATACCCACGGTGATTTGAAGCTTGCCCTAAATAAATGGATGGTGTGGCGCGCGGTTCAAGTTTGTGGTTGGGATATAAGTGGGGATAACATAGGCAACCGAAAGTACGTAAAAGGCTGTAATCCGGGTTTTTGCCAAATAATCGGGTGTAGGGGATTTCATTGGCAATAGCAGTTGAGGGTAGGATATTGAGTAAGTGAGTGGCCATGTTTAGAGCTTCAACCCAAAAGGTTGGTGGAAGATTGGCTTGAAATAGTAGGGTACGAATGAGGTTGTTGATGGTGCGAATCATACGTTCGGACTTGCCATTCTGTTGTGATGTTTTTGGGCAGGAGAAGCGGAATTGGATGCCATTGTCGGCAAATAGTTTATGGAGATTACGGTTGTCGTACTCACCACCATGATCACACTGAAAGGATCTGATTTCACACTTAAACTGAGTGTGAACATAATTGCGAAATAATATAAATTTAGAGAGCACATCAGATTTATTAATTAAAGGATATATCCAGACAAAATGCGAATAATGATCCAGAAACAACACATAATATTTAAAACCGGATAAACTCGGAATTGGAGAGGTCCATACATCCGAGTGAATAACATCAAAACAAGCAGTAACAACAGTTTCAGAACTAGCAAATGGAAGTCTAACGTGTTTGCCAAGCTGACATGCATGGCAAAGCACGGGAGGCTTTTCCTTATTACATGAAATGGAATTATTTGAAACAAGACGACGTAACACTTCGCTTCCTGGGTGTCCAAGACGCTGATGCCACGTGTGTTGACTAACAAGAAGAGCTTGCGGAATTGGAGACGGAGATGTGACAGGATAAAGATCGCCTGTGCTATCACATCGGAGAAGCACCCGACGCGTCATGAAATCCTTAATAGAAAAACCAAAAGAATCAAATTCAACAGTGCAATTATTTTCACGAACAAATTGACGAACAGATATTAAGTTTTTGACAATATGGGGAGTTATGAGAACATTATTTAGGTGAAGGGGACGAAAAGGAGTTGGCAAAATACTATGACCCGTATTGGTGACAGGAATAGAATGCCCATCACCAACCGAGACGGATGGATACATACACGTATTAAAAACAGAATTAAGACTATTAATAGAAGCATTAAGGTGTGAGCTCGCACCTGTATCCATGTTCCATGCACCTGTGGTGGGGTCATGTAAAGTTCCGACAGTGAATGCATGAGGAATAGTGGTTTCTTGACTCGGAACATGCGTGGGACCTGCTTGAACAAAGGGAAGAGCCGACAAGGATGCTTGTATTTTGTTGGGCTGTCGTGGGAACGAATTGAGCGGCTGATGGGTTTGATGTAAAAGTTTGGGCCTGGGGAAGAGATTGGGCCTGGTGACCAACCTGTATATATTGGGAGGGAATAATATAAGGTGCGATTTGATGGGGTATAGGTATAGTAGGTGTAGTCGGTTGATATTGAAGCGGGGCATTGGGTGCAGTCGGGTGGAACCCGAATCCAGGTGGGGGTCCAGGTTGATGAGGTGGGCGGATAGTGTTGATGTAGGAATTTGGGTTTGGAACAGGTCCATGAGAAGTATAGTATGCACTAGGTCCATTAACAGGAACAACCCCATTTGAAATATTGGTAGACGACCCAACATGTTGTACACAATTCGTGAATCCCAGTTTACCCAACAAGCTGATAAGACCTTCTTCAGTTATAATTTTGCTAGTATCTTTAGGAACAGTAGACAAAGTAGGTCTTGTACTAGCATCATGCACAAACTTACACTCCACACCATAACGACACGACCCCTTGGCATAATTATAACAAGGTCTCCATGATTTAATTTGAGGATTAGTGGGGTTGCGAGGGGTACCTTTATTGGCCATGAGAACTAAAGGAGAGGAGGATGATGAGTCCACAGGAAGCGAATGAGACTTTGACTTGAGTCGCATTTCTTCCGTTGTAAGCATTGAGCGGGCGGTTTTAAGATCGGGAAAAGTGTCACGATGATGCATGATGCCACAAACGTGGTCATATTTTTCGGGCAACCCTTCAAGCGCGAATGTGACAATGTCTTCACTACCAACCGGGGAGCCAAGGCTCGTAAGGATGGTGGCAATAGATTCGATCTTTCTAAAGTAAGCATCAATGCTCATATCACCGAGTTTGAGAGATCGCAACTCCGCCTTCAAAGCAATGGTGCGGGATCTCTTATTGTCTTTAACAATGTTATCAAGGAGTGTCCATGCTTCCTTAGCCGAACGTGGACGTTCCACAACTAACCGGGCTTGGAGATCTTCCGATAATGTGGTGAATAGCCATGACAAGACTACGTTGTCCACCTTTCGTTCCTCCGGAGTGAAAGGGGTATCACTTGAGGAAGCATCATTTGGCGTGCCATGAAGGTACTTTGAAACCTCGTAACCATCACATAGTTGTTCGAAAAAATAAGCCCACGATGCATAATTCCAATTCTCAAGATCAAGTTTAACGGGAACCCGTGTTATTAGGTGATGATGTGTGACAGTAGCAAGTTTTTCGGATAGGGGTGTAGGAGGTGTTGTGTTTCCTGTCATGATAGTTTGAAACAAAGAGATGAAAACAGAAACTGTTGTAACTTATACGTATGTGACCAAGCACAAACTTAAAAACCAACGTGACCTGGCACGCTTAACAATACGTGATCGTGACCTTTGCACGACACACGACAGGACACCGTGTGGATCAGTGACCTAAGCACGGATCACCAACACGATATAGATGAAGGTATGGTTAACTGGTTAGGAGAAGAATTCGTTTCAAGGGTGTAAAGGAGAGGAGGCGTGAAGCAGTTTAGGGTTTAGGATCGTTTGAAGGTGACTCGTGATACCATGTGAGTTATTGTGAGTTAATGTGATTAGAGGGATATTGGTGAATGAATATTCTCATTTGATTGCCTTGACAAAATACATCGTACATGCTTAAATATTACATCACCGAATATTCTAGACGTGGGCTACAACCCATTACACTAATACAACACAACTATGGGCTGGTATAACATATGGATTAACAATGTCATCACCGACCGTGTTAATCATCTTTTTAAGTTTGACTTGTTTCTAAAACTAGGCTTTCGTTAAGGTGAACTCTGGTCTTCTTTGCATCCCTTTTTTTTTGAAGAACTAGCTGCAACTAAGATAGAGATAACACATTGGGCCGATAATCTCCTTGATTGCTTTATGGATATTATGGAGATGCAGGAATTCTATTGTACACGCTTGAGCAGAAGATCGTTCAGCTATAAGGATCAAGTGTTGGGATGAGGAGGGTAATGGAACCCGAGAAGACTTTGACGAAGCCATTGTTGGGCTTCGACAGGAGAGCGACAGAGGGTAGGCTGATCACCTAGATCATGGGAACCACTATAAATTCCTGTGTCGTATTGTTCTTGTGTTTCTTATGATCTTGTAGCTTCTGATTATGTTCTGTTTATTCTACGGTGGTGGTTACACAAGTTGATCGTGTGTTTGACTGTGTACGCTTAGACGGTTATCTTGTTTGGGCTCATATCCCTATCAAGTGGTATCACTAACAGAGGGTTTCGGGGCTTACTAGGGTTGTGCTGGGATTGTGGCTTCCCCAACATTAAGGACGTGTTTCCTAGCTGCAAATTCTTTCCCTTCTATGGATTTTATATTGATGTTTCAAAGTTGTCTTAGAGTGGGCTGTTTGAGTATCTAATCCAGGTGCTTCTTTGGTTCCTGAGGACGTGCAAAGGTTTATTTAATTATTTTGGCATTAGAGGTGTAGACTAAATGGTCAAAATCAAAGTCAAATAAGCTCAAAATGCAAATTGTTTGAGCCATTACTATTAGTGCTGGACTCCTTGAATAAGTGCAGGAGGCATGTTTCTGAAGAAAACTCCGTTTGTGGATAGGGGGCTGACCACACGGATAGGCCTACACCCAATAACTAGCCGTCTTTCAGTATAGGTTGACTTATCGCATTGACCTCGCCCCATGCTTAATGCTTTGTTTAGTTTGACTTTCTTACGTTTTGACCACATCCTATTGTTTTGTTTAATCTTGTTTTGCAACATCAGTATCCTTAATCATATGAACATTTTGAGTTCATTCAAGAATTGGTAAAGTTATGTTATACTTATGCATGTTAGACCATGTAATCAACAATATTAACAAGGTTCGTAAATTACTGACTCCACACGGCTATAACCATTAAAATAGCGAACTATGAAGATTTTGAGTCCACAATTAGACCAAAACGGCGTGAGGTTGTTTACATAATTTTCGATGCCTCTTAAAGTATCCGTGAAGGTTCAAAAGTTATGGCCCCTATTTCCTATGTCTAGTCAATAATCCATGGTGTCAGCCTTTGAATTTGATTAGGCCTCAAGTTTTTCTAGCTGTTTCAAGCATAAAGCTTCATATCTTCTGTAACATATGAGCTATTGTTTCACTTCCTTTGTTTATACATCACACAATCTCTTCGTTTAGATAACAAAGCACCCACAAGCTAGCAACCCCGCTTGATCATCATCTAACCTTAAAAAGCATAAACTTGATATAATCTTTTAATAATCTTTCTAATTAGTAGAATCGAACACAATGGAACAGTGCTTATAGGATTACTTAACGACACAGTAAAGATAAACACTGAGCTTTGAGCACCTTTTAAACATAAGCATGATATCGAAGATAGTTGTTTTATTAACTTGACATAGGGCATTGAATTACATAAACTTGATTATAAACCAAAGATAAAGTTAATATCCCATAAACACACTAGTGTGCAAGCACCATTATTTATCTACACTCTGCAGGTACACCTTGTGGAAATCGCTTTGCATCAGTACAATAGTTATAAATCATGAAGTTCTTCTGAACCCATCTCAATCTTCTTCTACTATATGCATCAAGCTGCTGGCTTTGCCATGCCGCATTTGTGAACTTTGAGGTTGAGCCTTGGGCGTTGAAGTTGCGATAGTAGGCGGTAAAGGGTGCCTTTGACCAATCGGTTTTAACCAAACCACCCCTTGTGGCCCAATCATCGGCGTTCCATAAACTCGAGTAAATTCTCATAGGTTGGTTTTTAGGAAAAGGAACACCTTTTCTCTCTGCATTTCCAAATACTCTTATGGGAGTGTTATCCACCAAAAAACTGAAAATTCAAAAATATATAGACATGTAAGAAATGTGTGCAAATGTTGGAAATAATCAATATGGATGTGGAATCCTGCGATTTACTTACACTATTTGTCGTGAATCCCAGCTGATTGAGTAGGTGTGGAAGTTCTTGGTTGGGTCAAACCAGAGATGGAACTGTTGTTCTCTGTTTCCTTTTCCCTGAGTGAAGACATTTGTGTGTAGGGTGTACGGGTCACCAGTTGCGTTCCCTAAGAACTCGAAATCTATTTCGTCGTGCGTCGGTCCTTCTGATGACAACTGCAACAAAAAAGAAAAACTTATTAGACTTGAAATGTTACCGTAAAGTTACGTTTGCTTCAAGTTGTTTGATAAAGCACAATGATTCAGAGTTGATAGTCTCAATATTTAACAAAGTTACAACTTTAGCATTTAAATTTTCCTAGGGAAACTTGTGATCTTGTCATTTTCCAACCAGCATGTTACTTTCATAAAAATTCCCTAGAGCTAAAAAAGTTGAGTTAAGAATTTATCTATTTGCATGAGAACCATGACAAAATAAAGTAAACCCTTTTTATAGCATGGTTCGACATTTAAAAAATCTTACATAATAAGCAGTGACGGTTCCAGCAGAATTTCCAGCAACAAGCTTGAGTTGCATATCAATCCTCCCAAACAAATACTCTTTTTTCGACTTAAAACCGGACCCAGAAACTTTATCCAACGAGAGCGACAAAAGCTGACCTCCATTAAAGATCTTAGCTCGATGATCGCCCCAAGTGAGGTCGAAATCTTGAAAAAAGTTGCCAGCAGAAGCAACAAGAAAAGAGCTTAGTGTAACCACTAAAACTATAAAAGATTTCATTTTCATACTTAAGAGTGTTTGTGAAAGATATTCTTAGTTAAGAAGATGTTTGAAGTTATGTGTTTTGAGTTTAAGAAGCATGCATATATATAGTAAATGAGTATGGAGTGAGAGTGTATGTAGTTTTAAAGAAAGGTGATGAAGCTTGTGACCAGATGCCAACTGGAGTGGGCAAGCTGGTGCCAGCTGAGCAATAATCAAAGCTGGAGCCTTTGGTAGGAATGAGTATTTCACTATCTTGTTTGGATATGCTTTTTTGATGATGGATTGGTTATGTTTATAGGTAAATGCATATATAAAAGGAGGTAACTCACACACTTATAAATTTGATTGTGACATTCAATGTATAAACAGTTAAAGCAGTTAATATTCACAGTATAATTGTTTATTGCACATTTTGAAATGTCTCAATCAACAAATATGAGAGCGTGCAAATCACATCCTATATATAAAAGATAGCCTAACACCAATAATTTGTTTTCTAACCAGTCCAATTCTATTAAAATCATGAAATGATAAATATATTCATACCTACATAGTAGCTTAATGGTCGAGGATACACCGTAAAATGAAGGTCACGAGTTCAAATATTGTCTTTGTGTCCTTTAACTATAACGTTACGTGATTTACATGAAGACCTCATGACCGTGTGATTGACGGGGTCGTGAGAGAGTTTGGTTACTATACATATGCACATAGTATGATGGTCAAATACTTAGTTTGTGTGTAAAGTTTTCGAGTTTCAATCTATTTTTAAAATCATTCATGTTCTAACAACTTTTTTGAGAATATTATTAGTGTTTTTTTTTTGAACGGCTGGATTATCTAAAGTTAGCGAGAAGCTAGAAAAAGCAATTACATAATAGAGTTAAGTAAATAGATGTCCCATAAAATGATTCCATGAAGTTCAGGGAAAATGGCATGGCCCCCATTGCTTTTGGCTGCGAGATTCATTGGTACTGAGAAGTGGATGCCAACCATACTTTATGCTTCCAAATATTATTACTTCATTTATTATATTCACGGCCCTCAAAAAGGGGTTCTTGGAATCAAAACATTCTATAAAAAATACTACTATCTCCGTCCCAAATTATAAGTCCAGTTTTCTTTTTTTGACTCAAACTTTGACCTTAAATATTTTTGTTTGTATTATATAATACTTGATGCAATATATATAAATGGATTGTGTTTTAAATGCATTTTCATTTGGTATAATTTAATCAAGTGTTATATAATACAAACGAAAATATTTAAGGTCAAAGTTCGAGTCAAAAAATCAAACTGGACTTAAATTTTGGGACGGAGGGAGTACTTGTTATTGTTATGTGTTCAAAACCATGTACAGAAAGGTCGACCCGACTCCAAAACTCGTCAAGGTTAAAGCAACAAGTCTTGATTTTCAAGGTCAAAATCGGCGGTCTAACAATATGTCGACTTTTTCAGTATTGTCCTTAACAACAGTATGGTTGAACCTTTACTACTGTTTGTTTGAAAATTTATGTTCATAATTAATATTGAGATAAGTTTGACATGTGTCCAAAGTTATTTCGAATTTAGCCTATTAGAGCAAGCAGTATCATAACTCAAGTTAAACTTTAACAAACTATCTCGCGAGTGTCACATCAACCTTAACCTTTCATCTTAAATATTTTCAAGCTTAACTCAAATATTTTCAAATTCAACCCCTAAACTAAAACTAATACTTCATTTATTAAAAAACATATCATTAATTATTAAACATATTACAATACGAATTTAAAAAAAAAAAAAAAAGGTTACAACGAAAAAAAAATATGAAATAAAAAAAAACACAACACAAAGCAAACTACAACATAAAGAAAATTACGAAAATATAATTAAATCTAGTGACGAGGTTCCAAGTTATATTTTATGATGATTCGGTCATTTTCTTCATTGATCCAAGCCTTGGATCCCTGCCGTCCGTGTCATAAATTTCATCTCTTCCAACCTTGTTATCGTTTCATCTTTATTTGGGCCACCCGATACGCCGCTTGGGCGGTTTCCCGTTTTATACGATACTCGGATGTCATAGTCTCGGTGAATTGGCTTGACGAGCTCGTTCCCCCGGTGCTCGATCCCCCAGTACTTGTCGTGCTCTCGGATCTGGCTTTCTTCGAAGCACCCTTTATGTCCATGGGACGTGGTTGTTCATCGTGACCAAAAAAATCCTCTTTTATTTGGCTTGGGACATCGCCAGTTAAATCAACCGGATCTGGCGCGTCCCATTTCTTATGACCACGCAAAATCTCTCAAGCCTCCTCGTTGGCAAACGGCGCAGTTTTGTGCTCGTCACGATACATTTGTTTTCCCCGTTTGAGGATATCCATATCACTTTCCGCACTTTTCTGTTCCCGTTGCGAACGTTTGTAATACGCGTTGAACTTTGTGCAATCACGGTTCAACGTTTTCCACTTGCTTTGTAACTTATCCTTGTTGCGTGGTTGAAAATTGAGTCTATTGAACTCATCTTTTACCCGCTGCCAAAACGTATCGCGATCTTGTGCACGCCCGATAAGCGGATCCTACGTAGCGGCTACATAACAGGTGGCAAGTAATTGTTCCTCTTTTGGTTGCCAATGTGTAGTGACGGTTGGAAATTCTTCATCCTCATCGCATTGGTTCGTGGTCTTTGGATTTTGGACTTTCGCTTACCACTACTTTTGGGCTTTGAGGAGAGAGATGTTTCGGGAACCTCATGTGTTTTGGTTTGTGAATGTTGTGAGAATTGTAGATTTTGGAAATTGGTGTTTAGTGTGTTTTGTTGGCTTTGTTCCCAATATAAAAATCTTTGATGTTGTAGGTAAAGTTCTTGGCTCGACAAGCCGAGTAGGTTAGGAAAAGAGATGTTGGGTGATGATGAACCCGTGTTCTGGTTTGAGTTATTCCACCTACCGAGGAGATTCAAGAAAGAATCATCGTTGTTGTTGCCTCCCGATATTTCTTTTAGCAAATGGAAGTGTATGATAGATTAGATTGAGTTGTGGAAGTGTAAAAAAAATTGTGTGTTAATTAGGTATCTATAGTAGTGGAAAAATGGTTTTTTGATTTTTTTTAACAAACTAGCCGTTTAACCCAAAAGGTGTAAGTGATTTTTTTTTTTTAAATTCAACGGCTAGTATTGCTGTTTTAGGGGTGTTTGTTAATTTTTTTTTAATTTGAATTTAACTCTAACGCTGCGTTAAGGGGTTAACGCACCCTCGTTTACGCGCCCTTAACGCAAACGACAGTATGATTAACGCATCTTAACGCAGGAGAGTTAAGGCTTAACGCCTTGTGGTGCGTTAACATACCTCTTGCTCTTATGTTGGTAATAATATAGGTAGTTGTAAGGGTGTGGCATGATGAACAAAGGTATTCAAGGGCATTAGCCCATTAATTTGTACAAGTCCCCACATTTCCTGTTCCAAATGCAAATCTATAGAGTTTTCAAAGTACAATGGGTCATGGGTTATGAATCAAGCTATATGGGTAAGGGTCATGGACTTTGGGTTTTACCCAACAATATTCAATGTATCTAGTCAATGGGTCAAGTACTTAGATTTTTACCCATTACATTACCCATTACAATATATTCACATTTCCATATTATGTAAACACTAGTTGTTATACACATGTATTTCTATAGGATGTAAACATTATTACTTGTTTAGTGTTTATATGAAAATGTAAGTATGTTAGTAAACTATTGGCTCAAACCAATTACGTATTTTATTTGTTTCGTTAAAATGATTTTACGTTTGTTATCGACAAAACATTAGAAGATCGTAAAATATAAATAAACGTTTTTTTGGCTTATTTGTATTAACACTTTACTCTCTAGAAGACTTGTCACCTAGGCCTTCTCATCCACCACTATTGCCCACATTCTCATCAATTGAGAGAATGGTACCACAACAACCTTCTCACCAAAACTTCGGTGTTGAGACTTCGTTAGCACCCGTGTCTTACTCTCCTTCACCCTCACATGGTCCATTTTGAATTATGATGAATCTCCAAACTCAACAACCGGACCATATGGAAGTGGATACTTCTTTACCTCCACCATCAACACATATATCACCACCTTCATCCTTGGTAGAACCGCCACCTACTTCATCAAACTTACCACTACAAAACTCTCCATCCCTTGTGGAACCTCCACTTTCCTAATCAAACTTACCTCCTCAAAATTCTCCATTCTTACCGCCACCATTTCCTATTCATGACAATGATTGCTATCATTGTCAACATGTCTAAGGGTTAATCCATGAAGTACGTGATGAAGTACGTTTCATGTTCTATCACCTTCTTGAACATTTTGATTAAGTCAACAAATCTAACCGTCCCTAAACCTAGGAATGCAAGCACAAGTGGTGTTTTCTCTAGTCTTAGGCGCAACTTAGATTGTTAGGATTCTTACTCTGATACATGTTTGTATCATTTTTGTAACAACCCGCATTTTCATGTTACTTTTCATTTTTTTGAAAAATTACTATTCACTTTTACTATTCACTTTCACTATTCATCCCGTAAAATTTTTATTTTACATTCTCGTAAGTTAATTTATTTTAGTAATAACCTGAGAGTTTGACAATCGTTAGATCATCTTCCCAAAAGTTATTAAGAAAACATCGTCTTAAAGTTTCGTTTTGGTCGGAACACCATTTAAACATCACGCGCATAACAAAAATCAATTCTGACAATTTTCCTCACATCATATTAATTTTTAGATCACTCATAATCAATTATAGAATTTTTAAGATTTCATTTAAATGTTACCAAATAAACCCTGAGCCGTACGAGACTAAACTTATGTTTTAAACAATTCTACGTAGACCCAGACTTAACCATTCTGCACGTATTTTCTAAGATGTTTAGAAACTTTTACATTTTTGGAAAAGTCAAACATATTTCCCTCCTCCTTTGACCATTAAGAAATTAACCTTGTGCACGTTTACATTTTTGCTTAAATCGCGTAACTTTTAGACTTCACGATAACAGTTAAGTTATCTCATATACGAAAACCACATTTTGACATCTCATATCACTTATAGACTAATTTTAGTCTACTTTAAATAAATTCACGGTCATTTCCCTGAAATCTCGTTCTTTTCTGATAAATTGCGAATTACGCGTTTTTGACCCGTGTTTCCAGCTTTAAGCAGCGTTTTTGCACCCAATGAGACTTATCACTCATTTTATATTTTTATATAAATTATAATGATGAGTTTCATCATTCTTGCAAGTTTCGTATTTTTACGATACCCGATTTTACGTTTTATGGCTTAACAACTTACGGTTGGCATTTAACGGAACCAAATCATGCTCTAAACTCAAGATAATACCAAGACTTATCATCTAAGCCTAGTCACACCTTGTGACAGCCCATAAAGGGGATGAGTTACCTTGGTGGTGGCTTGATCCTAACCATGCTCCATTTTGATGGTTACATGTGTCCTAACTTAACCATGGTGAACATTTAACCCAATATATGGTTAACCAAACTTACCCTCCTATAAATAGCAAGTGAAAGACATCCCAAAAACCCTCATCCACCTCTATTGGTCGTTCATATCATAAAACAAACATACCTTCCATAATTTGATCCATAACTCCAAGTTTATGCAAAGAAGTTTCAAATAACAAGTTACTACATCAAATCTCTAGCCAGTTTAAGTGATCTTCTTGAGTTTATATCCACTCAAGTCACTTAGTACTTCATCACCAATCCTTCAAGATTACAAGGGTGCCAAGGTGTAGAAAGCTAGCTCAATCCAAGGTCCTAAGTGTTCAATCAAAGTCCTATCCTTACTAGTTACTCCTTTCTTAATTGAAAGCCAAAAGTTGTAAGCAACTAATCACCACCATCATATCATGTTTTTTATTTATAATCTTGACAATTTCATGCTATATATATAGTTACTATGTTGATTCATGATGTACATATACTCAATCACATGTTTTTATTCACATATTGTCGTAAAAGTAACAAACTAGTAAACTAGTCATATTCTACACATTTGAGACCATTAAAACAGTCACATATGGACTTTCTAAATTACTTACTATTGAATACAAGATAAAAAGGTAAACATAGCAACTTGAATCACCCAAAACGGACAAACGAGTCAAAAGATACGGCCAAAAGAAGTTAGCGAAACCAAAACACCGAAATTGCCTAAGACAAGCTGTTAAGCAGCTGTCCGTTTTGAAAGTGGCACTTCTGGTCCGAATCATCAAAAAGTTAAAGCACAAAAGTTGTCCGGAACGATGTTTTCCTTCTGTTGAAAAGAAGCTCGGGCCCTGAAAACGCTTAAATAGGCCATTATCCTTCAAAAACCGAAATTGCCCTACATATAGTCTCACGACTATACTTTTGTCACAACTAAAAGCAAACCAAGAGGCCGAATGGCCTTAAGCCAAGACCACAGCCACGGCTAAGGTCAAATCTGAGTCTCAAGACCATGGTAGTCAAGACCAAAGCCACGGCAAAGCCATGGCTAAAGCCTCAAGGCTTATTTACCCAAGACCGTTAACTAAGGTGTTAACCTTGGCAAATCAACACCAACACAAACCAAACGACATAACTTTATATACTTACATTATCAAGTGATCATATTTATCAAACAACGAGAACTTGTAAAAACTAGATATTTATTAAAAACATGATAAACTTAGTAATATATTAATCTTCACTCAAAACATATGTTTTATCTACTAAGTGCTACAATAGTAGGGAGCTTCATGTGAGGGGTTTCATTTGAGTAAAATGTATCGACGAGTTCTGGATTTACGATTTAAAGTGTCCTAGTTCCTCGAACGTTAACTACATGACCTCTGAATTATGATGGCTCGAACGGTAGTACGATATCTATAAACTAAATACGTTTTCACATATTAAAGATTTAACTATAAACATCAAATGATAATTAACTACATCATGATCAACATAGAAACATATATAGGATGGTTTATGTTTTCCTAAAACATTATTCCAAACTTAAGTCGCAACATTTCATTTTTAGGTTGCACGTAGAAGTTTTCTGATTTATCCATCACATCCGTTAAATTACTTAACATCATTAACTCTCGGTGAGTTCATAGCCCCACTTTCTATTACTTAACTGTTTTGCAAACCCTTGGGGGGAATACATGCTATTTTTAAACTGAACACATTGCTTTGAAACTATACGCTTATCTGAATGTATTATGTGCACTAAGTACCACTATTGCCAAACTTAAGTCCCTATTATCATGAACGATTAATCACTTGCGGGTGAACGTGAATAATGTGGATAGATCTATCGGGATTGACGAATCCCGTTTGTTTGATCAAGTACGGTAAACAAACGCACTCTATTTGAAGAACCATAGGTTTATTGGCAAATTACCTATTAGGGCAACTATTTGACCAAGACCTGGCAAACTATTATATCAATTTCTATTGACAAGTTGTTAACGTTTTCGGTATCATGAGCTTAGTGCAACAATAATATCTGTTTTGTTTTCAACATTATGGGTGTATAACAACGTAACCCTCACAAACATTATGTGTTCAACTGATTTCCTAAACTCTATGAATTTCACTCAACCTTTGTGTTGACAGTTTTAAGCATTTATTTCAGGTTCATATTATGCAAGGTTGTACGGAGGAGCACGGATACTCAAGAAGGCTATAAATTTTATTATCATTCAAAAACCCATTTAAACTTATTTATGTAAACCGTGAAACTACTGGGACCTCATCTTTGTAAACTCTGATATTTATATAAATCGAATGATAAATTTTTTAAAACGACTCCATTAGAGTTCGTTTTCTATTGTTATGACTGTTGTACCATGAAGTAACACTCAGTTTGAATTCCGCTGCGTATCACGAAGTTGGGGGTGTTATAGATTGGTATCAGAGCCATGGTTATAGAGAAACGGGTCTAAGTGTGACCTAAACTATAACTACTTTTACAAACAAAAACATTTTATAGCCTTCCGTTCTCCGTGCCTTCCATCCTCCAGACGATTATTTGACTTTTAAGCATTTTAAGCTACACAAACACACTAGTATATTGATATATACACTCTACATAATTTCAATCATAAACGATGTACTAAACATATCTGCGTATGCCTATTCTAGGGCATTACGGCATAATCTGTAACATATTGGATTTCACAAACACATCAAACCATGATCACAAGGGGTGTATACTTTAGGTTTTAGAGAGATAAAGTTTAGAGGTTTAGGGAACTTAGTGAGAGAAAGTAAAAGTATTATTATGAGCTCCAACCCTCTACTTTGGGAGGTAGAGGGTATTTATAGTATCTTACATAAACGCCACCTACGAGCTGTGGATCAGGCATACAGTGGGTAAAGACCCGTCCGTCCTCCACGGTGTTACTAAACTAAATACTAACTATCATTAAGTAACTACGACTACGAGCTTTCTAACGATTACATACACTTAAGGTGACTAACATTAAGTAACTACGACTACGACCTTAAATTACAATGAATACAAACAGATATAACATTAAGATTGTTCTTGGATTCTTGTTAAAGTTCTTTACTCTGAATCTCATAGTCTTTGATTCTTCATGTTTTGCATGTTTGGTTAATCCAAGTGGAGGTCTTTAACTGATCCACGTGATAATGAGTTTTGAGCCGACTTTGAGATCATCAGCTACCATAAATCTCTGACTCTTCTTTTGTAGTGTTGACATTATGTGATGTTGTGACTTTTGGACTGACATGCTCACATTCTGGATCAAGATATCTTCTTATCAGAGTAGCGGAAGCTTTAGTTGATTCATGATATTTGCAGCAGCGTAGCAGAAGCATGGTTTGAAAATATCAGAGCCAGTTGATGAAGATATGCACTTATCATGATTTCTTTAATTGTGAATGTAATTGTGTGAGCATGCGGCTATGGATTGACCTCTCCATTCTGATCAGCTGCAAACGTCGGGTGTACCTGCATACAACAATTAGCAATAAAGCGCACGAAAGTGTCTTTGATCACTTTAGTTGAATTGAGGTACACGGCCCACGGTTCCCCGTTGATCAGTACAAGTATTTCCTGTGATCAGGTATAATTCCGAAGAATCTCCTTGACAGGGTTTCGCAGCTGCTCTAGCCGTTCTCAAACCGGAACGTCTCAAAGAGGACAACTCGGAGTGAGTGAACCGGCGAATTTAAGATTCACTGATTAATGAAAAGAGATTTGAAAAACAATCGTGTATTGCTCAATAAAGTGTTTTTGCAATACAACAAAGGTTTTTGAGAAAAATCAATTATCAATCATAAACACCTTTTATTTTTGAAATCTTAATACACAGTCGATGTGCTATAGAAAATAATTTTAAGCACAACGATCGGTTTTTCAAAGGTATCCGTCAATCCATAACCTGAACCAGGATTGATTCATAATTATGAATCGCCCCATTGTTTCTGTTCAGTTGTCACATGGTTGATCTATTGGATAGATTTCACATGCCACCTACCAAGAGCTTGTTTGATGTTGGCTCTAGAAGGCTTTCCATCTTCATTGTGAATATGTTTGCATATCACTCAGATGTTCTGGCAATACCACAAGGATAATGCGTAGGACTCTTAAAATATATTATCTCTTTTCACAATGTGTGAAACAGAGAGTCTTCATTGACAGTGTCCTAATGAGATTTATTTGATGATCTCGTGGCTCTAGACTCAATTGTGCACATTTGGTTCCTATGCCGGAGACTAGGGAGAGGGTCTCCTTCTTCAATATCAACAATCTCTAAGAGAAAGTCGATAGATTATGTAGGTTCCCCGTGAGAATAAAACAAGTCCTTTTAAGAGGAACTTGAGTGGCTTGGGAAGTTGTAGTGCAGTGCGTCACTGGGTCCATGACGTCTTGTCTTCAATACCAAAGTTACCTTGGTAACCTCCAGTAGCATATGTATTGAACCCGGTTTCTACCCTAAGGTTGAATAATTGGAGGGCTATTTCTTTTCACCCTTTTCACATTCAATTCTTTTTCATTCTTCAACCCCTTCAGTGCTTACCGAGACTTCATAACTAAAACCTTGTTGGGTTTATTCCAGTTCTAGCTCTATCTCAGTCCGCACTCTTCCCATATCTCACTTTTCTTCTCTCTTTTTTTTCATTATACCTAAAGACTCTACACTATCTAGTGGATTATCCCTGGGTAGATCCCTCCGGCTCTGGCGGGACCGTGGGAACGAATACCTAACCTCACCATCCTTATAACTTCATGCATAAAGTAAATTTGGTCGGTCTTTTTGGTATTGTTCATCAGCCATTTGAACCAATTGAAAACCATTTGAAAATCCATCCAGATACTTGTGATATATTATCAAAGCATTTTGTACCTGAATTGTTTTTTATATTTTAGAAAAAGAGCTCCCCCTCAACATGTGCATCGTTTATTTTAAATCGTTTTGGCACATGGAGGCAAGAGGAAGGATTCATATCTTTGATTACCATTTTCTAAAAGATATCAACATCACTTTCCTGCTCAAAATTAGTATCTTTTCATACTTTGTTAAGGATATTTTTGGAAAGGATGTGGTTTTCAAAAAGTTGCCCCCCCTCAATATGTGCATCAAGATTCGAAAGTGTTTTGCACATATTAGGGAAAAACTGCACTTAGGAACAAATCAATCACGTTTTAATCCTTCATAGTTTGATATAGATGCTCCCCCTTAACATGTGCATGGAAAATTTGAAATCGTTTGGCACATGAATGGAGGAGAGCTTGCTAAACACTTATAAAACCATTTATCGAATTATCAGTTTAAATCCAATTTAAATCACAAATTCTCCTCCGATCACAATTTTCAAATCATTTGAGATTTGTGATCTCTGTAGATTTAAATTTATTTTGAAACCTTTTGAGGAGAATTGTGACTTGTTTATGAAAACATATAACCAATAAAGATCAAATCTGAGACTTTAAACTCCAAAGATTAAACATGCTTGAATATCTTTTGAAATCATGACATAAACCTTGGTCTGAACCAATTGTGTGACAAATAACCTTTTGATTTAAATGAAATCATTCCCCCCCTCAATCAATGACATAAGTTGTTGATTGAGAGATAGAGATTTTGACAAATGTCAAGTTCAGATGATTTTCAAAAATTGAGTCCGAGTTATTTTTATTTGTTTTCATTTAGATAACAAATATTTTTCAGAAGAATTTATAGAAGGAAAAATATTTGTGAGGGAAACACTTGTCTTTTTAGTGACAAACATTTGTTTTAAGAATCAGAGCATGAGATTTGAAAAAATAAGATAAAGCATGACTCTGTTCTTTCTTTAAAAACGGGTTATAGACTGAGATGACTATAAGCCTTGTTTTACTTTCTCTCAAAAAAATTTATATTTATTTTTAATAGATTTATGGACATTCGAACAACATCTAAAGACCCGTGTCACTATTTGAATGACAGCACAAAGACCGTAGATATTGTCGAATCAAGAAAAACATGACAAAATGACAATAATTTTTTTTATTTATTTTTTAAAGTTTTATATTTTTCTATTTGCTTTTTGTTGGTTTTGTAATTTTGTATTTTGCTTTTTGAATAACTATTTACAAGAGATAGATAGAGAAATACTCAGTTACTCCTCGTCTTCCTCCTGAAGACGTTTGAGAGTTTCTGGCTGCAGACTCTTTAGTCCAAGTCGTGGAAAATAAACTCAAAACGTTCTCTAGGAAGAGCTTTGGTGAAGATGTCTGCTAACTGGTATTCAGTCCTCACAAAATAGAGTTCTACCACACCTTTTTCAACTTGTTCCCGTATAAAGTGATGTCTAATGTCGATATGCTTTGCTCGTGAGTGTTGAACGTTGTTGCATGAGAGAGCAATGGCACTCTTGTTATCACAGTACAGAGGGATTTTGTTGAATACAAAGCCATAGTCAGATAATTGGGATCTCATCCATAGGATTTGAGCACAACAAGATGACATGGCTATGTATCCAGCCTCTGTAGAGGATATAGAAGTACTCATTTATTTCTTTGAAGACCAGCTCACAAGCTTATCACCAAAAAACTGAGCACCTCCTGACGTTCGTCGACGTCTATCTTGACATCCTGCATGGTCAGCATCTGCATAGGCTGTTAGTAACATACCGGTGTCCTTCGGGTACCAAAGTCCCATATTGATGGTTCCTTGGAGATACCGAAAGACCCGTTTAACTGCTTCAAGGTGCTTTTTGGTAGGCTTAGCCTGGTATCTAGCACACATGTATACAGCGAACAGAATATCAGGTCTACTGGCTGTGAGGTACATCAGGGATCCAATCATACTTTGATATTTCGTTTGATCTACCATGATCCCTGAGTGGTCCTCATCCAGTTTGGTACGCTCCACCATGGGAGTGTCAACGGTGTCACAAGTGTCAAATCCATTTTTCTTTAAAATTTCATTAGCATATTTGAATTGATTGATAAAAATGCCTCCGGGACTTTGTGAAATTTGTAATCCCAAGAAAAATGACATTTGTCCCATCATTGACATTTGAAATTTGGAATCCATCTCCTTACTAAAACGACCACATTCATTGGGGTCAGTCGAGGCAAAAATAATATCATCAACATAGATTTGAACGTGAATTAAATGTTTGCCTGACTTTCTGGTGAACAATGTCGGATCAACTGCTCCTTTGCTGAATCCAGTAGATAGAAGAAACTTTGATAGCGTATCATACCATGCCCTTGGAGCTTGCTTCAAACCGTAAAGAGCCTTCTTCAAGCGATAGACATGAGTAGGATGCTCTGGATTCACAAAACCTTCAGGTTGGCTGACATATACGATGTTCTTACTTGCAGCATTGGCCAGGAAGATTTTGATTGCCTCGATACGTGCAACTGGAGCAAATGATTCTTCAAAGTCAATACCCTCCTCTTGACGGTATCCTTTTGCAACCAATCGAGCCTTGTTCTTTAACACATCACCATGCTCATCAAGTTTTACTTTGAAGATCCACTTTAGAGCAATGATCATAGCACAATCAGGAGCAGGTACTAATTCCCATACATCTAGTCGATCAAACTCATGAATTTCTTCTTGCATGGCATTGAACCAGCCATCTTCATTCATGGCAGTTTTAACGTCTTTTGGTTCGATCTTGGATAGTACGGAATTGAAGAAGCACCACAAGGTATCGGTTGCAAGTTGTTTACGAGTGGATACTGGACGAGAAGGGTTGCCAATGATGTTGTCCAATGGATGATCATGTGTCCATTTTCTAAGGTATTCTTGTGGTTGATGTTGAGGCGAGAAGTAGCAGAGTTTGGAGCAAATATGTTCTTAAATGGAGCATCTTCGGGAGTAGCAAAGGGATTATCTCCATCATAGGTGCCAGAAACATTTCCATGAAGTACACTCGATGATTGAGGATCTGATGATGAGAATGAGTGATCTACAGCAGGAGCTTCTTGACTCAATGACATAGAAACTGAAGGGTTATCTACGTTGACAGGGATAGGAGCAGCCTCTGTTGATGGATTTGACAGATCATTAGCAATTGGCTCATAATGTTCATCAAATATTGGATCAAACAATTTCTTCAAATCATCTTCTGAAGGTGGTACATATGGAGTTGCTGGTGAGGGATTTTGTACAAGAGAAGAACTAATGAGACTACTTGATGAAGGTTGAGATGCGGGTCCGAACTTGATTGTCCCTGGCCATTTTCCCTGACAATCATCGAACGTGACGTGAATAGTTTCCATGATATCGGGTTCTTTTGTTGTAGATTGGTAACCTTTCTGTTTGGTGCATAACCCACAAAAACTCCTATGTCTGCCTTAGCTCTTAATTTACCTAAATCTTGACCATCATTTGTTGGATAGCATAAAGCGCTGAACACACGAAGGAAAGAGAGATCAGGTTTTCTGTTGTGGACGAGTTCATATGGAGTTTTACCATGAGTGGTGTGGATGAGAGGACGATTTGGGTGTAGCAAGCAGTGGCAATGGCTTCAGCCCAGAGAAACATTGGAACCTTTGAGTAAATTAGCATAGTTCTTGCAGCTTCTACAAGAGTTTGATTTCGTCTTTCAACTACACCGTTCTTTTGAGGAGTACGTGGAACACTTCTTTGATGACTTATTCCAATGCTTTCATAAAACTGGCTTAGTTCTTTGTTAACAAACTCAGTTCCATTGTCTGTTCGTATGATTCTAACAGTCTTGTTAAGTCGAACCTGCAGCTGTTTGATAAGTTTGATGATGACGTCTGGAGTTTCATCCTTTGTCCTCAGAAACTTAACCCAAGTAAATCGAGAGTAGTCATCAACAACAACAAGCACATATTTCTTTCCATTAATTGTTTGTACTCTCATTGGTCCGCACAAATACATATGAAGAGTATGAAGGACTTCCATAACTGAGTTTGCAGGTTTGGGTTTATGGGCATATTTCTTGCTTTTTTCCTAATTGGCATCTGAGAACAAAGGTGATCCTTTTCATATTTTAGTCTAGGCAAGCCTCTCACGAGGTCCTTTCTTGACAGATCATTTATGGTGCCGAAATTCAAATGATTGAGACGATGGTGCCATAGCCAAGACTTCGTTTTAGAGGCCTTTGATAACAAGCAAATTGGAGAAGATCTCATCATGTCTTCGATGGAGATGGTGTACAAATTGGTTCCACGTGTTCCTTTCAAAAGTTCAACACCATCTAAATCTATAACAAAGCATGTATGTTTTCTGAAGGCGACCTCTAGATCAGAATCACAGAATTGACCGACAGAAAATAGATTATGACCAAGACCTTCAACATAATATACCCTGGAGATTACCCTATCACCAACCACATAATCTCCATAACCCATTATTGCTCCAAAATGGTCGTTTCCAAATCTAACAGTCCCGATAAATTTACTCACGAGTTCATGAGCCGTGAGCGATCTCCAGTCATATGCTTGGAACAGCCTGAGTCCAAGTACCATAGAACGATTTGAACGATCTGTAGTTGAACACAGACAAGAATGGATAACTAGATAATTGGGATCCCCATGCAAGAATGGGTTCCACTTGGTTAGTAACAGTGGTTGGAACACCCACATCAGAAGCAGAAACAATGAAATCATTAGGGATAGATGCTATGCTAGTGTGTGCATTAGACCTATTCAAAGTATGTTCACTTCTTAAAGGAATAGTTCTACCAGTAGGCATCCATTTCGTAATAGGCATTGGTCTAGATAATCTAGGGCACAACTCATTAAGATTAAATCTGCGTCCAGTTGGTATCCACTGATAACCTACATTACTGAGTTTTCTTCCTGTGGGTTTCCACTGTTTTCTAACCTTCTTCCACCATTGCTTTTTAGCCCTCTTAACATGTTTGATGGCATTCACAATTTTAACTGAGTTTTTAAGCACATTAATCACATCATTCATACCACATACATGATTAGTAATTGAAACCAAGCAATCATCATTACATGTTTTGCCAAAGTAGCGAATCGCATTAATACAACACGTTTAGAGGTAACACTAGAATCAACACGATTCGTTTTATTCAACATAGTTTCATTCTTCCTAAGGTGATCTTCTACTTTCTTCCACTGAACATTCCTAGCTTGCAAGGTCCTATCATTGTTTGTGTTGCCTTGAGGCTTTGACCGCCTTTGGTGTCACTTTTTACTCCTGTAGAGGGAATGGGAACATTAGTTGGTATTGCTACTTTTTTCTTTTCGGTTTTAGAAGTGCTGTGATCTGAACTACTTGAAGGCACATTGAAACTTACATGCTTATCTTTAGGCACTGAGTGAGGCATATCAAGATTGGCATTCTTAAAATCAGGCATAGAACAAGGCACATCTATTTTATCCTTCTTACCAACGGGTTTAGGGCATGTTGTTCTTAAGCATTCAAAAAGCTCCTGAGATCGTTTGGCCTGAATGCAAGCAAACCTAATTTCACTATCAAGGGGCTTGTTTATGAAATCCTCCTCTACAATCTCACGGAGACATTCTAGACTATCCTTAAGTTGAAATAAATAGTTATGAAACACAAGTTCGTTATTTCTAAGATGAGGAGGAATGTATTTAACATCACATATATTTGTCTGCAGATGACTTAGATGCAACATTCTCATAAAGACAAGTGGCATTTTCCCTTTTACCGACTCTTGATTCTCAATTTCCTTTTATAAGACGTTATGTTTTGTTGTTCTTGTCACGAGTGACTTTCATTGATCATAACTCTTTAAAGTGTCGTTTAACTTTTTAATTTTCTTCTAGAAAACTTTCATTTTCCTTTTGTAAAACATTAACCAAGTTTTGAAGATGATAAGTTTGAGAACACTGAGAATCTAAAGGAGGAGGCATTTGGGAGCCAGTCACATTGTTTCTTTCGCTCTTCAATTGTGAGATTTGGTCTCTCAATTTTCTGATCGTGTTACAATGAGCTCGAATTTGTTCATCACGTTTGCTTATTTAAAAAACTGCATCAAATTCAGGTACATCCGAGGATGTCTTGATATTTGAAGTTTTAACATTTTCTTTAAGATGTTGATATTTTAGTTGTAAATTAAAATGTTCAACTTCCAGTTTAGAATAATGTTTCACCAAATTATCATGATCATCCTGTTCTAATTTATCATGCAATTTTGAATTTGTGGTTTCAAGCTCAATGACACGATCATGAGAAACTTTCAAAGCAACAGATAATTCATTAAATTGAGAAGCAGTAATAGAATGCTTAGTAACAGTATAAAACACATCTTGAGCCACACAACTCAATACTAAGTTCTCATTTAAGATATGCAGATTTTTTCTTTCAATTTCATTATATTTGAGTTTCCGTTCATAGTCATTGACCTCAACAATCATTGCATCAAATTCATTTTCCATTTCTTTAATATCGAGTTTATCCTTTTTGAAGACTCTCAAATTAACCTTTTAATTGTTTAAAGAAAGGCATGACCTCAGTTAAATAGCATTCTTTAGTTTGCTCAAAACCCCGTTCCCCTTCAGTTATCCCTGTAGGTGTGATTCTCTTTTTACATGTCTTCTCAAAGTCAACGAATAGTTGATAAACAACATACAGGCTGATTAAGGTCTTGCTATTAGTGGAAATAGTTCTAGGAACTAAATGCATTGGTGTATTCGGAGGATACACAGTAGATGCAGGCACTTTCCTAAGGGGAGGGTTTGTTTCAACAAGTACATTTGCTTTTTGCTTATCCATGTCTTTCTTCCAAAAAATTTGTTCTGGAGTTAATTGAGTTTGAGGCTTAAACATTTTCAGGGAGATCCAATTTTCTTTTGTGTAATTATGGGGTTTGATCGTTATGTTTTTCTTTTTACACTCAGGATCATTTAGCTTCTTATCCATTTTCTCCTAGAGGCATCTTCTAATTTTTCTATCCTCATCATGCTTCCAATACATGTGGTGTTTGCCTAGGCTTGAGGATCTCATTCCCATCATATAAAATCGTATGAAAAGCTCTAGCCTTTTTACAATACTCGGGATTTGGCTCTCTAGGGGAATACTGCTATAAGCAAAACTCGTGCTTAGTTATCATGTGAGCAGTCTGAATGGTATTCCCTTGTACGTACAACTTATTTTCAAGCTTGTTTTTCAAAGTTTTTAGATTGGAGAAATCATTCAAAAGTTTTGATTCCTTAGCATTAAATTCTTGTTTAAGCACTTTAACATTATCTTTGAGTTCTTGCTTTTGTACTTAATTTTAGAAAGCTTTTCTTGTAAGGAATTTAACTCTTGTTTTAACACTTCTTCTCTAAAATTACTTTTTCTAATAATTGTACGCATTTGGTTATCCATTTCCTACTCACGGGTAGTTAATTCGAATTTGGCACGTTGTTCATAAATGGCAACTTGTTCCTTATAGGCATTAAGTTCAGAAACTATGGAATCATAAGGAGCACATGCAGTGTATTCATCGAAAGCACATTCAGCATTGACAGCTGATATCGGCCTTTTGAGGGGTCAAATAGTCAACTATAATAAAGAAAATACCAAATCGAATCACAGCGAGAATTACAAATCAACCCGTTTATGGAAACGATCGACCGCAAAAACCGCGAATACTCGATAAGTGATACCGGCAGGTGATTACCCGGTCGTTCCCAACGAGGTGTGAATTGACGGTGACGTTTGAGGTTTGTTATTAAAGTGCTCAAATGGTACGGAATTTTGTTTTGGATTCGTTTTCTACGAATTAATTAACGGGAAAGTAATTAAGGCAAGGGAAACCTAATAAATGACAAACTAACTACTACTAAGCATACGGAACAATAAAACTAAGCTAAATTAAGTCCTAGAGCATTAAAACTAAAAAAACGCGAAAACCGGGAACACACCGAGCCTAAAAAGTGAAAACTTTAAAATTTAAGGCCTACGGGAGCGAAACCAATTTTCCTACATTCTAAACGACTAAAAATAATTTTAGGAAAAAGCCGGGTATTTTTTCGACTTTTATTTTATTTATTATGAATTAAAAACTAATTTATACTAATTAATTAATTAAAAATACTAAACTATTTTGGAAAAATCTGAGAAAATTACATTAAATACCTTAAATGACATAGAATTAAAGAAAAATAAGAAAGATGAGCAGTGCTTGTGTAAATAAGCAGTTAATAAGGTGAAAAAGCTATAAAGTCAAAACTGTACTCATGCCTTAAGTATTAATTAAACCAAATACAACCAAGAAACACCCCTAGCAGAGATGGTAATGAGATGCAAGTGTGGGGCGTTGGAGGCACTGACCAGCAGGTCAAGTGTTCGAATCTTGCTTCTATCCCATTTTTTTGCTTTTATTTTTCTTTTACCAAACTAATTAATGAACACATATAAGCAACTTTAGTAAAAACTTAAACTTTGAAAAGTCTAAGTAAGCTGTATAACAGCTTATGTTTTCAACAGAAACACTTAAAAGGTTTGTTTGGTTTTGTATGATCTGCTAGGGGTAAAAGGAGAATAATAAGCTACTTAAAAGCTACTATAAGCTACCTAATGGCATAATAAACTAAGGATACTAAGGGAGAGAACCTAAATAAGCTAAATGGAGTCTATATAAGCAATACAAAGGAGGTAAAAACAAAGCTATTAAGCCTTTGAAAGGCTCCACTGCAGTTGTTGTAACAGTGCAGAAAAAGAGGCCAAGGAGGGCATAAAAAGCTACTAAAAGCCTAATAAAATGCTAAACCAACTAGCAACCTAATCTTACTAACTAATAAGCACTAGAGTGAGCCTAAATAAGCTAAACTTAATCATAGATAAGCACAAAAAAAAGGAAAAACTGCAGCTGCACTATGCATATGGGCTGCTGCTGGTCAGATGTCCAAAACAGTCCAAGAGGGACTGTTTGGAGCTTATTTTAACTAAGCTACAGGGGGCACAAGCTCTTTGAGCTTATTGATACTAGAAGTCCACCCACCTAACTCTCATTTGCCCCTAAATCTAGCTTATAGGGGGCTTTCACAAGCTTGCAAACAGCTTGATAAAAGTCTCATGGGGCTGCTGTATGGACAAGTCAGTACGACAAAAAAAAAATACCAAAGCTGAATTAAGACTGAACTAGTGAGTGAAATTTTAACCAAAGAACTTAAAAAAGATTTAAACCTGATTAGGGAGTCAAAGTGGGTCAAAAGGTGAATCTTGACCCAAACAGAAGACTGTTCCAAACACTCCCTTGAGGGACAGAAATGTTTAAAGAATACTGTGAGAGTTGTGTGAGTTTTGAAAACAACTATTTAGCTTAAACACAAGCTCATAAGAACTTAAAAACAAACTTTTGACAATTTTGAACAATAATCCATTGAAGTAAAAAAGGCAGTCTTTAAAATAATTTGCAAGGCTTGGAAATTTAAATGACTGAAATGAAATTGCATTGAAAAGTAAAAGTACAAGGAAAGTAAATTACAATAAAATTAAATTGGAACTAGAATAATAAAATTCTAGACAAGTTTTTTAAGACTTCTACCATTGCCTATTTATACAATAAGAAAAATATATCTTCTGTCTCCTTCTTGTCTGCTTGCAAATGTGTTTCTTTTGTGAGAGAGAGATGACCCAAAGTGAGCTTGTGCTTCTTAGAATCAATATCACCCCTTGATCTTGCCTTGGTCCCCAATCTTGCAATCTCACCCATTGAATGGGAATTTTGGGTTACTTGGATTGCCAAGCTGGAAAACTCCATGTGACTAACTTTTGTATTCTTCCTGAGATGAAAGGGATGGGGAGAGAGGGCAAAAAGAATTTTGGCGCCAAGGTTTTTAGTGGGTTTCCTGGGATTAGTTTTGGGTGAAAAGGGGATTGGTTAAAACGTAAAGATGGGTGGTTTTATGTGTGGAAGGGGTTAAAAGGGTTTTAGTTTTGATATGGTTTAGTAAAAAATATAAAAGGGTTTAAGTAAAAAGTAGTATTTAGGTTTTAAAGGTATTTTAAATTTTTATAAAACGGTATCAAATAAAATGGTTTTTAACTAAAAAAAATAGTTGTAAATAAAAATGGGTTTTAAAAATAAAATAAAAAAATAAAAAATAAAATAAAATAAAATAAAATAGTGTTTTTAATAAAAATAATGGTTTTTAATGAAAAATGGGTGAATTGGTAATTTTGGGTTCGGGTAAAGGGTAGAAAGATAATTATGGGTTTAGGGTTCGGCTTCGGGATTGTTTTTCCACTCTCACTCCAAAAACGCATCTCGGACTCTGAAATTGTAGAAAATCCGCTCCCAGCTCCGTCCGTAAAGGACATTTTCCATTCCAAGCTCATTTCGGTCTGTTTTTTGCCCTGTTTTCGATCCTTTGTACCTGAAATACATAAAAACACACTCCAAGGATATATGCAGTATAATTGGTTATATTTTCGTGTTTTTAGACGTTTTTGTGGTCTTAGATGGGTAAAAATGATGAGTGAATAAGCACTCATCAAATCCCCCACACTATCAATTGCTAGTCCCTAGCAATCCGATCATATTAAGTAATGAAAGGATCAAAAATACCAAGAATACCCCGTTTCGACTTTTTATTCAACTACGAGAAATTTAAAACTTGAACGTAAATAAATAACATGCTTGATTATCAAAACATGGCATCACGGAACGGGATTCACGCAAAATGGGTGTCTCCGAGGAATTGTAATCGTCATCCTCTTTTTTATACTCTCAAACCAAGCTTAAACTTATTGTGCAAACGTTTTTGTAAAATGCTAACACTACTTATACAAATAATCTATGTAAGTCGAGACTTAACTTTTTACTCCCGCAATTTATAAAATTTAAGTGAGTGTGCTCATTTTCAAAAGTTTGACCATTGAAATCGACATTTGTTATGGTTGTTATCCACTTAATCAAAGTACTAACCCACCAGAAACGATGAAAGTCTAAGAATCGAAAGGGCCTCTTCCATGTAGCGGCTTTCTTCTCGGCACATCCCAAAACATTAGTTTTAAGTGACCGGGCTTTTGACACCTCACAGAGAATAGTACCGGAATTAGCGAGAATTCGATTCCAAAGATTTACGAAGCTACGTTAAGTTAAACAAAACCTAAATGGATCACAACCGACGATAATTTAGAAATTCGAGATTCAAAGGTGAGATCACTCCATGTAGCGACTTTCTTCTCAGCTTGTCCTTTTAAGGAGGCTAGGTTTTCACCCTCGAGAATAGTATCGGAGCTTTCGGGATCTTTGAAATCAAGGATTTCCAAATTACCGTCAAACTTTTAGACAACATTGACGAATACGAGTTCAACTTCCGATTTAAATTTAAGAAAAACCAAGTTTCGCACATTTATTCATAAGCAACATAGTGCTTTTATTCACGCAACTCATATTTTTCATTTTTCATTTTTTTTCTTTCTATTTCATTTTTCATTTTCAACTTTTTTTCACTTTTTTTTTTTTTTTTTTTTTATTTTTGATTTTAAACTTTAAACTTGCAACTTTTGCATCATTCAAGCACTTTACGGTACTTTCATTTTGCAACATTATTCAGATTTAAAGAAAGTATGCTTTCTCGGAAATTTAAATAAAAAGTTGAACTCGGACTCTAAATCAATTTTGCTTAAAACTTTTTATTGTAACAAGACGATTTTGAATGTTCAAAAGTTTGACAACGAGCACGTATTTAGGTCCAATTAGTAAGCTTCTGGGAGAAAAAGCCATAGATTACTTATATAAGCTCTAAAGAGAACCAACTACTCCAGGCTTAGCATTTTCATTTGCACAACTCGTAAAACCTTAGCCTAATTGTTAAGAGAGCAGCTAGATCAACACTCTAGCAGAGTCGGGATTCCCCTTGTTCTAGCCGAATCAAGACTAAACTATCACTAATACCGAAGCATTAATGCCTTATTTTTGTGCAAAGCACTTCTTGTAAATGTAAATACTTGACTTAAAGCGATAAAAATTTTAAAATTTTGGTCAAAACGGGGGTGCTAGGGTACTAGAAGGTACATAATGTGATCAAAACTCGCTTAGAATTCCCCCCCAAATTGAATATTGCCCTCAATATTCAAAGTACGGCGTAGCCGAAACTATAGAACGGAAAATGGTAATACTACTAGCCAAGTGTGGAAGCGAAATCTTTTTTCACAAAAGGATTTATAAAGATATCCCTAGATAATTGTTAGTAAAAAGATCGGATATTGGCGCGGGCGGATCGAACAGGCGCATCAATCATCACGATCTACGGGTCAAAACAGAGAGCAAACACAACAAGCAAACATCAGTGGGGGAATTCCCCCACACTTAGTGTTAGAAAATAGAAAGAAGTCAGAAATATAGGTGGACACCAATGAAATGCTACTGTTTTTGTTGTTAGAATCGCTACTTGACTCGACCGATTCATTGGTCCATGGAGCAAGTGGAAGAGAGAAATCTCCATCGGACTTTCATTCAAATGGTTTGGATAAACATTGAATGTGCTGAAAGTTCCACTCCGATGAGATATACCCGGCTTAAGAGAATGAGAAATGCCGGGGTCAAAGATGGTATCTTCACTCCCGTAGGAGTTAAGATATGGAGAAGAGACGGGATAAGAAAGGAGAGTGTCAATTTTTTGACAACGGGTGGGTTGGGTGGGCAACAGATTAGATTGAGGAACATTGAGCGAATGTTCAACAATCTTATCCGCCACTATAGCAATGAAAACATCTGTATCGGGCTTAGAAGAGGTTCCATCATCCGGCGGTTTAGCAGGCGGACGAGTGGATGATGGATCTAAGCCATACTCATCACTCTCAAAACTCGGAGGCATCGAGTCATCCGGAGAAAGGAATGAGTCGACCTCCTCCATAAGAGTGTCACTCGACGAATCAGAAGGCGAATTGTATAAAAGATTTTCCAATTCAGTGAGGTCGGCTTCAAAGTCGAAGTGCACATTATCATCACCCGGTGGAGAATGATCAATAAGAGCGAGTTCATCGGCGAACTCCTCGAGAAGGTCTAAAGTCAAAGTGGGATTGCCACTATTCTTTTCTTCCGAAGTAGAATCATCGAGCTCGGGTAAAGAGGTAATGGGGTTTTCAAGTAAAGGTCACTATCCTCATTCTGAATGTCAAAGATTGGGTTATCTGAAACTAGGGTAAATTCAGAATCTAAGTCAAACAGAGGGTTAGTGAATGCCATAGTGAAAGGTTCCTCGGACACAACAAGAATATCTTCATCGTCCGTATCAAAATCAGTGTCAATTTCTCGATCTTCCGGTTCAAAATCTCTCACTTCTTCTAAGCTGACGAGCTCAGAAGGAATTTCCTCAACATACTCGATGTCTCCACACGATAAAGAATCATCAAACGACGTATAATCATTTTCAGATTCGGAGATCATCTCAACAGAATCATTAGGGGTGGGAGGAGAAGAATCATCATCAATAGGCTCATCACACATCATATCGGAAACACCCTCGCACTCACTTGGGGTTGGGACAAGGTTCTCAGCACAAGACGGTTCCGTTTCCGGAATAGTGCTAAGATGCTCATCCTCCATACTTAGAGAGTTAACGGGCCTTGTGTGTGGTTTCGGCCGACAAACTTTCATCATCATCGTCACTATCATCATCATCGTCACTGTAAGTCGCGAGCCATCGGGCACGTCTTGCAAGTGCTCGTTCCTCGATTCGTATTTCTTCAAGACATCTTTGAATCTTAGCGGCTCGTTCCTCTTCTTCAAGTAATTCTAGCATAGATTTTTCGTTGCGAGACGTTTGGTCTTCGGCAAGTTCTTCTAGCATACTTTTCTCACGAGGATGTTGATTAATGACGGGAAATTGTTCATTGACGGGAAATTGTGGAGGTTGAAAATTGTCAAAACAAGGAGTGTTATAACAAGGATCAGGTCCATAGTAATTTTGATTCCATGATTGACATTGGTAATCATAATGAGGACCCCCGCAATTTGCACAATAAAGGGTTTGAGGGGAGAAATTATGAAATGAAGGATCATTGAAATCTTGATAGTACGGTTGTGGTTCGTATGAATTTTGTGGAGGGTAGTTGAAATCGTTTTGAGGATAATTGAAAGGATTTGGATTAGAATCATAAGCGAATGAATTCTCGGCACAAATCGAACAAAATCCATTAGTAAGATAATTTCCACACCACTCGCACATACATTTGAAACAACGAAAACCTTTCGGTAACATGTCTCCACAACCATAGCAATAATAGTGATCGAACGAAGATATCTCGGGTATGGGAGTAGGAATCGAGGGCTCAACAACATCACAAGTCGTATTTGTATTTCCCGAAGTTGAATCTTGACGAAGTTCATTTAAGAAGTTTTCAATCATGCTCACGATTTCGTTTGAAAAGGTTTGAAGATTAGGGTGGGACAAGTGGTGTGCTCTCGAGCTAGCAATTTCCACCACTTCCGTTTTGGTCTCCGTTCTTGCTCTTTTCTCTTAACCTTAACCGTAAATCGCGAAAGATTTTGATCAATTCTAGACGGTTTGGGATCAGAAACAATAGAACAAACATCGGGTTGTGGCGGATGGTCGGAAAAACTTGGAGAATCATCGAGAGAGTTTTTATCGGATAATTCGCACCAATAGCAATATTTGCTTGCAGCCATCCTTCCACATCGCACATAAACAATCGATTTTGACAATAAAGTTGATCCTCTTCCATACGGCTTTACAGTGAAACAACGGCGATAATCGATCGTCGCCATGAGAATTAAACTTATAGAGGGTTAAAGAAATAGAATTAAGTGATCGAGAGGATATGAAGAATAGAATCAAACGGCAAAAGAGGGTAAGAGAAATAGAATCAACGAATAAGAGGAATGAGAAGAGATATTTTGGGGTTTCTTAAATAGAAAACATAAAAAGGAAAATAAATTTGAAAAGGAAAAATATTTTTGGGTTTTGGGTTTTGGAAAGAAAATAACTTCAGGAAGGTTCTTCAAGTCACTAATCGTCAAACCAAATACTTGATATTGTCGCAAACAACCTCAGCCAAAATTTGATATCGGCCTTTTGAGGGGTCAAATAGTCAACTATAATAAAGAAAATACCAAATACGAATACGCGAGAGAATTACAAATCAACCGTTTTAGGGAAAACGATCGACACGCAAAACCCGCGAATACTCGATAAGTGATACGGGCAAAGTGATTACCCGGTGCGTTTCCAACGAGGTGTGAATTGACGGTGACGTTTGAGGTTTGTTATTAAAGTGCTCGAATGGTGCGGGAATTTTTGTTTTGGATTCGTTTTCTACGAATTAATTAAGGGAAAGTAATTAGGCAAGGGAAACCTAATAAATGACAAACTAACTACTACTAAGCATACGGAACAATGAAACTAAGCTAAATTAAGTCCTAGAGCATTAAAACTAAAAAAAAAGCGGGAAAACCACCAGGAGCCTAAAAAGTGAAAACTTTAAAATTTAAGGCCTACAGGGAGGCGAAACCAATTTTCCTACATTCTAAACGACTAAAAAATAATTTTGGGAAAAATCCGGGTATTTTTTCGACTTTTATTTTATTTATTATGAATTAAAAACTAATTTATACTAATTAATTAATTAAAAATACTAAACTATTTGGAAAAATCTAGAAAATTACATTAAATACCTTAAATGACATAGAATTAAAGAAAAATAAGAAAGATGAGCAGTGCTTGTGTAAATAAGCAGTTAATAAGGTGAAAAAGCTATAAAGTCAAAACTGTACTCATGCCTTAAGTATTAATTAAACCAAATACAACCAAGAAACACCCCTAGCAGAGATGGTAATGAGTTGCAAGTGTGGGGCGTTGGAGCCTTGACAAGTGAGGGTCAAGTGTTGAATCTTGCTTCTATCCATTTTTTTGCTTTTATTTTTCTTTTACCAAACTAATTAATGAACACATATAAGCAACTTTAGTAAAAACTTAAACTTTGAAAAGTCTAAATAAGCTGTATAACTGACTTATGTTTTCAACAGAAACACTTAAAAGGTTTGTTTGGTTTTGTATGATCTGCTAGGGGTAAAAGGAGAATAATAAGCTACTTAAAAGCTACTATAAGCTACCTAATGGCATAATAAACTAAGGATACTAAGGGAGAGAACCTAAATAAGCTAAATGGAGTCTATATAAGCAATACAAAGGAGGTAAAAACAAAGCTATTAAGCCATTGAAAGGCTCCACTTCTGCGATTGCAACATGCAGTCTTGAGAAAAAGAGAGGCCAGGAGGCATAAAAAGCTACTAAAATCCTAATAAAATGCTAAACCAACTAGCAACCTAATCTTACTAACTAATAAGCACTAGAGTGAGCCTAAATAAGCTAAACTTAATCATAGATAAGCACAAAAAAAAAGGAAAACTGCAGTTGCACTATGCATATGGTCAGCTGGCGTCAGATGTCCAAAACAGTCCAAGAGGGACTTGTTTGGAGCACTATTTTAACTAAGCTACAGGGGGCACAAGCTCTTTGAGCTTATTGATACTAGAAGTCCACCCACCTAACTCTCATTTGCCCCTAAATCTAGCTTATAGGGGGTTTTCACAAGCTTGCAAACAGCTTGATAAAAGTCTCATGGGGCTGCTGTATGGACAAGTCAGTACGACAAAAAAAAATACCAAAGCTGAATTAAGACTGAACTAGTGAGTGAAATTTTAACCAAAGAACTTAAAAAAGATTTGAACCTGATTAGGGAGTCAAAGTGGGTCAAAAGGTGAATCTTGACCCAAACAGAAGACTGTTCCAAACACTCCCTTGAGGGACAGAAATGTTTAAAGAATACTGTGAGAGTTGTGTGAGTTTTGAAAACAACTATTTAGCTTAAACACAAGCTCATAAGAACTTAAAAACAAACTTTTGACAATTTTGAACAATAATGCATTGAAGTAAAAAATGGCAGATTCTTAAAATAATTTGCAAGGCTTGGAAATTTAAATGACTGAAATGAAATTGCATTGAAAAGTAAAAGTACAAGGAAAGTAAATTACAATAAAATTAAATTGGAACTAGAATAATAAAATTCTAGACAAGTTTTTTAAGACTTCTACCATTGCCTATTTATACAATAAGAAAAATATATCTTCTGTCTCCTTCTTGTCTGCTTGCAAATATGTTTCTTTTGTGAGAGAGAGATGAGCCAAAGTGAGCTTGTGCTTCTTAGAATCAATATCATCCCTTGATCTTGCCTTGGTCCCCAATCTTGCAATCTCACCCATTGAATGGGAATTTTGGGATACTTGGATTGCCAATTTGGAAAAAACTCCATGTGACTAACTTTTGTATTCTTCACTGAGATAGAAAGGGATGGGGAGAGAGGGCAAAAATAATTTTGGCGCCAAGGTTTTTAGTGGGTTTCCTGGGATTAGTTTTGGGTGAAAAGGGGATTGGTTAAAACGTAAAGATGGGTGGTTTTATGGGTGGAAGGGGTTAAAAGGGTTTTAGTTTTGATATGGTTTAGTAAAAAATATAAAAGGGTTTAAGTAAAAAGTAGTATTTAGGTTTTAAAGGTATTTTAAATTTTTATAAAACGGTTTTAAATAAAATGGTTTTTAACTAAAAAAAATAGTTGTAAATAAAAATGGGTTTTAAAAATAAAATAAAAAAATAAAAAATAAAATAAAATAATGTTTTTAATAAAAATAATGGTTTTTAATGAAAAATGGGTGAATTGGTAATTTTGGGTTCGGGTAAAGGGTAGAAAGATAATTATGGGTTTAGGGTTCAGGCGAGTTGTTTTTCCCTCTACATCCAAAAGCGCGTCTCGGACTACGAAATTGTAGAAAATCCGCTCCCAGCTCCCGTCGTAATTAAGGGACATTTTCCATTCCAAGCTCATTTCGGTCCGTTTTTTGCTGTTTTGATCCTTGAAATACATAAAACACCTCCAAGGATATATGTAGTGGTTATATTTTCCGTGTTTTTAGACGTTTTTGTGGGCTTAGATGGGTAAAAATGATGAGGGAATAAGCACTCATCAGCGACAAAAGTACATAACTTGGTACAGTTTCACTTTCATCTTGCTTCACATATTGATCATGTTAGGATTTATAAAATCCAGTCGTTAAAGAGTCGGTCACCTCAAGTATATGTATTTGTTAGAAAGCTCATAGTCGTAGTCAAGTTATGTTAATAAGTAGTTAGTTTGTTAACACCGTGGAGGACGGTCTGGTCTTTTACCCCTTTATGCCTGATCCACAGCCCGTAGGTGGCGTTTATTGTAAGACACTATAAATACCATCTACCTCCCAAGGTAGAGGGTTGGAGCTTCAATACCATTTTTCTTTGTTTCACATAGTTCCCAACTCTCTTCCCTTTCTCTCTCTAACTTTCTCTCTCTAAACATTTGTGTACGCCCCATATTGATTGTGGTTTAATGTGTTTGTGAAATCCTATAACTTTCAATTGGTATCAGAGCCATGGTTTGATCACTCATCTTTCATGCTCTTTGTTTTGGTGGATTTCATAAGGTTTTTGGGGGTTATAAGTGTTTAGAAGAGTTTGAATCATTTGGTCAATTTCTAGTGTCAAAGTTTGAATTTTGATTGTACTTTTGTGTTTAGGATCATCATATGTGTTTAGGTTTTGAATTGGAAGACTTGAATCATTGTGGTTTGGCTGTTTTTGATTGATAAAGTGGGTGTTTTTAAATTTTGTACGAAGCGAGTTGAGCCACGGTGTTGAGTTTCTAGGAAGCGAGTTGCTTTGTTATCGGAAGCGAGTTGGTTTATGCGACTTGGCTATTAAGCGAGTTGACTGTTTAAGCGACTTGAGTTCTAAAGCGACTTGGCTACAA
>OU343218.1:74469059-74622681 GCA_910596185.1 Chrysanthemum makinoi | reverse complement strand
TCCATTTGAGAACTTGACTATTCCTTCCTCTTAATCATAAACCATCTTAGACTCTTCTATAAATGGTTTCCCAAGTATCACATCTCCTAAACACCCATCAATGATGCCCTTAACATTTTCCACGATCATGAAATCACACCTATATGTGAAGTTACCTACGAAGACATGCAATCCTTTAACCCTCCCCACATAGTTACTTGCTTTCCTAGGGCGAAAGGGGTCCCTCATAGGTTCTAGCTTTTTGCTCATGATCCAATTGTAATAGAGCCTAGACATTAAATTCATGGGTGCCTTATAGTCAATGTAGGTGTGATCCCTATATAAGTATCCAATCATACACAGTATCTTGATGTTTTAGGTTTCCCTTTCTTATGCGAGGCTTAAAAGGTGGTCTTGGAAAGTTAACCACGTTATAGTGATAGGCGGTTTCCTTCCCTTTAGGTATGAATCGAAATATTCCCTAAGTTCTTCCTCCTCCTTACTACCCTCCAAAATTTCTAACACCTTATAATCTCCATCTTTTAGGTCATCATCCGAATCACCTGAGGTCGAATCACAATCTAAAGGGTGAGCAGATTCCTTAAGGGCTTCCTCAGCGTATTTTAATCATCCTATTTAGATTCCGAAGCTCTCCAATTTCACTGATAATACGAGCTCGAAGTTGGTTGGCAGATGCCGGGTCAAGCGGTGGGTACTTGTTTGGTGGTAAAGTGTTGTTTGGTGGTTTATCACCTTCCATGATGAAAAGTGATAGGGTTTCACTAAGAAGGGATGATACGAGAAGGCTAAAAATGAGAAAAATTTACTTGATAGGGATCAAGCAAAGAAACCTAAACGAGGTGGACTACTAACTAGCTATTCTATTCCCGGCTAAGTGGCGCCAAAAACTTGATAACGCTACACGCGTCGTTCGGGGTCAAAGGAACTTCCTTTTCTTCGAGAAAGTTTTATAACACCCTAGGCAGTGAACCTAATCGTTGTAGTGTAGTATTAGGGTAAGCCACGGGTATTGATATCGTTCTCTAGGGGAATAGGAATGCTAGTGAGAAGTTACTACGCTAAGGTTGGGGTTGAGGAAGATTAATTTTTTATCTTTTTATTGTTTTTTTAGGAAATGGAAAGGTACTAATCTCGGGGTTTGAATTTGGGGGTTTGGTATTTCTACCGATTACTCTACTTATCTAATTATCTAATCTAAGGTGATGGTAGTCTATGTCTAATTATTGTGTGCTCTTATGATAGTTTAAAAATGTGTTTACTTAGGTTTTATTACTCCTTAATTATCTCCTATTGATGGTTGAATTGTCACGTCCTTATTCTTAATCGCGTTGTGTGTCTAAAGTCGTAGGGTATGCGTTTATCCCTAACTCTTTGAACTTACCAAAGGATCTCGTCTACAAAATCTCTAGGATTTATACACTCTAACTCTAAGGCACTCTTTGTATGATTTAGCCTACAACTACTCTAGGTGTCATAGTCTAAGGTTCACAAAGATTAATCAAGCATTAACTACACAACGAATGACCTATCGCATTACTAGATCATTAACAATTAAGATAAGAGACAACCAATCAATATTCAATAATTAAGTTTCATAATTCCTAAGCAAACACACAAGTAAATTAGCCGGACATGGAGAACATGCAAGCATACACACAAATAATCAAAGACATAATTGTATTAATGAAGTAAAACACTTATCTTGATGTAAGATAGGGTTTGGAACCCTAAAATACTGTACAAGACAGCCTTGGTTCGGTTTAGGTTTTTACTCCAAAAAGACTACTCTCCAATACTGAAAAATTCGGATTCTATATATAAGATAACATATGCGACGGCGTCACCTTATGATTTGTCCCGCGGTCTGGTCGCCGTCATTAGTGTTTCGTCTTGGCCACGTTAGTCTTGCGACGGCGTCACCTTGTTCTTGTGACGCCGTCCTCTTCAGCTTATGACGCCGTCTGGATCAAATCTAGGCCGTTTGAGTTGCGACGGCCTACTCTTTTAAAGCTTGACACCGTCACTTGAAAATAAGAAATTTGACTTCTGTCCCGTCACAAAATGCTCCAACGGTGTCGCAGTTAAGCAGTGACGCCGTCACCTTGTGTTTCAGCAGCTTGAGTGTCTCGATTTCTTGACTTTGGCCATTTTCTTCGTATATCCGCGCCTTTTCATCCAAATAAGTGCTATTACAGCAATTTGCCTTCAAGAGACCTAAAAAGTGAAAAGGAACGATATTAAGTAATAACGGATACAAAAGTGATCAAATAAGGGCTTAAATGACCCCTCAAAAAGGTACATTTTAAAACCTTATCAAATATCCCTACACTTGGTATTTGCTTGTCCTCAAGCAAATGTGCTTTTAGCCAATTAATTTATAAGTTAGGGGTCATGAAGCATTGGTTTAAAACAGTCCACAACACATATAAGCCCCGAAAAGTCATAACAAGCACGGAAATTACATACTAGCACCTCACAAGGGGTGTTTGGATACTCACATCTCTCGGGTGTATATGAAATATAACAAGTTGGAAATGGAAGATAAACACTCATTAACCGGTCCTAGTACATAGATTACCATAGGCTTGAGACTAGATCAAACATCCATCGCTTTGGCGTAAGCACCTAGGAAAGACTATCAAAGAGGTCTTTAAAGGGTTGTAATGTTAGGCTTACGGTAGGGAAACAAAGGGTTTGGTGGGATAGGCTATTTAGTGGTGGCATGTCAAAAATCTTTATGTTACAAGCATACGAAGAATGGCGTTGCTAAGCCAAGACTCGACACTCTAAACTCTAGATAACTGAAACAGACAAACATAAATTTAAAGATAGATGTAGGATGGTAGCCCATTTTTTTTTTCTTTACACTATTTTTTTTTTCTTTTTCTCTTTTTCTAATTTTTTTTCGATTTTTTTTTTCATACACTTTTACTCTACCATCCTCTACTGTAACATCAAAATGATAGTGATTTATAGGCACATCCCTACACTTGAGTTTTTATTACTCTAACACTAATTTGACCCGAATTGAAAAGATCAAAACACTTGGGGTATGTTATTACGCAAATAAGGGAATTTAACGTTCCCTTCTAATCATTTAAACTTTAACTTTTTCCCATGAGTCCCAATCGTCCCAAAACTGTATACAAAGGATATGACTCGACTTAGCAACTCATGCAAGCAACTAGATAATTGAACTAAGGGTTTGGGGTGATAACAATAATGCACTAAAAGTGAGTGCATACATGGTAGGCTAAGGCGATTTGGGTGTATATTTGGGGGTGGGGTGTAAACAATGCTCTTCATTGATATTCCGGAAAAACCAAAAAATCAAGAGAACCGCGAAAAGGATAGGCTCTGAGGGGTTAACTAGGGGTATCGTGTACTAAAGATGAGTACAACGCAAAGGTGTGGGGAATTACTCAAACGATGTGGAAGAAGTAATTATATTACGGTATCAAACAAGGGTTATCCTAATGCCTCTTATCATTTAGTTATTCCTAACTACACAAGTGTAGTCTTACTAGCGTTTTCGGGATGCATCACAAAACAAGTTCTAGAATCTAATATACTACCGGTTCACACTCTAAGCATTAAAGATGAATGCTTTAATTCCTACTAATCTAAGGGTGATCCTCACATTTTGGGTGGAATTTAGGTGGTAAAGGGTTTTTGTGCTAGTCACATAACTTCCTATCCATGAGACGCTTTTGTTAAGACTAATGGCCCACTCCTATATGTTATGAAAAATTAAAAATTTGGTACCAAAATTACCCTAACCGACATTTTCTCATGGTTTATTACGCAATTGCAATTGGACAAAGCAAATAATCAAGGATAAGCATAGTTTCAAAGTTCCCGTTTTATTTTCCCTCCCTACACTTAAACTGAACATTGTCCCCAATGTTCCTCGAAAGTATCAAAGTTATGATAATGGAAGGTAATTAAAAACGAAAGAAACTAGTACTCCCCTGATTAGCTCGGTAGGATCCGTGTAAAGTGGTGGTTAAATCCTTTCCAAGAAAAATGTATGCGTGATAAGCTCCTTCCAATCTTTTGTTTCTTCTTCTTGATAAATAAAACCTGCACATTCGAAGAAAACAAACGAAACCTTCGCGTAAAATCGGCGGTAATAATATATATAAGACTCTACTAAACTAGGATATAATGCTTGTGGATTGGATGTTTACAGAATTTTTGGAAAATTAAGATCTGGAAAATTCCAAAAATTTATAAGTAGCTCAGAAAACGAGAAAAAAGTAATCTGTTGTTTTTACTCCTTCCTGACGCCGTCAGGTTGCGACCCTGACGCCGTCAGGTTATCCTGACAAAAACTGGTCTGCGTTTTTCTGAAAAAAAATTCTGGAAAATTTACATCTTTAGAATCTGGGAAAAATTTCTGCAAAACATCCATTATGACTCAATACAAGCATTTGACGCGAACAAACACACATATATATCTTTTAATGAATTGCTATTCTCATGTTTACGTTTCTTTTGAAAACGTGTGTAATCCTCCCTACACTTATCATTTATGTAAAATACCTTTATATGCAATTAAGACGAGGTTAAAAACAAAATAAAGCATTTTTACAAATTTAAACATGAGAATAAACAATCACTAAAAGATATATGACACTAACAAGCAAACAATTAAGCATGGGTTGCCTCCCACGAAGCGCTTTTCTTTATTTAAGAGTCTTGTAGCTAGACTCGTAGTCGTGCCCCTACGTTGTCCTAATCTTAGAGGCCCATTCGATCTCCTTAACTCTTCTCTCATCACGAATATAATCAGGGCCTAACTCAAGACAAGCAGTGTAGTAAACCTTGTTCTTCCAGTCTACTTCAAATGCCGGAATGTTATCCACATCTAAATTATCAATACCCTCAAACTTCTTATTTTTGTGGGGCATTATATATTTAACACTCTCGGCTCCATTTGAGAACTTGACTATTCCTTCCTCTTGATCATAAACCATCTTAGACTCTTCTATAAATGGTTTCCGAAGTATCACATCTCCTAAAAACCCATCAATGATGCCCTTAACATTTTCCACGATCATGAAATCACACCTATATGTGAAGTTACCTACGAAGACATGCAATCCTTTAACCCTCCCCACATAGTTACTTGCTTTCCTAGGGCGAAAGGGGTTCCTCATAGGTTCTAGCTTTTTGCTCATGATCCAATTGTAATAGAGCCTAGACATTAAATTCATGGGTGCCTTATAGTCAATGTAGGTGTGATCCCTATATAAGTATCCAATCATACACGGTATCTTGATGTTTTTAGGGTTTCCCTTTCTTATGTGAGGCTCAAAAGGTGGTCTTGGAAAGTTAACCACGTTATAGTGATAGGCGGTTTCCTTCCCTTTAGGGTATGAATCAAAATATTCCCTAAGTTCTTCCTCCTCCTTACTACCCTCCAAAATTTCTAACACCTTATAATCTCCATCTTCTAGGTCATCATCTGAATCACTTGAGGTCGAATCACAATCTAAAGGGTGAGCAGATTCCTTAAGGGCTTCCTCAAGCGTATTTTTAATCATCCTATTTAGATTCCGAAGCTCTCCAATTTCACTGATAATACGAGCTCAAAGTTGGTTGGCAGATGCCGGGTCAAGCGGTGGGTACTTGTTTGGTGGTAAAGTGTTGTTTGGTGGTTTATCACCTTCCATGATGAAAAGTGATGGGGTTACGAACAAAGGTCACTAAGAAGGGGGATAGACTACGAGAAGGCTAAAAATGAGAAAAATTTACTTGATAGGGATCAAGCAAAGAAACCTAAACGAGGTGGACTACTAACTAGTTATTCTATTCCCCGGCAGCGGCGCCAAAAACTTGATAACGCTACACGCGTCGTTCGGGGTCAAAGGAACTTCCTTTTCTTCGAGCAAGTTTTATAACACCCTAGGCAGTGAACCTAATCGTTGTAGTGTAGTATTAGGGTAAGCCACGGGTATTGATATCGTTCTCTAGGGGCATAGGAATGCTAGTGAGAAGTTACTACGCTAAGGTTGGGGTTGAGGAAGATTATTTTTTTATCTTTTTATTGTTTTTTTAGGAAATGGAAAGGTACGAATCTCGGGGTTTGAATTTGGGGGTTTGGTATTTCTACCGATTACTCTACTTATCTAATTATCTAATCTAAGGTGATGGTAGTCTATGTCTAATTATTGTGTGCTCGTATGATAGTTTAAAAATGTGTTTACTTAGGTTTTATTACTCCTTAATTATCTCCTATTGATGGTTGAATTGTCACGTCCTTATTCTTAATCGCGTTGTATGTCTAAAGTCGTAGGGTATGCGTTTATCCCTAACTCTTTGAACTTACCAAAGGGTCTCGTCTACAAAATCTCTAGGATTTATACACTCTAACTCTAAGGCACTCTTTGTATGATTTAGCCTACAACTACTCTAGGTGTCATAGTCTAAGGTTCACAAAGATTAATCAAGCATTAACTACACAACGAATGACCTATCGCATTACTAGATCATTAACAATTAAGATAAGAGACAACCAATCAATATTCAATAATTAAGTTTCATAATTCCTAAGCAAACACACAAGTAAATTAGCCGGACATGGAGAACATGCAAGCATACACACAAATAATCAAAGACATAATTGTATTAATGAAGTAAAACACTTATCTTGATGTAAGATAGGGTTTGGAACCCTAAAATACTATACAAGACAGCCTTGGTTCGGTTTAGGTTTTTACTCCAAAAGACTACTCTCCAATACTGAAAAATTCGGATTCTATATATAAAATTACATATGCGACGGCGTCACCTTATGATTTGTGACGCCGTCGGGTCGCCGTCATTAGGGTTTCGTCTTGGCCACGTTAGTCTTGCGACGGCGTCACCTTGTTCTTGTGACGCCGTCCTCTTCAGCTTATGACGCCGTCTGGATCAAATCTAGGCCGTCTGAGTTGCGACGACCTACTCTTTTAAAGCTTGACACCGTCACTTGAAAATAAGAAATTTGACTTCTGTCCCGTCACAAAATGCTCCGACGGCGTCGCAGTTAAGCAGTGACGCCGTCACCTTGTGTTTCAGCAGCTTGAGTGTCTCGATTTCTTGACTTTGGCCATTTTCTTCGTATATCCGCGCCTTTTCGTCCAAATAAGTGCTATTACAGCAATTTGCCTTCAAGAGACCTAAAAAGTGAAAAGGAACGATATTAAGTAATAACGGATACAAAAGTGATCAAATAAGGGCTTAAATGACCCCTAAAAAAGGTACATTTTAAAACCTTATCATTTTTTCAGGCATAATATTAAAAAAAACGAAGCGAAGTATCATCATTGTTACTCTTCGATAGGCCATTGTAGGAATATAAATTTTCCTAACTTGAGAATGAATACTAGAGAACTTATTGCACTAGAAACTCAATTTGACCTAACGGTTGAATTGCTTCCTTGATAGAAGTTGGGTATGTGGAATCGCTGTAAAAATGGTCGTGTTTAGCCGTAATTAAGCACCGCTAGTAATAGTCTCATATTCATTCTCTCACTTGAGAAATCTATACTCCTATGTTTTCCTAAAGTAAGTTTACAATGGAAATACTTTGCATTGTCTTAGGATTACTAATCAAAAAAGTTGTAAAATTAATTTTTCTTTTAGTTAATCACAACCACTTGCCTCATCAAGCGATTATCTTGCTTTGATCGAGAAGAGCTACATGACTTCATGGACGAAGCTCACTGTATGCTAATCACCATCCGAAATGACTATACATAGTTCATTGCTTCCGTTGACCAAAACAACCTTCTAAAACAATTCACTTTCTTAAGGACGCATATACACGTGTTTCTTACTCTTCAATACCAACACATAGGTAAACATCTTTTAGCTAAAGCAACTCACAAAATGGTACTTGCTTCAAGCCTTTCTAAATCCAACTCTTACTCTTCTAAACACAATTCCTTCATCTCCATAAATAACAACTCCACCTTATGGATCTAAATATATTGTAGATTGTCCTAAACTAGCACCTCACAACTCTTTTGTCTTGAACACCATCATGTGCTCTTTTCTTTCTGGACACATCCTTGCATGTCATTGTTAGTGTAAATGATTTACTAATCTAGACCATAAATCTGTCTTGAGCTTCTTGAATAGTGCTTGTTAAGTTTGCTAAACCTCTGTGTTGTTTGTGAGCTCAATCTCATTTGATTACCTATATGTTATTTCTACATTCTCTCCTTGCTATGATTAACTTGTATATATGTATACTTGCTATAGAAATCATTATTTTCAAAATTCGAAAACATAGAGCAAAATTTTGCAACTATTCTGTTAAGGAAATCTGTCTCAGACGCCGGATCCCTTAGATATAACTAGACCGATCCTTAAGTGAAGGATCCGTGGGATTCGGGTGGACAGAAGTTCCTTTTTAGCCTCCTTGCATCAATCCAACCTTCCAGACCTTATTGGACTAGTTAAACATGCTACATTAGGATCACTTAAACTTTCTTTAGGCTCAGTTGATCTCACATTCACTCATGGATGACTTAGGATCACATTCTAAGTATTTTTTATTTATCATTACTTCAAAACTCACCATCTTTATGCTCCAATGTTTACACATTGTTCCTCTCATCTAAAAAAACCTAGTTTGATATTTCTCTCAATTTTGACAAATTGATTTTAGTCATCTCTACCTTAAAATGCTCTAAAAACTAGTTTTTCATTTCTTGTGATTTTTAAGGAATTTTCTAAATTTTTATTTGATCACCATCTGGTCTCTATGATCATTAGCAATCCTCAAAAAACTTAGTATCATCCATGATCTTTCATTTGTGTTTTTAAAACTCCATTTTCTCTACAAAAGTCATCATTGACAAACCTCACTCATTAGTCTTGACCACTTAGGTATCATGCCATGTAAGACACCTTAATGGACTGACTAACTTAGGATATGTAAGTATTAGACCTTGCTAGAACCCAATCATCTCCCTTTCACCTCATCTGTTAGCCGGATCCCTAAACTAAAACTAGCCGGATCCCTCTAGTGAGGGAACATGTGGAATCGGGGAACAGAAGGTACATTATCTCTTGAGATAATCATTTCAAATTTTCTTTTTCCACTCAAACACTTGCTTAACACATAGGATTATTATTTTCTTATATGCTTATAAATGAGTTGCGTTTATGTGATTATTTAGATGTTCTCCTTTGTTTTCTTTTCATGATATTATGTGAACAATTTCTCTATCTATACTTACTATATAAAATGGAAAAAAGGTCAAAGTGGAAAATGTTGAAAGTTGAATATTGAAAACATGGTCAATGGAGAGAGAAATACATAATCTAATTAATACTCTTATTAAAACACCTCATTACTTAAAAATACTATAATTTATTCACAATTTACAACCAATTAAAAACACATATACCAAATTAAAAAAACAACCAATTAATACACCCTTTACTAAAAAGTACAATAAAATTTTCATAACGTACAATTTAAAAAAGCTACAACATAATATAAAATATAAAATAATTAAACACACCAATTAATGTTATTTTTTAAAATACACAAAGCTTCATACAAGCTAAAAAGTTGATGGTACATATAGTTTTGAAAACCGGACCAGACCGGACCAACGTGTTCAACTGGGAATCGGTGTCACCACCGGTTCGGCTAACCAATTAAAGCCATCCGAAAACGAACCAGAGAGGACCCGTTGAAACCAATACCGGGTTGACCCGGGACGCTTCAAACCCGGCGGGCTGACCCGGTTTAATTTGACCTGTTTTCGACCCAACCTATCGGTTTGACTCGGTTTAAATCGACCTGTTTTTTTTATCGGAACGGTTCAACCGGTTGAACCACCCGGGTCAAATCGGGTTTCAAATTTGACAAAAATTATATGAGAAATGATGAAGTAGTTGTGGAACCCATGACATTTTTTTTAAAGGAGAGACTAAGTAATTGTAGTTTTTTATTTATTTTGCTTTGACACATGTAATTTGTCATTTGTATAATGTTATTTTAAAAAATGTTGCTCTTGCACCACTTAAGGGACTAGCATATATGAATCGTCTTTTAAAAGTTAATATATATTTTATAACCCTTTGTCCAGTATATCAATAATGTTATGTAAGTTTATTAAAATCACAAAAATTAAATAGTATTGTTATCTTCAGCGATAATTATTTGTACGTCAAACAAATAGCTTTGAACAATGCATAAATATCTATGCAAATTGATAGTACAAAATATTTTTTTTATTGTGATATCAAATTTGCAAAGTTACAATTTTAAAAGCCACACACCAATTTATAAACGCTACATATGTAAAAAAATAGTTATCACTCTCTAAATTACCGACAAAACAAGAAAAAGCGGTCACACATGTTGGCTATACCTCTAAACTACAATTTGTCAACTACATAATACCGTTGCTTTTTTGTAATGCTTGAATATATTATTACTAAAAATCTTAATAACTTAAAACAATCATATTAGAAAATATACTCCCACACTTAGATCGACTCCACATATATTTTTTTAAAACTATATATTTATGCTGCTATGCAACCACGCATCAGAATTGTAGTTATTCGAAAATGATTCTCTGATGCTACAAATATAGTTTGTTGAAAGAAACTTATGAGTCGTCGGAATTTTGCAAAAAACTAGACATCGCTGCCGCTAGGCGCGGGTACTTGTCTAGTTTCTATAAATGTTTTCCTTTTGTACTAACTAATTTGGATTCTTGTAGGTTGAAAATGGTCGATTTCATCATGAAGTCAAGTTGTACTCATTCGCACATTTTTTATATTCCTAATCTTGCATCATCCTAACCATCTTCCTCCACTTTCGTCACTACTCACAAAGTCATCATGTCTACCACCTTTATTGAGTCATCAACCGAGTCAACAAAAAGAGTCACCTTGATATCTTTCATCACCATCCCTTGCTACTCATGAGTCACTTTATTACCTAGTAAAAATTGACCTCTCATCACCTCAACCACAACTTCCATACCTCTAAGTCATAATGATGATTTCTTTCATTATCACCGTGTCCAAGGTCTAGTTCATGATCTACGTGATGAAGTATGTTTCATGTTCTACCACATCCTACTTATATCAACCACAACCTTAAACCACATCCTACAAGTGTCTCACTACCATTACAATTCATGGTCACTCAACCATCCTCCACAAATATCTATGTTGTCAAAAGCCAAGTGAATTTCGTAATGAAATGCGTCTCGACCCCAAATACATTTATTTTCTTACCTTGAACAACCTTACAACCTCTAAACCAACCATGATGATGCAAGTAGTAGGATTATTCTCTTTTTGACACTTAATTCTCGTCTATATATGGACGAAATTTTACACTAATTTTTTTCTTTGTAGGTTCACTCATATACATGGATTTGTATATGACACATTTGTCTTCAGATGAGGTTTACTTACTTTTTTTGTAGGTTCTTCTTGACGCCCTCGAGCTAGGGGGAGCTTCCGTTGAGCATCTACGAAGTGCATCATATGACTTACTCGTCCAACGACGAATATATTTTTTCACTAATTTTTTGTTTTGTAGATTTTCAAAACACACTAGGAGCACTTGACGCCCTCAATAAAGGGGAGCTTTCGTCAAAGCAAAAACATTGCAAATTTTGCAATACTTTCGTCTTAGCTTCCTAAAATACTTGACGCCCTTAACAAGGGGGAGCAACCGTCAAGGGGGAGCATGCACATACTCATTCTTCAAATTTCCTTTATGTTTCAACAAAAGGGAGATTTCTTTCTCATCATATATTTTTTTTTCTCATTCCTTAAATCTAACCTTGATGTAGGTTAAGCCTCAAAATTTTGATCCTATAACAACCCGTAAATATCCAGATTATTATAATACTATTTATTTCATCTAAAAATGAGAATTATTCATTTCCTGATATTTACTGATAAACAAAACGCAACAACGAGAGGTGCTCTTGATAAACGAGGTCGCACGCGTACCGACACCAAATAAATAACGGCAAAACTGATATTACCTAAATTCTAAACAATAACGATACAATATTAAAATGCTCTTGAAATCGTTCCTCAAAATATAACTTTTGTGTTTTACGAGTACCGGGAAGGAACAATATCTTGGAGATTCGACAGAACACCGGGTACAAATAATACATCACCAAATAATAAAACAAAAACAAGATTTCCCAAACCTCACCCCAACCGTTCCATCACTTTCACTACCCTACTACCTTTCTCTCTCTTTTTCTGCGTTACCCACTTCCCACCAAAACATGTGTCTTTCTTCTTAATTTTGAGCTTCAAACGCAAAAATCAACACCACCATTTACCATAAGTAGTCATCTACTTCCCTAGTATTCACATGACGCTATGGTGCGTGACTGAGGACAGCGACGGCTGCTAAAAGAAGCTATTCTTCAATTCGAGGCAAGAAAAGCGGTAGTCCAAGCTTTCCGTGTGTTCATCTATAAATAGGATAGACTTATCACAGGTTTTGCACACCTCACACACAACCACAAAAAAAATTAGGGTTTGTAAGTTTGGGGTTTTCATAAATTGATTTGGGGATTTGTAGATTCGAGTGGTAAATTACTCAAGTCAAGTGTTAATTGTCTTGTAATCGGGTTGGAATTCAAGATTTGCTCATCCATGTGTTCCTATGGGTTCATCCCTATTTGACCCATCTCCTTGTCATTGTAAGATGGATTTTTCTTGGCAATTAATTAATTACATTGTATTTGATCCGAATGTCATTCACAAAAAATGATTATATTCTCGCAACTGTTGTTGTTGGATTAGTGTGGTAAAACAAGAAAACAAAACTTAAAAACCTGATATTGGCTTATCTAATTTCCAACATACTTCCTAGCTTATGCAAAGTCTTATTCGACTAGTATGGTTGCTCGTTTCTGTAGTTATACAGTTATTAGTCTCGACTGAGATTGAAACCTCACTCGAGGTTGTTCGTTTTACATTATTGTGTTCGCCTCATACGGTCCTAACCCGTAAGGGTGAAGTTAATGTTGAGCCTTGTTCGAGTCGGGTAGTACCCGCTAGGCACGAATTGGACTTGGACTCTATCATTTTGTTTTCCCTGAGTATACACAGAGGTGGTGTTTTTATAGCTTCGGTGTGTTCAGTTTTGTTGTTACTAGCCTCGATGGGCAAAATGAAATCCCAAGGGTGTTTGTGTATACTTCGAGTCACAAAGGAAAGCACCCCGAAGGGTGCTTATTACCGTGACAATCCCAAGACCACGAAGAGGTCATGAATACTCGTGTGCTATCCCTTTTAAACTGAAGAAGTCTTAAGATCCTTGCGTCAAAATCTATTTTAGTTTTGATATCCCTTTTGATTAAATCCCTGGAGTCAAAACAGCTTCACCTCAAACGGTTCAAAATTTTGCGATAGGTTGTGTTGTGAATTGGGTCAGAATCTAGCCCAACAGGGAGTGTTTGATTGACAGCATGGGCTGCGAGCCCATGTAGTTTCAGTTAGGGTCCGTTTGGTTTAGTTCAAGCCCACAAGGGCGCATTGTATGCTTGTCGCCTCGACTCAATCCCGTTTCACTCGACTCGTCTCCATTCAACCTTGACTCGTTCCACAAGACATACCATAAGCCCATGACTAGTCAAGTGATACTCATCCGCATACCACGAATAATGACTTGTCTAGTACTATATCGTTCATACTGTTGAAGACATGAGTCACAAACCAATTAACGAAAATGTAAACGATACAAATGGAAAACATGTCACTTGAAATGAGTTATTATTGTTACTCATAACTTAAATGGAAACTTTTTACACATCTAGTTATTAATAGCACAAAACTTGTAAATATATATACTAACAATTATTAAACCGGATAATGAATTCGATATACAAGTTTTGACATTTCACCAACCCAAATAAATAGAAAATATACACATGGTTCACACCAAACTTTCTATAAAACGTGTTTACTATTTTACGATTTATGAACGAAATATAGTTTTAAAAATGTATACAACAAGTCATATTTGCAACTTTTCAAAGCATAATCATCATTTTGAAATGTATTTGATAAAACTCACATTATGTCTTTGGTTACAAGTTTTGTACAAATCAAACGAAATTTAAATCTTTCTAAATATAATTATTCTAACTTGAAACTACATATACATATGTACGTTCAAGTACTAAATATATATACATATATAGATATATCCTCTTCATTCATATTCGCCCAAATCCAATAGCGTCTTATAGTGTACGTACTATCTTTCTCACATCATCATCCGATTATCATTCAAGTCAAGGTCTCGCGCATACTCGATATTTTTCATTATAAACTCTTTTATTTCCATAAGCCGATATACACATAAACATTTGATAACTAGTTTTCAAACTTAACCAATGCCACACAAGCAACAACACCAACACCAACATTATAAAACATATAAAGTTTGGTTAAACTTTATCGAGTCTTAATCAATGAATAAAGACTGAATTGCCGTACTAATCTAGGTTGCGTGTTGGAGCCACTACTACCATCTGACTTTGCTCTATTACAGACTGCTTCACTAAGGTGAGTTCATAGCCCCTATTTTACTTGTTTTCATAACTATTTTGGGGTGAGAATACATGCCTAGTTTACTTATTCATTTTACTAGAATTCTTTACACCAATTTACTCTCATACATGATTCAATTAGGAAACATTTTATGCTTCACTTTAATACTGATTTGATTATTCAAATGCAATACTATTTACCCATTTTCTACTTGATCTTTAGTCATGGACACCAATGCGTAATACAAACTGTTTATAGATTGCCTAAGTTAGGAACCAGTAACGGCATTACTTGGGGTACTTCGTTACCTACATGGCTTGGGTGTGGATTCACCTACATTACTTGGGTACTTCGTTACCTACATTGCTTGGGTGTGGATTCACCTACATATTTTGGGTATGGAGATACCCACATTGCTTGGGTGTGGATTCACCTACATATTTTGGGTATGGAGATACCTACATTGCTTGGGTGTGGGACGCCTACATAGAAAAACTTAAGGTTTCAACTTAGCGCAATCAAAAATATTTTCCAAAACTTTTATATGACATTATGTTCGATGAAATTTTCATATGCTTCGCTTATGGTTCAATGGTACTGCCTTATATTAAACCTATGAACTCACCAACCTCGTGTTGACACTTTTTAGCTTGTATTTTCAGGTCTTGAGGTAATAGCTTATCTTTGGAGGCGCAAGGAAAAGGCATGGCATGGTCATAGAAGACTCCTATTTATGTATGGGGACCCATATTTTGCTAATGGGCCATTTTCCGCAACAATTCAAATTTGGAAACTTTGTTTTACTACAATAGATGAAATCTTTTAAGAAAAATCTATTATTTTATACCTTGTGTTATGATCCAATGGAGTAGCACCCCGAAACCTTTTCTTCTGCTGCAAACCATTTTTGGGGGTGTTAAAGATCCATTGATCCATTGGTAACAATGGTTATAATTCAAAGGATCTTTATATGTATTTTTTTTCTTTGTGTGATTCTCTAGAGTCCTCTTAAAGGCGAGATCACCACCTCTTGAAGACGTGCAAGCTCATGGTCATGAGTTGCTAATCTTCGTCATCATCAAGAACACTGAAGTTAATCTTGTTGATAATTCTTCTCTTCATCCATTAGTGTTTCATGTTGCAGGTATTGGCGTGGTGTGCCAATTGTGTACAACAATGGGAGCAATAAAGTGTTTTCAACTTAACTTCACTAGGGATGATGCAAACTCCCCATTCTTGGGAGAAATTAAGTTTAAACTCCAAGGACACACCCTTTTTGTTTCGACAAATGGGGGAGAAGAGTGTAAACGGAGAAGGTAATGAAAAGGAAGTACGGACACAAGTAACTTTGCCATTTTACCTATCTATTACGTTTACATATATTTTGTCATCATCAAAAAGGGGGAGATTGTTAGTGCAAATATTACGATATTTAATCTGTACAGTCTCGTTTGTTTTGTTGATGACAAACATGTAACTTGTAATACATAACGTAAAATGCATAAGTTACTAGTAATTATATTTTGTCTCAACATACTTTCAACACCTCTCGACAACTCAAGTCCTTGTATGCTACAACACAGGTTCATACATGTTTGTTATGTCGCGTTATGATCAAATCCCTAACAAACCATTAAACATGTTTAGTTAAACACTTAAGTAATCTTGGTTACTTACATTTTATAAAATACATAAACAAAAGTAAATGTGTTGGTTAAATACCATGATCTATAACCCATACCCATGACCTAAAGTCCAAAATACATTTTCTAGATACATTGTATCTAGTTGGGTACCCATGACCCAAAGTCCATGACCCATGACTCATGGATAATGAGGAGCGTCCATTGATCCTTGGGGCTATGATAACGCTCAAATTGTGCATGTTTTTAGTAGCGTTATCTGTGCTTTCATGTGTGTTATTTGGTTATAATCATATGCTTTTGATGCTTAATCGCATCAGTGCGTTTGCTAGTTCATTTGTAGCCAAGTACGGAAAGTGGAGAAAAGACAAAAGAAGTAAACACGAAGATTTCCATGTATGAAGAATTCCCGACCAAAGAAAGAAGTCGAGAAGATAAAGTCATCAAGTTAGTGGTCCAAAGACTCAAGAATAAAGTTATGAAGAAAAGAAGCTAAAACGAAGACATATTGGAAGACTCGTTGTTCCCGACACACCTTCACCATTTTGGAAATAACTTTTGCATACGGACAGAAAGCTAAGAGAAAGATCTACAACTTTTCAGTTTATAAATTTTTGTGATTTTGCTCCAACCGATCGGTCGAGCCCCGTAACCGATCCGGTTTATGGAGCTCAACCGGATCCAGTTGGAGGTCCTGTTTCAGCCATTTCCGCACTACTAAGACTCCAAACGTGTTCCAAATGATTCTATCTTCCATGGTTTCTAGTCCCTTCCAAGCTCCTTGGCCTCCAAGAAATGCATTGAATACCCTAGGCCTTAGTAGTAGTATAAATAGAACCCATTTGGCACCTCATTTCATCATCCCTTCTCCATTTTTCTCATCCCTTTCAATCTTGTGAAATTCAAGCCTCCATCCTTACATTTTCATAACTTGAGAGAACACAACCACTCTATCACCAAAGGTGTGAAATTCAAGCCTCCACCCTTAAGGACGAATTTCCACCTAGAGAACACACCCACTCTCAAAATCTTCACTAAAGGTGTGAAACTCAAGCCTCCACCCTTAAGGACGAGTTTCCACCAACTATCCTATCCCAACTTGTGTAAAATTCAAGCCTCCACCCCATTTCCACCAATACCAACTTATCTTCCCAAAAGACCACAAACCTGCCAAAGTAGTGTGCTCAAGGGTTGTCAAGATATCATTTTCCGGGGTAGAACTATTGTAGTTGATTGGAGGCTTGAAGGAGTGCTATAATCCTTCATCTTTGCCTATTGTAATTCATACTTTGGGTAAACCTTGTTACTTTTCTATTTAAAGATGTTTGTTATTGATATGATTATTGAGATTTTGTGTTTGATTGGAATAATGATGAATGTCTTGATACTTGCTTGTTCTTATAATGCTTTTCTTGTTTGTTTGATCCGTGACAATCATAACCATCAACTTGTTACTTGTTCTTATAATGCTTTTCATGACAATCATAACCATCAACTTGTTACTTGTTACTTGCTTAAACAAACTGCAACCAAGTCTCTTGGGACAACCTTGATTTACCATATACTATACTACAACTTGACTAGGGTATACTTGCCGAATGTGTTCCCGGTAATTTTGTTACAAATTTAAAACCCATGAAGCACATCTGGACTTGTTTTGCACTTGTTTGCTCGTTTGATTGTTTTCTTGTTTGATAGATTGTTTGTTTGCTTTCATGATAATTCCGGCATCGTCACCATCAGGCTATAAGGGGCGGATCCCTCTCAGAAGGGATCCTTGGGACAGAAACATAGTTTGGTCTTTTTGCCTATAAATAGCAAGCCACTTCTCACCAGATTTTCACACCTTCACACATACTTTTTCTCCACCATTTCTAACATACTTAGATCATTAGGAAACATGTAAATCACCCTCATCACATATGATCATAATACTTCTAACTTTCATTTGTTGTAAGCATACTCCCGAAGTGATCCTCCAAAGCAAGCCTAGAGATCTTGCATCCTTACCTACTGAAGTGATCACCCATTACAAGCATACAAGCATATGAAGATCTTCTACAACAAGCTTTGGAAACTTGTCATCTTCATTCATTGAAGACTAACTACATCATGCTTTGTTTTCTTGATGTTTGGTTTGGGATTTCATATCCATTAGACACATTGTCTTGGATATTGTCTAGTATCATATTCTTGTATCTATAACTAGATTAGATGGTTTATGTGTTTGTGCCATAAAACACAAGGTTTGTTATGTTGGGCCACAAAACATAACGGGTGTCATAGATGTGTCGTGTTGGTCGGGTAATGGTTCCTCCTTTGTAATCGAACCAGGTATCTAGCCTTGTACCAGATAAAGTGTAGGCGACGGTGTGATAGGTTTGGTTCTACCTCGTGGAAGGACTCGGTATCTAGCCTTGTACCAGATAAAGTGTAGGCGAAGTTGTGATAGGTTTGGTTCTACCTCGTGGAAGAACTCGGTGTTTAGCTTAGTATCAGATAAATTGTAAGCGACGTTGTGATAGGTTTGGTTCTACCTCGTGGAAGAACTTGGTGTTTATCTTAGTACCGGATAAAGTGTAAGTGACTTCGTGAAAGTTTTTCTCCGCCAAGAATGGAGTTTGTTGATCTAGTTAAGTAACTCTCGAGTTGGATACTCGGGGAGTGGAGTAGGGCGAAGAGGAGATTCGTGATCGAACCACTATAAATCCTCGTGTTGGTTTGTGTATCCTTTTAATTATCGCTTTAATTTTATTCTTGCTTTATATTGTTGATTATCTATGTGGTTGATGTTTATGTGTGTGATGCATACTTCGTCCTTCATATAGTCGTAAACTATATTTAACACTTTACATATTATGACACGCTTGATCAAGAAAAACAAACCGGACTAATAATGGTGAAACTTGATTTATAGTGAACCATTAATCTTGCAGAATCTTATGTGATACTAAGGGGTTGGCCTTAAGGGTATAAACGAGCCGAGCCGCTCGTGAAAAGCTCGGGATCGGATCGGTAAAAAGCTCGAACGAGCCGAGCTTAAATGAGCTCGATGCCTAATTTTATCGAAGCTCTTGACAAAAGCTCAAGTAGGCTCGCAGCCTAAACGATCCCTAGAATTATATATGTATATATCGCCTATAATGTATAAACGAGCTAAACGAGCTCGAGCTTTATGTAATTAACGAGTCGAGCTCAAAACATCATAAGCTTGAAAATTTTCACGAGCCGAGCTCGAGCTCAAAGTATAAGGTTTGCTCGAATCGAGCTTTATATATATAAACGAGCCGAGCTCGAGCCTTAACGAGCTCAAGCTCGGCTCGGCTCGTTTCCACCCCTAGTTGGCCTAACATGCCGTAATGCGTTAAATGCATCCTCGCGTCGTGATAAGGTTTTAAAATGTACCTTTTTGAGGGGTCGTTTAAGCCCTTATTTGATCACTTTTGTATCCGTTATTACTTAATATCGTTCCTTTTCACTTTTTAGGTCTCTTGAAGGCAAATTGCTGTAATGGCACTTATTTGGACGAAAAGGCGCGGATATACGAAGAAAATGGCCAAAGTCAAGAATCGAGACAGTCAAGCTGCTGAAATACAAGGTGACGGCGTCACTGCTTAACTGCGATGCCGTCGGAGCACTTCTATGACGGGACAGTAGCCAAAGTGCTTATTTTCAAGTGACGGTGTCAGGCTTTAAAAGAGTAGGCCGTCGCAACTCAGACGACCTAGATTTGATCCAGACGACGTCAGAGACTGAAGGGGACGGCGTCACAAGCACAAGCTGACGCCGTCGCAAGACTAACGTGGCCAAGACGAAACCCTAATGACGGCGACCCGACGACGTCACAACTCATAAGGTGACGCCGTCGCACTTGTAATATTATATATAGAATCCGAATTTTCCAGTTTTAGTGTGTAGTCTTTTGGAGTAAAAACCTAAACCGAACCAAGGCTGTCTTGTACAGTATTTTAGGGTTCCAAACCCTAACTTACATCAAGATATGTGTTTTACTTCATTAATTCAATTATGTCTTCAATTATTTGTGTGTATGCTTGCATGTTCTCCATGTCCGGCTAATTTACTTGTGTGTTTGCTTAGGGAATATGAAACTTAATTATTGAATATTGATTGGTTGTCTCTTATCTTAATTGTTTAATGATCTAGTAATGCGTTAGGTCATTCGTTGTGTAATTAATGCTTGATTAATCTTTGTGAACCTTAGACTATAACACTTAGAGCGGTTGTAGGCTAAACCACCCAAAGAGTGCCTTAGAGTTAGAGTTTATAATTCCTAGAGGTTTTTGTAGACGAGACCCTTTGGTAAGTTCAAAGAGTTAGGAATAAATGCATACCCTACGACTTTAGACACACAACGCGATTAAGAATAAGGACGTGACAATTCAACCATCAATAGGATATAATTAAGGAGTAATAAAACCTAAGTGAACACATCTTTAAACTATCATACGAGCACACAATAATTAGACATAGACTACATACACCTTAGATTAGATAATTAGAGTAATCGGTAGAAATACCAACCCCCAAATCCAAACCCCGTAATTCGTACCTTTCCATTTCCTAAAAAATATAAAAAAAGATAAAAAATAATCTTCCTCAACCCCAACCTTAGCGTAGTAACTTCTCAATAGCATTCCTATTCCCCTAGAGAACGATATCAATACCCATGGCTTACCCTAATACTACACTACAACGATTAGGTTCACTGCCTAGGGTGTTATAAAACTTGCTCGAAGAAAAGGAAGTTCCTTTGACCCCGAACGACGCGTGTAGCGTTATCAAGTTTTTGGCGCTGCTGCCGGGGAATAGAATAACTAGTTAGTAGTCCACCTCGTTTAGGTTTCTTTGCTTGATTCCTATCAAGTAAATTTTTTCTCATTTTTAGCTTCCTCGTAGTCTATCCCCCCTTCTTCGTGACCTTTGTTCGTAAACCCCATCACTTTTCATCATGGAAGGTGATAACTACCCACCACCAAATGACCCGTCAAGAGCCCGTACTCTTGGTGAATACTCGAGACCAAGCCACCTAGGCTATAGGAACACCATTGAGCTTCCCGACCAAGCCCAAACTATGGCCCTGTGATCTGACACCATCCGGTTGGTGCAAAACGGATGTGCATTCCATGGACTTCGTTCCGAAGATCCAAATCAGCATCTAAGGGATTTCCTTAAAATTGTCGATTCCATCGACCTTGATGCTACTACTCGGGAGACCACGCGTCTGCGTCTCTTCCAATTCTCTCTACGGGACCAAGCTAGTAATTGGCTTGAGAGACTTCCCGCCGGCTCCATCTCAAGTTGGGATGATCTCACCTCTCGCTTCCTTGCTCAATTTTTCCCACCGGGGAGAACCACTAAGCTTAGGAATGACATCTTGATGTTCTAACAACGTCAAGGTGAATCTCTTTACGAAGCATGGACCCGATTCAAGGACTTACTTCATAAAGTCCCTCATCACGGCATTGATCTTTGGCTCCAAGTCCAAATCTTTTATGATCATGTCAACTTCCCCACAAAGCGATCCATTGACCAAGCGGCCAGTGGAAAACTTAATGATCTCACCGCGGAAGAATCATGGGGCATAATAGAGGACCTTACCCTCTATGACAACGAAAGTTGGAATGACCCCCGTGAGTTGCCCAAAACCGTTAAGGCAATCTCCTTGCCTCCCATTGACTCACAATCTTCCGATCGTAGGATGATCAAGCTTGAAGATCAAGTAAAATTCCTAATGAGCTCTTACGAAAATCCTAGGTCTTCACGCCATGTGAACAAAGCTTCTTCCTCGTGTGAGCCGTATAGTGACACGCGCACTTGCACCCGATCCCCCGAACATGCTTCCGTTGACTACGCATCCTCGCGTACTAATGAAACGGGAGGAAGATTCCCTACAATACCCGAACCTAGAAATTTCAATGAAACCCGAGAGGCATGGAAGGGCAAGCCCGACTTCTATTGGGGACAAACCAAAGAATTCACATCCAATGATTTCTCTTGGCCCCCATCTCATGGCCCTACCCAACAAAACATAGAATGGATGTTGCAAAACCTAGTCGCGTCCCAAGAAGCCCAAATAGCTAAGCTCTCGGACCGCTTTAACCAACAACAAGCCGAATTGGATAGGAAGATAGATAACCTTTTGAAAGCCATGACCAATAGTGATAGGAAGGTTAATGCTATCTCAACCCCCGAGCCTTCCGGTATAGAGATTAAGGACCCAAGTAAGTTAGCTAAGCACGTTCAATTCGTCAATACCATCGCCTTAGTGAAACCTAATAGAACAAATGACGAAGCGAACCATGAGATGATACTTGAGGTTAAGGAAACACCGATGAATGAAACAACCGAGGAAGTGGATGAAGTAGACAATGACTATTTCTAAAGTTTCCTACAGAAGAAGAACTATCTCGCCACCCTCACTTAGTGCGTGACCTCCGTCACATGTATGTTAGGAAAAGCCCTAGAATCAAGTTTGGGAACCCTTGGAATCTTAACATACCATGTTGCATAGGACACCTTTTCGTGGCAAAGGCCTACATTGATCGCAAGTCCCCAATCAACATAATGACTAGCACCTACTACAATTGGGTAATGAAAAAGCCTATCCCAACTAGGCAAGACCCCGATAATCCTAGGGTTAGGTGCAATTTTCTTGGTAGAGTTAAGGGATTGCCCGTTTATGTAGGTAGTTTCACGTTTCCTACGGACTTCATAATTGTGAATGATATTAGTACGGCCATAGATCCTAGCTTGTCCCACGTTATTCTAGGAAAACCTTTCATAGAAAGCACCGGGATGACCTATGACCCCTCGTTAGGAATAGTGCGATTCAAGGATGAGACCGATGACATAGCTTACCAAATGCCGTTTAAGATTGAGAAGTTTTCATCACTCTCTAATGATGAAAAGGAACTTAAACTATCGGTCTATTATAGGAATGAGGAGGATAAAGAAAAAGGAGTAGATTATGTTAGGGCTAAGATTTTCGGATTCTATAAGGATTGCTTGAACCGAGGACCGGAATATAGGACCGAGTGGGGAGAGGACGAACTCTTAGAGAGGTGTATCATAGGGCACTTCTACAACATGGAATCCCCCAATAGAGACCGTCATGAGGAAGAAGGTGACGGTAATGAAGTCACGTAGGAGCACGACTACGAGTCTAGCTACAAGACTCATAAATAAAGAAAAGCGCTTCGTGGGAGGCAACCATGCTTAATTGTTTGCTTGTTAGTGTCATATATCTTTTATTGATTGTTTAATCTCATGTTTAAATTTGTAAAAATGCTTTATTTTGTTTTTAACCTCGTCTTAATTGCATATAAAGGTATTTTACATAAAGGATAAGTGTAGGGAGGATTACACACGTTTTCAAAAGAAACGTAAACATGAGAATAGCAATTCATTAAAAGATATATATGTGTGTTTGTTCGAGTCAAATGCTTGTATCGAGTCATAATGGATGTTTTGCAGAAATTTTTCCAGATTCTAAAGATGTAAATTTTCCAGAATTTTTTTCAGAAAATCGCAGACCAGTTTTTGTCAGGATAACCTAACGGCGTCAGGATCGCAACCTGACGGCGTCAGGAAGGAGTAAAAACAACAGATTACTTTTTTCTCGTTTTCTGAGCTACTTATAAATTTTTGGAATTTTCCAGGTCTTAATTTTCCAGAAATTCTGTAAACATCCATTCCACAAGCATTATATCCTAGTTTAGTCGAGTCTTATATATATTATTACCGCCGATTTTACGCGAAGGTTTCGTTTGTTTTCTTCATGTGTGCAGGTTTAATTTATCAAAAAGAAGTTACATAAGATTGGAAGGAGCTTTTCACACATACATTCTTCTTGGAAAGGATTTAACCACTACTTCACACACGGATCCTACCGAGCTAATCAGGGGAGTATTAGTTTCTTTCGTTTTTAATTACCTTCTATTATCATAACTTTGATACTTTCGGGGAACATTGGGGACAATGTTCAGTTTAAGTGTAGGGAGGGAAAATAAAATGGGAACTTTGAAACTATGCTTATCCTTGATTATTTGCTTTGTCCAATTGTATTTGTGTAATAAACCATGAGAAAATGTCGGTTAGGGTAATTTTGGCACCAAATTTAAAATTTTTTATGACATATAGGAGTGGGCCATTAGTCTTAACAAAAGCGTCTCACGGATAGGAAGTTGCATGACTAGCACAAAAACCCTTTACCACCTAAATTCCACCCAAAATGTGAGGATCGCCCTTAGATTAGTAGGAATTAAAGCATTCATCTTTAATGCTTAGAGTGTGAACCGGTAGGATAATAGATTCTAGAACTTGTTTTGTGATGCATTCCGAGATCGCTAGTAAGACTACACTTGTGTAGTTAGGAATAACTAAATGATAAGAGGCATTAGGATAACCCTTGTTTGATACCCGTAATATAATTACTTCTTCCACATCGGTTGAGTAATCCCCCCACACCCTTTGCGTTGTACTCATCTTTAGTACACGATACCCCTAGTTAACCCCTCAGAGCCTATCCTTTTCGCGGTTCTCGTGATGTTTCGGTTTTCCGGAATATCAATGAAGAGCATTGTTTACACCCCACCCCCAAATGTACACCCAAATCGCCTTAGCCTACCTTGTATGCACTCACTTTTAGTGCATTATTTTTATCACCCTAAACCCTTAGTTCAATTATCTAGTTGTTTGCATGAGTTGCTGAGTCGAGTCATATCCTTTGTATACAGTTTTGGGACGATTGGGACTCATGGGAAAAGTTAGTTTAATGACTGGAAGGGAACGTTAAATTCCCTTATTCGCGTAATAATATACCCCAATTGTTTTGATCTTTTCAATTCGGGTCAAATTAATGTTAGAGTAATAAAAACTCAAGTGTAGGGATGTGCCTATAAATCCCTATCATTTTGATGTTACCATAGAGGATGGTAGAGTAAAAGTGTATGAAAAAAAAAAAAAAACAAAAAACAAAACAAAACATTCGGATTACCATCCTACATCTATCTTTAAATTTTTGTTTGTTTGTTTCAGTTATCTAGAGTTTAGAGTGTCGAGTCTTGGCTTAGCAACGCCATTCTTCGTATGCTTGTAACATAGAGATTTTTGATTTGCCACCACTAAATAGCCTATCCCACCAAACCCTTTGTTTCCCTACTGTAAGCCTAACGTTACAACCCTTTAAAGACCTCTTTGATAGTCTTTCCTAGGTGCTTACGCCAAAGCGATGGAGGTTTGATCTATTCTCAAGCCTATGGTAATCTATGTACTAGGACCGGTTAATGAGTGTTTATCTTCCATTTCCACTTTAATATATTTCATATACACCCGAGAGATGTGAGTATCCAAACACCCCATGTGAGGTGCTAGTATGTAATTTCTGTGCTTGTTATGACTTTTGCGGGGCTTATATGTGTTGTGGACTGTTTTAAACCAATGCTTCATGACCCCTAACTTATAAATTAATTGGCTAAAAGCACATTTGCTTGAGGACAAGCAAATACCAAGTGTAGGGATATTTGATAAGGTTTTAAAATATACCTTTTTGAGGGGTCGTTTAAGCCCTTATTTGATCACTTTTGTATCCGTTATTACTTAATATCGTTCCTTTTCACTTTTTAGGTCTCTTGAAGGCAAATTGCTGTAATGGCACTTATTTGGACGAAAAGGCGCGGATATACGAAGAAAATGGCCAAAGTCAAGAATCGAGACACTCAAGTTGCTGAAATACAAGGTGACGGCGTCACTGCTTAACTGCGACGCCGTCGGAGCACTTCTGTGACGGGACAGTAGCCAAATTGCTTATTTTCAAGTGACGGTGTCAGGCTTTAAAAGAGTAGGCCGTCGCAACTCAGACGGCCTAGATTTGATCCAGACGGCGTCAGAGACTGAAGGGGACGGCGTCACAAGCACAAGGTGACGCCGTCGCAAGACTAACGTGGCCAAGACGAAACCCTAATGACGGCGACCCGACGGCGTCACAACTCATAAGGTGACGCCGTCGCACTTGTAATATTATATATAGAATCCGAATTTTTCAGTTTTAGTGTGTAGTCTTTTGGAGTAAAAACCTAAACCGAACCAAGGCTGTCTTGTACAGTATTTTAGGGTTCCAAACCCTAACTTACATCAAGATAAGTGTTTTACTTCATTAATTCAATTATGTCTTCAATTATTTGTGTGTATGCTTGCATGTTCTCCATGTCCGGCTAATTTACTTGTGTGTTTGCTTAGGGAATATGAAACTTAATTATTGAATATTGATTGGTTGTCTCTTATCTTAATTTTTAATGATCTAGTAATGCGATAGGTCATTCGTTGTGTAATTAATGCTTGATTAATCTTTGTGAACCTTAGACTATAACACTTAGAGCGGTTGTAGGCTAAACCACCCAAAGAGTGCCTTAGAGTTAGAGTTTATAATTCCTAGAGGTTTTTGTAGACGAGACCCTTTGGTAAGTTCAAAGAGTTAGGAATAAATGCATACCCTACGACTTTAGACACACAACGCGATTAAGAATAAGGACGTGACAATTCAACCATCAATAGGAGATAATTAAGGAGTAATAAAACCTAAGTGAACACATCTTTAAACTATCATACGAGCACACAATAATTAGACATAGACTACATACACCTTAGATTTGATAATTAGATAATTAGAGTAATCGGTAGAAATTCCAACCCCCAAATCCAAACCCTGAAATTCGTACCTTTCCATTTCCTAAAAAATATAAAAAAAGATAAAAAATAATCTTCCTCAACCCCAACCTTAGCGTAGTAACTTCTCACTAGCATTCCTATTCCCCTAGAGAACGATATCAATACCCGTGGCTTACCCTAATACTACACTACAACGATTAGGTTCACTGCCTAGGGTGTTATAAAACTTGCTCGAAGAAAAGGAAGTTCCTTTGACCCCGAACGACGCGTGTAGCTTTATCACGTCGAGATTAGCAAATGCGTTGGTTTATACCATATTTGATACAAAAGTTTTAAGTTAGCAAATGCGATGGTTTATCACATGGTTCTTGTATGGATTCTGATTATTCCACTATAGTTCAGTTCATGTTTTACCACGGCTGTCCCACGTCATCAATTATATGTTTTTGGTTTTTTTATTTTTTATTTTTAAAATTTTCCAGACAAAGTGGATGGTGGAATATTTTGTGGTCTCTTTGAGGCTGTTCCACGAACAGTGTGAGGTAAGTTTATTCTAATAGACAATGATAAAAGGTACACTTACAGTTACTTGGTCGACGTTCCTGAATAAATTACTTGATTGGGAGCTCACAGGAAGAATTTCTATGGGATTCAGAGATGATTAAGATAAAGGCTACTGATTTGAAGTCGAAAGAGGTAGGCTCAAAACCATTCTTGTATAATGGAGTCTTCCCTTTATTTATAGTTTTATACCGCATCTTACAGAATTTATAAACACATACTTGCTTTTGTATTGAACTTATAAATATACCAGTTACTGGGTTGCTAAAAACCTATATATAGGATGCAAATAAAATAAAATGATGACTTGTGCACAATATGCACATTATGCCGATTTTGTGTATGTGTTTTTCCCAAGGTAGGTGTCATTTGGTGCTAATATATATGGATGTGCAAATTTTTTATTTGAAATGCTGCTAGTTTTACATATTAAATTGATTTTATAAATTACTCTTGCCCATTTCTTGCAGTCTAATGCCTCACAAATTCTCGAGTTCAAGTTTCACTAATATCAGCTTTTGGAAGTAAATAGTACTGTACCTTTTGGGCTCTATCAGCTTACAGCTATACTAGTCAAGAAAGAATATATAGATCTTGATAGCATGTGAGTTTTATGGGCACATTTATCCGGTCTCTTATTGCTTTATATGTATTTCCTTCTTTTATGTTTTTGATGTGATTCAGATATGCTCATTTACTTCCCAATGATGATCAAGCATTTGAACATTATAATGTTTTTTCAGTGAAACGACTTGATGAGGTATACCAAACTTAAGTTACTTTTACTTGAACATATGTGGGTTATTGCACTTTTGTTCATGAAAATATAGGTCAAATATTATGATATTCATTCTGAACTCGACACATCACACATGTTCACATATGATATGCATGTACACTTAGACGACGATTATTCTAAAAAGAAATAGTAGACTTTAAGACATTAAAGGACTAATGTATTATATTGTATATATATACAATAGGTGAACCTAACAACTTAGTATTAGTGTTACAATTAGGATTAAGCTGAATTTTAAATACATAAAATTTTCAAACATATAACAAATGACAACATAGCATGGTGGTGTGGTATTTATAAATTGAGCTCCATGACCCAAGTTGGAATCTTGCTAGGAGTATTTTTTTTCATTATTATAGCGTACTTTTCATAGATATTGAGCTGATGGGCAATGGCCCACGCATCACAACACATGCATAAAAAAATATTAGTACTTTAATTATTCTTATGTTTAATTATTAGCCAACAATATATTTTTTCTCTTTCAAACTTAAGTATTTTAGATAACTAAAAGACTTTTATAGTTTTTACATTATTAATAAAATCAGTTGAAAAGTTTTAAAATTATTTTTTCATCCAAACTAACTGATTAAGAAAAAGCCTTTCAATAGATTAAAATTAACATTCATTGATGTGCTAACCGTGTGCAAGTTTTAAAACTTTATAAACACGATTTTACCGGACAATTACATTAACACATACAAGCAAGTATACTCGTTCGTGATAGCAAATGTGGGTAAGTCGAGATCGTCCCAAGGGATTTGTGGTAATTTGTTAAATTGTTTGAAACAAGAAAGCTTGTCAAGCCTTCCACGAAATTGATTTTTTCTAAACAACAAATTAAATAAACATATACTTGTGTGTAGGTCATAGTCAATTATCTAGAGTGTTCATAAAAGCTTGGTGTAAACTTGATGCAATGCACAAATCATAGGCAAATGATTCACAATCCATGGTTTATGTTTTGTAAAAATCATTTTAAGAATACAATCACATAGGTAATCCTTTCGGTCCTTAACCAATGGATTATTCTTTTGAAAATCCATTTGTTTGTAAATGATTCTCATTTAACTTGTTCTTACAAACACTTTTGGTGTTTACGTGATGAAATCGTTTCTAGTCTTGTTTAACAAGCAAATATGATGAGTGTCAATCATCATATCCCCATACTAGTTTGTCACTAACGTTTTGGAATAAAACATAAAGAGAAATCCTTTCGGCCATTTTTCTTACAAATGTTATACCATCAAATTAATGAAAACTAGTCAATATTCTAACAAACTCATTAAACAAGAACACTTTACATGCATCACATATATAAGAACACTCCCAACAATTGCCTACATCTTACACACAAGTATATTCAAGAATTACTCCATTAAAACCCTAACAAAACACAAGTAGTAACCATGTAATTCATATAATTCATAAGAATAGAAATTCATGACAAAGTTCATAAGAATACCTATCTTCGGATTACAAGAATTAGAATATGTGGAACTATAGCAACCACGCGCCTTCAATCGCCTTATAATACCCGTACAACTCCAAAATACTACCAAATGGTTAAGAATTGCGCTCAACAAGTTCCTGGACGTTTTACAGATTTAATAGGACTTTTGGGGTGAATAAAAGTATTTGGTAATAGTCTTGGTGTAAGCCTATTACTCCTTGTGGTGTGTCACACTAAACACATAAGTCTAGGTGCAATATATAGCTAAGAACTCCTCACCAACAAGCCAAAAACATTCTCCAGGAGTTACTAACAAGAAATGATCAGACTCCAATGATTAATGGAAGTAATGGCATCAATAAATGAGAATTTTGTAACTGTAGCACTTCCAAACCAAATCAGTTGCGACGCAGCCGATCGGTTCCTCCTGCTACACACTGTCCAGCCGAATCGGTTGCGGGTTCCAACCGATCGGCTGGATGCCTTCCATACAGCAATAGTTGACTTTCTTTGACTTTTCTCTACGCATGCATTTTTCCTTGCTTCTGATGCTGATTTCTAAGATAGAACTTGATAATTATTTGATGTAGATACTTAGAAATCATCATGCTTCCAATCATCGAGTCCTTGAACCTTTTCTTCTTTATTTTCTTTCTCGTGAATTGTCCAAATGTGCATGAATTCTTCACTTCTTCGTCTTTTAGTTACCTGGCTACATTTAGATACAAATACGCTTCTTTTGCAAAAATTATGTGTAAATATAACCGGTTATCATACACAAAACTAACAATAATGCTACTAAAAACATACTCATATTGAGCGTTATCAAATTCCCCTATACTTAAGTTCTGCTCGCCCTTGAGCAAGTCTATCATTTATAAAAATCGATTTCAATGGTCTCAACATCGTGGTTCCAAAAATCTAACAATCACTTCAAAAGAAATAATTGCCAATTTGCATTTTATATGTGAAAATTCTGAAAATGAACCAAATTACTCTTGATAACATAACTAAACACCTCACGAATGATTTTAGGAATTCACTCAACACTCATATATTGGTTGGTATATGTAAATAACTCAATGCCTAGTCATGATTTGTTTCTTACCATAAGCTTGTACAAGTATCAAGACAAATAACATAGATTCATCAAAGAGGTCTTTTATTCGGGTTATAATGTTAAGGCGTTGGGTTCATAAAAGGTATGGATAAGGCATGGGATTATTTATGAAATTGGTTTAAAAAGAAAAATAAAGCCAAGTCTAAACCCCCATGTTGCTAGCCATCGAACAAACCACAATCCCGAAAATGATTATAATCACCTCTTCTTCACATATCGATCACCGAACATATATTACATTTTAGCTCATTGGCTAATCGATATCTCACACATACTCCATAATATAGCGCATTGGCTATAATTGTCATCACATAATCTCTTTCTTTCTTTCTTTCTTTCTTTCTTTCTTTATTTTTTATCACATCTCCCCTACACTTCGTATGAGCATACACCACAAAAATACAAATGAGAAAGACGTATCCTTCATCTTTGTTGGAAAATGGTACATACGCATGACAAAGTTTAGCTTCATCATAATCATCAAAAACAATCCAACACTCCACACAACTAGCAACAACCAATAGAGATTGACATGGGTTGGCTAAGGTTTTAAAATGTAAAATATTTTTTCTTTTTTCTGAAGTGGATGTAACAAAATGAAAAGATTGGCTCAGATGGTGTAACTAAGGGTATCTAGCGCTAAAAATGGGTCCTTATTGGTGGTTAACTAACCGATGTGGTTAGCAAAAAACATTAGATGTAAAATGGAAGGCCATTTGGGTTAAATCCTACGATTACCACTTATCATTTGAATATATTTTTATCACTCGAAAGTGATTTTAACCATAATGCATAACAAGTACACATTCTAGAATCGAAATTATCACCAGCACACTCATAGCAGAATATAAAACATAAAGATATGCTTCATACAAAAAGAATACTCACAATTTAGTGGAAAAAGGCTATACTGTGTACTAGTAGATGTTATCGAATCCAAAATGAATTACTTCATAATTTGGTTAAATTCCAAAAAAATTTCAAAAACCTCTTTTTACCATTGAAATAACCAAGTTGTTTTTAAATATATATATATATATATATATATATATATATATATATATATATATATATATATATATACTAGTTTTCGAAGCCCGCCCGATGGGCGGGCATGACTTATAATTATTTGTTTGTTGTTTTTTGTTAACTGAAATTCATTTTTTTGAATTGTCATTCAATATTATAAAATAATTGTTTCTTTGGTTTTTATTTGTTGGTATTTTTTTTATTTTTAGTTTTTTGTTAAGAATTATAAATAATTGTAAAACAAACACCAGCAAATTGATAATGCAATGCATCAAGTATCGACTTTTAAGGATATATGTATTACGATAAATGAGGAATGGAGGATGGATACCCTTACAGTAAAGGTAAGAGGAACGTTGAACTTTTGGCAATTACCTTTCAACGTTGCCCACTTTCCCGTCAACATAACAAATACTAATTACCTTATACTCATCTCTAGCTAAATTAAACACCAATGAAAATCAATAGCCGAATATTAGTCATATCATATGATAAATTCGCGTATACAAAAAACATACTAACCTTTTTTTTGCCCGAATGCAATGAGCATGCACAGTCAAGCATTGTTGTATTCAAAATACTTCATTTAATTTGCCTTGAGCGTCCTTTCATGGATTTTTTGTGGTAGAAGACATAACAATTCAGGAATTTTGACTTTTTAGATAAACAAAAATCAGCTCTCAGTATCCAACCAATAAAGATTTTTCTCAGCTTGATGGGAAAAGTATCTCTTCTTGTTACACAAATACTTAATTATGATATGGTTATCAATCAAGTTTTACAAATGTAAAGCAACTTCTAAGCAGAATAGCATACTTTTTGACTTCAAATCAAATGTAGTTTCTTCTTGCGGCTTATATACCATACGCAACAGAAAGAAAGTTGACTAAAGTTACTTAATGCCATAAAGATTTTCAGTATTAGCTTTCAGTTATGCACATGTATCTCAAGGTTACTATACATTCAAGTACTTGTGTATCTTGTTAGCTTCAGGTTCATGTGATTAACAGAATGTGAGTAGTTAATTCTTCTTTTCTTTCCTCTTTGCAGGGCATTGTGAAAATGGAGACGCAATATGGTACTCTTCACTTAAAATTTAGTGGAAACTGTTAAATATTCCAAATTTTATATCTCATGTGCTATACTGATAACATACTTTAATTAAAAAAAATAAGGGAACAACGAATGCAACCTGAAGCCCAAATATTGATTTAATAAACAGAAACTAAAAACATCAAGCATTGTTGTAGTCAAATTTCCTCTTGACTTGGCTTCTCATATTTGTTCCTTCATAATCTATATATTTATCCAGTTGGGCGTTGGGCTAGAGCTAAAGCAACAGCCTCATTTAAGTTGATACGGTGGTACCCGTCCAGCCGCTCTGTATTTGTTAGATCTAATATTAAGAAGTATCAAATATTGATTTAATAAACATAAACTAAAAACATTAGTAGACAATCTAACCACTGGTTTTTGGAATTCAGCTCCAAGATAACTGTTTGAATTACGAAACCTATTTTCCAGTAGTAAGTAATATGCAATAGCCTTATAAAAGATAGTAAAGATCAGCAACATTGGAGCATATAGTCAATCGCAAGTACCTTTAAAACATAGATTGTACCTCATTTTGCACTCGGTTACGAAGTGACTCGATCGAATTAGTGTTAATATAACCAACCTAAATGCAATAAGCTAAAGAAATGTTATGTTAATATAACCAACCTTAAGATGTAGTTTCCCACACCTTGTGTAAGTTCTTCATCTAATATATTTAAAACACTCGCAACCTGACATAAAGTACAAGTTAAAGATATTAGTATTAATCAAAGAGCGTCGTTGATCTTTAAGTTAGAAACTTTTATGTCCTAATTGTTGATTAAGTATTAACATGTAGATTCATTTGTTATCCCAAAAGGTGAAGGTCTCTCGAGATATGTATAGATATAGAGAAAGTGAAAATTTCCGACTTACTGAAATGGCGGTGTAACAGGCACGGACATCTACTTCACCACCATCATGCATACTGAATAAAATTTAAACAGCTTTTAAGTGAATACACAAAACCCTTCAATCAAGTATGTTTAAAAAAAGATGAATCAACAATAACTGGTGGTGGTCTGATGCCAAACCTGAATCCTCCACTTGTGTGTTTCATTCTTCGTAGATATGAGTAGATCGTGGCTCTGGAAAAAAAAGTAGCTTATATGAAATGCCACGAGAATGTCACAAGCAAAAGATATTCTTTGTGCCTAAATATTATTGATATATAATTTGAAATGTAAGAGCTATATGGCCTCTTTACATTGTGATCTAAAAACCCCAAGGCTCGTTTTTTAATGTCACTAAAAAACTTCAACTCACTTAAGTGTAGGTCAAGTTGAAGCTTATACATCATTGCTAGAGGGTCAATTCGTTAATTTAAAACAAAATTAGCTAAAAAGAAAAAAGGTAAAATGATTTAAGAGATGCCTGAAATAAATTAAAAGTTGTGGGAAGTCAACACAACTCGACCCTACCCATTTGGTTCCGTCGCATAATTGAAACCAACAACCCAAATAACAAACGATTAGTAGACAACATCAGATACTCCTAAATAAGTAAATATGTAGGGAGTAGAAATAACTACTTTTACTAATGACTCTCCGGATAAGATGGGGTTTTATTTCTTTAAACGAATCAGTCTTTCAAGCCAAAATTGGGAGTACACCCGGTGTTAAAGAGATTAATGGTTGGTCCATCACCATATTCAAGGCAACATCTACAAAAATCCAATAAAAGATAAAATCCATTAACGAATGACAGGGAAAGCAGTAGATACATCCAAGGATATTTGAGGTACTTACCAAAGAAATCTGGTTCCATACATCTTACGAAAGCCATACTACACTTTTGTGGAGTCCAAAATACACCTGCCATCTTGTCAAAAATTTTATAGAGATATTTGACCATCTCATACTTTCCATATAGAGAAGCGATGTTGAGCGGCAGCATAAATTGACTACCAGGTACATCTTTTAATACTGGCTCTTTTGGCAACAGAATCTCAGGAATACTAACATTTCCTACTGCTGCTGCTAAACAAAATGCTGTATTGGCACTTCGGTTTTCAAGTAGTAAGTCTTCGGATCTCATCAAACCTACCAGTTGTTTCACAAACTTTTCCACGAACTTGGTACTTTTCGCGGATGCTGTAACGTGAAGTGCAGTATCAGAATTTTCCGTAATAGCATAACGTACCAGCTCTCGTTTTGTAGTAAATATGTTGTTAGCTGTTTCCCAATCACCTTTAACTGAACGCCAATATTGAGGTAATCTCCTCTATTTCCTTTCAAGTAATTTCACAAGCAAAGTAATCAATTCAAGTAAACACAATACTGGTAAAACTCAAAGACGTTAATGGATTATTTAGCTTACTTAATTTAAAAAATTAACAAATACATATATGGATATAGCATGCTCTATACTTGATATATGATATAATAGCCAGTTTACCAAGTAGATCACCACAAGGTAGATTTCTGCGTGGTTGCACTGCAGATGATGATGGTCCAGATGTTGTAGATGCACCCACAACAGCCCACTGTGGAAGCTCGCCAAATCTCAGAAGGAGCAGAACTTTCCCAAGGTCTAAAACAAACTGAAAAGATTATTATAAGATTGACATACATACAATACTATTAGATATGGTTATATATAGATGAACATCGAATTCTAATCCGCTCGACCTGTTGAAATTATTAATGTAAATAGAAAGCATTAATGATTTAGAAATTGCAATGGGTAAGTGAGTCTTATGCACTGGTCTGGATGTGCGTTGCGTAGCAACAACATTCGGTATGTGCTTATGGGTAATTGTGACCGCGTGTTCCGCTGGTGTCATGCAACCTTCTGGTATGAAGAGAGATTAACTCACCAATCAAAGTAAATTTTAGTCACTACCATGCACATTTATCAGGGGTAGAACTTGTACATATACTCGCTAAATGAGCATGACCGTTCAACTTTGGTTGTTTGTCATTAGATGATCTGGTAGCTACAAAGAATCATAACATCACAATATAAAAAAAACATACACGAAAAAAGTTGCAATTTTATGAACACGATTATTTTAAAGCCTTACCTGGTGTTGAGAATATGAGTTTGCATCCATCATGGGAAGAGGACACTGGCCAGGTTCAGGGTTCCAGGCATGACACATATTGTCATTGTACATAGGTCTATGCATAACTGAGCTCGGATCAAAGCTCCAAGAACAGCAAAACCTGCACAAAAACACATTAAAAATCGTTAAAACCTTAGTGATGGAGTTTTCTTCTTGGAGAGAGATTTGATGATTAGGGTTAAAATATATACGTATGTTTTTTTTAATAATGGTTTTGGATTATATGAACCGTATATAAGTTTTTACATATATGTTTTGTTTAGGGTTACCTAAGTTGTAGGGATTCTCCTACATAATTGGTTGCATAGATTTATAATTTTGGACTTGCAACATATATTCCAAAAAGTTGGGTTGCCTTAGTGGTAAACACACAAGTTATTTATCCAAATGACCAAGGTTCAATCCTTGCAAGGCTCCTTTTTTATACATAATTTTCAAAAATAACTACTAAAAATCCGAAATTTAGAGAAAAAATTATTAAAAATAGGAAATTTTGGATATAAATATTGCTTAGTTGGACCATTTTGAATAATGCCAAATGCTTATATATATATATATATATATATATATATATATATATATATATATAGATATATATATATATAGGGATGGTTTGAGATCAAACTTAAAGTTCTAAAAATAAGATCAAGTCTAAAAAATCACTAAAACATTTATAAATAACAATTTTAGCAATAATATACAAAAAAAATAATATTTTAATAGAAATTAAATTTTTTGAAACTAATAACCAAATGATACATGAGTTTAGGCATCTGATACACATTACACTAATAAATATCCAAAAATACATACAAAACCCGATACATTACACCTCTAATCAAAGTGTATCACTTAGGCGTAAATTTTAAAGAAATCTATCAAACTTTAACAAAGCTAATAAAAAAATTATTTGTTGTAAGGAGAGTGATCAAATTTTAGTATGATCTCATTTTAACAACTTTAAGTTTGATCATCTCTAGATATATATATATATATATATATATATATATATATATATATATATATAAATATATATATATATAACGTAGAAAACAACTAGATAATCAAGGGCGAACTTCTACTAGCTACTTGAATCCGAAAATTTACCTAAAAATCAAAACTAAAAATAACGAAAATTTTTAAAAATCGTATCATTTTTCCTATTTTCTTCCCTCCCCCATACTTAAGTTTTGTATTGTCCTAAATGTAATAAAATGAATCTTCATAGTAAAAAAAATGGGAAAAGAAATTAGTCAAAAAGATACCACCGGAGTAAATACGCAATATGCATATTTGGCCATAGATACGCGTATGAGTTTTCCAAATCCAAACATTGACAAACAATAAGCTTCCTGCATATCAACCTTGCAAACAAAACTGCAAAATATACACAACACACAAAACAAACAAAACAAACTAAAAACAAACCATACGCTAATTAAAAATAAACAAACACAAAAAGTACGATATTAATCCTAAAAAAATAGTTAGAGAAAGATAGATAAAATATTGTTCAAAACACCATAATCATTGTTTTTCGAATCACCATCCAAATCACAATCAAATCATGATCAACACGATCATGCCTCGTCTTCACTCATCTCATCATCATCATCATCATCATCATCATCATCATCCTCATCCTCATCTCCTTCAGTCTCATAATTCTCGTCTACAAACTCCTTGTATACTCTCATCTTCTTCTGCTCGCCGGCTCTAGATGAAGAACCGCCCACAGCGTAACTAGATCCTCCGACATCGGGCACTCTACCATACATTGGCACAGGGTCTGGAAATGGTGCATAACCAGGATATGGGTACGGGTAAGATCCAGGGTATGAAGTATACAGGAAAGGATATGGTGGAACATTGGGTGGGTTGTAGGGAGGCAAATCATATTTGGCTTCTTGCACCATATGTTGAAAGAACGGCATCGAGTAATCATTCACAAAATTGCTCCTCAACATCATCGAATTTCTCCACACTTCCCTACACTCAATATCATTTAATTCCCGGTTCCAATCACCCCATCCCGAGTCAAAACTACTCGTTGTACCCCTAGGCACATTATCCGTCGGTTGTTGTGGTGGTGGGTTATTCCATGCTCCCAACACCCTTGTTGATCTATCTAAAGCCTTTCCAAAACCTTTGGCATCCCACGTCTCGCTCACTTTTGGGTCACCACACTTGTCCAACTCATTATGATCAAAGTACCCAAGATTCTTCGCCAATCTTGTCACATAATGTCCTCCAAAGATGTCACTCTTGTCCTTTATACCCGGACCTCTCCTAGACAAATATTTGGCTATGATCCAAGCCGCGTTCCCATCCTTTGTCTCTTCCAACAATTCCATTACCCATAGATCCAGCTTTTGGCATTTATCCTTACTCCCTTTCCTATGGAACGTCCCCTATACTATCAATTTGTGTAGGATTTTTAACAATGGGTTCTTTAAAGTTAATGATCTCCTACGAGCACAAGAAGGATCTCCCACATGATTCCAATACGCTGAGACACTAGGATAGTCTTTTTCAAGCCTCTTAAGCCTAAGAAAATGAATTTCAAACAATCTCTGACTAACCTCATGTGGCTAGTACAAACCAAGAGCAACTGCAAAACCTGGCAAAGTATATGCATGATCCCGTCCATATAGCCTAAACCAAATACAAATCTCGTCCATGATATTACGTAGGTTTACCTTTCTTTCAAAGTACATAGTCGAGAAAAACTCTAAACACTATTCCCGATAAACATCTTCATGAATACTAAAATCTCTTTCCCAAGAAAGATCTTCGAACATGTCTCCATCATCTAGGTAAACATATGACATCCGCATCATACTTTTCAAGTCTTCCTCACACTCATACTCATTGAAAAAAATCCCAATCTATCAACCCCGGAACTGAAATTTTCCTAGTTTGCAACTTCGAAAGGTGTTCCCTAAAGGCATTCTTTTCCTCCTTGGTGACATCATTAAACTTTAGGTTCTCATTCCCTTCAGCTCGCATACTAAATGTGACTTTCTTCCTCGCGTTCTGTTGGCAATATTTGTTCACAAGCGGGTTCATTGGAATCCGCGTTGAGCTTGAACAACTTATAACATTTCTCTGTAGAAATCATAAATATAAGTTAATATAAGAGTGTTAGAACCAATGATACAATTTATAGAAGCCCCGAAAGTCAAGTTCAAAAATTGCAATTTTCTTCACAGAACAGAGGAGCCGAATCGGTTGTGGAGGCACCCGATCGGCTCCTCCCTTGACCGTGCTCCAACCGATCGGTCAGCCTTCGCAGCCGAATCGGTTGTAAATTCTGCAGAAGGCACAAGCCTTCCAATTGACTTCCCACTAGATTTTACCAATTCTAATTCACTCCTACACTTCATTTGAACCTTAATGATGATTTCTACAACCTCAATTCGCTCTTAATTCGCTTCCAAAATATCTTCCTATGATTTGTTCATCATTCTTAGAACACAATATAATAACTCAACTTCAATTCCATAATTACTTGTTCTAAAAAACTACTTGGCATCTAAAAATCACTGAGAATGCATCATCTAACAACTAGGAATCAACAATTGCAACTTAATTTGATTCAAGACTTCAACCTAATTGAGTCTGAAAATTCAATCAACTAATTCTCTTCCAATGTTGAATCAATCACTATAATTTTTTTTGCAATGCATTCCTACAACAATTACCCACTTAATTCCAAAAGATTTCATCTTAATTCGAATTCTATCAAAAAAACCCCTAATTCGTGACCTAATTCGCAATTTCGAATTAAAACTCAAATTAAACCTTGATTAAGCTAATTGATTGAAGATGCTTACTTGTTTAGGTGCCATGATGAACTTTCAATGCTCCTAAAACCTTTAATTTACCTCTTAGAGTTCGAATTTTGGAACCCAAATGGAGGATTAGTGTGTGTGTGTGTTTCTGGAAAAATTGACTTTTTGGTACTTGTACTTGCTCCCAACCGATCAGTCATGAGCACAATCGATTTGGTTTGCATTTTTGCAGAAAATTTAACTTTTTAACTTTAGTTGGTCATTTCACCTTCCAAGTAAAAATTATTTTTACTCAAAAACTCGATTAAAGATTCACACAACAATTATCCAACCAATTGTAAATTCCAAACTAACAATATCTAACTAATAACTCAAAACTAAATCATAAAACCTCATCATCATTAAACTTAAACATAAACCCAAAAGTGATTGTCTTACGATAACTTCAACCATAATCATCATAAAAAATATAAAAACTCCTAAATGCAAAAGTAAATTCAAATTAAAAGATTAAGCACAAGCAAGTGCTTTTTATTTTTGTGGTGTTCCATTCTTCTTCATCCTCGAAGTATTCGTGTTTCAAAATGTCTTCACTTTGAAACTTCCCCGTTAGTTCACGGTTAGTTATATGTGTCTTGAATTTCCTAGCAAAGTTTCTCCCACTTGGGCACAATATGTCAAACTTCACATGCCGCTCTCCGTCTCCTTCCTCTTTCTTGTACACACGTGCTCCATCGGGTCCTATTCTAAGTTCTTCAGTTGCACGGGTAAGGATCCAAGAAAATCTGTAAGCTTTTTAAAAACATCAATATTTTTAAAAGGATTGTAAAAAGCTTCCATTGCGAGGGCTCTCTCCATTTTGTCTTCCAAATCGAAATAAGGTGGAACAATTGGACCATACATCACCCTTCCTTGGTCATCACTACCAACTTCAAAAGATGTCAACACATCATCATCCATAAATTCCAAATCTTCCATGAATTCCAAAACTTTACCACTAGGTTTGGGATAATATGTTTGTTTAGCGATTCCATCATCTATGGTCATGGTTCCTCTTCCCATATCAATTATAGCCCCGCATGTTCTAAGAAAAGGTCTACCTAGCAAAAGAGGTAAACTCTTATCTACCGAAATATCCAAAACAAGAAGTAATATTATTGTGTCTAAATATATTTGGCACTGCAGGCTTGTTCATCCTGCAAACCAAGTCTTAAATGTTTTAAAATCAAGTCTGGATTTAAAAGTAAAGATTCTGATCTTGCAGCAAAACATACAAGAGAACATTTTCCTTTAAGTGATCATATTTCAAAGAACTAGGTGATTCGGTTCACCTAAATTTATGGGGACATTATAAAGTTGCTAGCATGGATGGGTTCAGGTTTTTTCTTACTGTTGTTGATGATTTTTCAAGGGCAGTCTAGGTTTATCTGCTTAAAAGTAAAACTAAAGTTTTTGAGAATTTAATGGTTTTTTATAACTTCATTAAAAATCAGTTTAAGAAACATGTTAAGGTTCTTAGGAGTGATAATGGGCCGGAATTTTTTAATCAACAGTTTACTAAGTTTTTTGAACTTGATGTCATTTTATATCAGACTTCATGTAGTTATACCCCTCAACAAAATGTCATCGTTGAGAGGAAGCATGGGCATCTTCTTAATATTGCTAGGCATCTTTTATTTCAGGGAGGGATTCCTTTGAATATGTGGTCTGTGTGTATTCTAATTTCTATTTATTTGATTAACATATTACCTTCCTCTGTGCTAAATGGAAAGTCTCCCTATGACCTTGTATATGATAAATCTCCTTATCTAAGACACTTAAGAGCTTTTGGGTGTCTTTCTTATGCCACTATTCTTAATAGTCATGATAAATTTGGAAGTAGGTCTGAAAAGTGTGTCTAAATTGGATATTCAAATTTTAAAAAAGGTTATAAATTGTGGAGTCTTGATAAAGGTCAGGTTGTGTTTTCTAGAGATGTAAAATTCTTTGAAAATATATTTCCATTTAAACAAATCTCTTATTTTGAAAGTCAACCTGATCAAGAGATAAATCATTTGAATTTTTTCAATTCTGACTTTCTTGATGACCTTACTACTACACCCAATGATGAGGAGAGAAGGAAACCCAGCCCTAAGAGCATGACAGTCTTCTCCTCACTTAGGAAGTACTTTTGAGTCCAAAAATAGGGGGTGATTGGGGGGGGGGGGGGCATTCTCAGGACTCAATTGCATCTACCGGTGAGGGTATGAGGTCTGAAGCCCTTGAGGATAATGTAAATATAGAAAATTCTAAGGGTAATGGTTCTAATATCCATTCTCAGGAATATAATCATCAAGAATAATGTTTTTAAAAGGTCTTCCAAACCTTCTGTTTTTCCAAAAAATTAAAATGATTTTGTGGTGGATTCTAAATTCAAAATTGGTTTAAAAAAATATGTCAATTACTCAAACTTAACCAAAGAATATTTGTCTTTTGCTTTTGTTTTTAATAAAAGCACTAAACCTAAGATTTTTTGGGAAGCATCTCAGCATAAGCATTGGTTTGATGCTATGAATTCTGAGATGAATGTTTTATATAGGCATGACACCTTTGAAATTGTTGAGCTTCCTGCTGAGAGGAAAGCCATTGGTAGTAAATGGGTTTTTAAGATAAAGTATTAGTCAGAGATTGATAGGTTTAAAGCCAGGTTAGTTGCTAAGGGTTACAATCAAAGAGAGGGAGTTAATTATGATGAAACCTTTCCTCATGTTGTTAAGATAGTGACTGTTAGATGCTTAATTAACCTAGATGTTCAAAATAATTAGAACTATATCAATTGGATATTAATAATGCATTCTTATATGGTGATTTTTATGAAACTGTTTATATGTCTTTACCTCCTAGTTATTTTGATGCTCATGAAAGAAAGTTTGTAGGCAGAAAAATCTTTTTACAAGTGATCGGTGGTCAATTATATATCCAAAAGAATACAAAGGGTGAGTTTGTATCCCCAGATCGTTCCCCAACGAAGGTTGAATGGAACTCGTGATTTAAGTCGCGTTTACATGATTTTGAATTTTGAAACGGGTGAAATTATGGGATTTAAACTAAATTTAGCAATTATATACTCAAAAAACTTAAATAGCACACAAAACAATAAAACGAAGCAATTATAAGCTAAAACGCAATTAAAACCTAAAAACGAACACTTACGGGGAAAACCCAGGAGCTAAAGCGCCAAATTTAGAAATAAAAACCCTAGGAACTCAAAACTATTTTTCTTAGGAGCTAAATGACAAAAAATAATTTTAGAAATGTAACCTATTGGATTTCACAAACACACTAAACCAATGATCAAAGAGGCGAATACAAGAGGTTTTAGAGAGAGAAAGAGTTAGAGGTTTGGGAACTTAGTGAGAGAAAATGAAAATATTATTAGGAGCTCCAACTCTCTACCTCTGGGGAGTGAGAGTATTTATAGTCCTTACATAAATCGCCACCTACGGTCATGGATCGTGCATACAGTGGGTAAAGACCGCCCCGTCCTCACTTGTTACTTAACTAAATACAACTTAACTTTAAACAATCTACTTACTACTGAGCTTTCTAACGATTACATATACTTGAGGTGACCGACTCTTTAATGACTGGATTTTCCAAATCCTAGCAATCTCCCTAAGGGAGGTCACCTCAAAAATACATTGAATACAAACAGATATTACATTAAAATTGTTCTTAGATTCTTGTTAAAGTTCTTTTCTCTAAAGCTCGTAGTCGTCGATTCTTCATTTTGCATGTTTGCTGAATCAAAGTGGAGGTCTTTAACTGATTCACGTGATAATGAGTTTTGAGCCAGCTTTGAGATCATCAGCTATCATAAATCTCCGACTCATCCTTTGTGGTGTTGGTATTATGTGATGTTGTGACTTTTGGACCGACATGCTCACATTCTGGATCATGATTTCTTCTCATTAGAGTAGCGTAAGCTTTCATGATTCATGATATTGGCGGCAGTAAATGAAGCATGGAGTGAAAATATCAGAGTCATTGATGTACTTAATCATGATTTCTTTAGATATGAATGTGTTGTGTGAGCATGCGGCAATGGATTGACCGCTTCATCGATCGTCGCAAGCGTCGGGCGTACTGCATACAACAGTTAGCAATAAAGCGCGAAAGTGTCTTTGATCCCTTCGTTGAATTGAGGTACACGCCCACGGTTCCCGTTGATCGATACAAGTACCGTGATCATGTATAATTCAAGAATTTCTCGAGGTTTCGCAATGCTCTAGCTGTTTCTCAAACCGAACGTCTCAGAAGACAACACGGAGTGAGTGAACCAAATTGAGATTCAGATTGATGAAAGATATTTGAAAACAATCGTGTACGCGCAATAGAAATTGTTTTTTGCAATACAGCGAAGGTTTTAATGAAAATCAATTATCAATCATAAAACACCTTTTGATTTGAAAAATTAGTACACGGTCGACGTGCTAATGAAAAGAGTTTTAAAGCACAAAGACCGGTTTTTCAAAGGTATCCGTCAATCCATAACCTGAGCTAGGATTGATTCAAAGATTAAATCGCCCCATTGTTTACGTTCAGTTGTCACATCGTTGATCTATTGAATAGATCTCACATGCCACCTACCAAGAGCTTGTTTGATGTTGGCTCTAGAAGGCTTTCCATCTTCATTGTGAATATGTTTGCATATCACTCAGATATTCTGGCAATACCACAAGGATAATGCGTAGGACTCATAAGATATAATCTCTCTTTCCACATTGTGTGAAACAGAGAGTCTTCATTGACAGTGTCCTAATGAGATTTATAGATGATCTTGTGGCTCTAGACTCAATTGTGCATATTTGGTTCCTATGCCGGAGACTAGGGAGAGGGTCTCCTTCTTCAATATCAACAATCTCTAAGAGAAAGTCGATAGATAATGTTGGTTCCCCGTGAGAATGAAACAAGTCCTTTTAAGAGGAACTTGAGTAGCTTGGGAAGTTTAGTGTAGTGCGTCACTAGGTCCATGACGTCTTGTCTTCAATACCGATGTTACCTTGGTAACCACCAGTAGCATATGAATTGAACCGGTTTCTACCTAAGGTTGAAATAATGGAGGGCTATTTCTTTTCACCCTTTTCTCATTTCATTTCTTTTCATTCTTCAACCCCTTCAGTGCTTACCAAGACTTCATAACTAGAACCTTGTTGGGTTTATTCTAGTACTAGCTCGGTCTCAGTCCGCACTCTTCCCATATCTCATTTTTCTCCTTTTTCATCAAACCTAAGGACTTCTACACTATCTAGTGGATTGTCCCTAGGTAGATCCCTCCAGTTCTGGCGGATCATGGGAACAAATACCTAACCTTATCATCCATATATCACGATACATAAAGTAAATTTGGTGGTATAGTTCATCTACGCCATTGGAACCAATCGAAAACCATTTGAAAATCAATCCGGATACTTGTGATATAATATCAAAGCATTTTGTACCTGAATTGTTTTTGATAATTTTGAAAAAGAGCTCCCCCTCAACATGTGTATCAAGCATCATTTTGTAATAGAGATAATTTTCATCTTTGAGGGGTTGGCTTGCATCTAAGAGTAGTTATATAAAGAATGTGGTTTTCAAAATAGTTGCTCCCCCTCAATATGTGCATAGATATTTGAAGATGTTCTGCACATATTAGGAAAAGCTACATTACATTGAAATAAATTGATCACGTTTCAAATCTTTGTGGTTTAAGATAGATGCTCCCCTCAACATGTGCATGGAAAATTTGAAATCGTTTGTCACATGTGGGAAGGAGAGCTTGTACATCCTTATAAAACCATTTACCGAATTATCAGTTTAAATCAATTTAAATCACAAATTCTCCCCGATCACAATTATCAAATCATTTGAGATTTGTGATCTCTATAGATTTAAATTGATTTTGAAAGCTTTTAAGGAGAATTGTGACTTGAATATGAAAGCGTTTTAACTGATAAGGATCGGATTTTGTGACTTTAAACTCCATTGATTAAACATGCATGATTATCTTTTGAAAACAATTGTATGACAAATAACATTTTGATTTAATTGAAATCATTCTCCCCCTCAATCAATGACATAAGTTGTTGATTGAGAGATAGATATTTTGACAAAAGTTAAGTCGAGATGATTTTCAAAGATAGAGTCCGAGTTATTTAACAAAGCAATTAGTTTTCATTAGATGTTAAGGAATTGTTTAAAGAATCAGAGCATGAGATTTGAAAACCAAGATAAAGCATGGCTCTATTCTTTCATTGAAGAAGCGGGTTCTGCCTGAAATGACAATAAACCATCGTTTCACTTTCTCCCAAAAATATTTTTTGATTTTTTTTAAAACATTCGAACAATATCTAAAGTCCCGTTTCATTCTTTGAATGACAACACAAAAACCGTAGATATTTTCGAATTGAGAAAAACATGACAAAATGAATTTTTTTTTTTTTTTCAAGATTTTTCAGATTTTTATGGATTTTTTGAAAGTTTTATATTTTTCTATTTGCTTTTTGAAGGTTTTGAAATTTTGTATTTTGCTTTTCAAATAAATATTTACAAGAAATGGATGAAGAAAGACCTTTACTCCTCTTCTTCCTCTTGAAGACATTTAAGTGTTTCCGGTTGAAGACTCTTTAGACCAAGTCGTGGAGGATTAACTCAAAACGTTCTCTAGGAAGAGCTTTGGTGAAGAAGTCACGCTAACCGGTATTGATCCTCACAAAATAAAGTTCCACTACACCATTTTCTACTTGTTCCCTGATGAAATGATGTCGAATGTCAATGTGTTTTGCTCTTGAGTGTTGAGCGTTGTTGCATGAGAGAGCAATAGCACTTTTATTATCAAGTACAGAGGGATTTTGTTGAATTCAAAGCCATAGTCCGATAATTGAGATCTCATCCATAGGATTTGAGCACAACAAGATGACATGGCTATGTATTCACCTCTTGAGGAAATAGAAGTACTCATTTGCTTCTTTGAAGACCAGCTCACAAGCTTATCACCTAAAAAATGAGCACCTCGGGCATTTATGGCTTGGTGTATCTTGACATCTGCTTGATCAACATCTGCATAGGCTGTTAGTGACATACCGGTGTCCTTCGGGTACCAAAGTCCCATATTGATTGTTCCTTGGAGATACCGAAAGACCCGTTTAACCGCTTCAAGGTGCTTTTTGGTAGGCTTAGCCTGATTTCTAGCACACATGCAACAAACGAACAAAATATACGGCTGGTTTGTGAGGTACATCGGGATCCGATCATACTACGATATTTCGTTTGGTCTACCATGATCCCCGAGTGGTCCTCATCCGATTTAATACTCAATCATGGGAGTGTCAATAGGGTCACTAGAATCAAATCCAAATTTCTTTAAAATCTCATTTGCATATTTAGATTGATTTATAAAAATGCCTCCGGACTTTGTGAAATTTGTAATCCCAAGAAAAATGACATTTGTCCCATCATTGACATTTGAAATTTGGAACCCATTTCATTTGAAAAGCGATCACATTCATTGGTGTCGGTCGAGGCAAAATAATATCATCAACATATATTTGAACGTGAATTAAATGTTGTGACTTTTCGGTGAACAATGTCGGATCAATTGCTCCTTTCTGAATCCGATCAGATAGAAGAAACTTTGACAGTGTATCATACCATGCCCTTGGAGCTTGCTTCAAACCGTAAAGGGTCTTCTTCAAGCGATAGACGAGTAGGATGCTCGGATTCACAAAGCCTTCAGGGTTGGTTAGCGTATGACTTCTTTCAGATCTCCATTAAGAAAAGCCGTCTTTACATCCATCTAATAGACTACCATGTTCTTACTTGCAGCATTAGCCAAAAGATTCGATTGCCTCGTCGAGCAAGCGAGGCAAATGATTCTTCAAAGTCAATACCCTCCTCTTGGCGGTATCCTTTTGCAACTAATCGAGCCTTGTTCTTTAAAAATCACCATGCTCATCAAGTTTCACTTTGAAGATCCACTTTAGAGCAATGATCATAGCACAATCTGGAGCAAGTACTAATTCCCATACATCTAGTCGATCGAACTCATGAATTTCATCTTGCATGGCATTGAACCTGTTTTCATTTATGAAGTTTTAACATCTTTTGGTTCGACCTTAGAGAGTCTGAGTTGAAGAAGCACCATAAGGCATCGGTTGCAAGTTGTTTCCGTGTGGATACTGGGCGAGAAGGGTTTCCAATGATGTTGTCCAATGGATGATCATGTGTCCACTTTCTAATGTGTTCATGTGGTTGTTGTTGTGGAACTGCGTAGCGAGTCGATGTCTCCCGATGAAGATGGTTACGATGATGATTCGAGAGCAAATATGTTTTCAAATAGAGCATCTTCGGGAGTAGCAAAGGGATTAACTTCATCATGGGTGCCAGGAACAATTCCATGATGTACATTCGATGATTGATGATTTGTTGATGAGGACGAGAATGATTAGCGCAAGAGCTTCTTGGCTTAATGATATTGATACTGAGAAGACTTGACTTCATTGGAGGGGATAGGAGCGGCCTACAGGTGATGGAATTGACATTTCATTAGCATTTGGTTCATAGTGTTTATCAAACATTGGATCAAACAATTTCTTTAAATCATCTTCAGAAGGAGGTACATAAGGAGTTCTTTGGAGAGGGATTAGAGACAAGAGTGGAACCGATAGGACTTCTTGATGAAGGTTGAGATGCGGGTTCGAAGCTGGATTGTCCTGGAGCCATTGGACCGTACTCATCAAGCGTAACGTGAATTGTTTCCATTATACTTGGGTTCTTTTGTATTTGTAGATTGGTATCCTTTTCTGTTTGGTGCATATCCTACAAAAATCCAATGTGCTTTAGCTTTAAGTTTGCCAAAGTCTTGACCCTCATTAGTTGGATAACACAATGCACCAAATACAGAAGGAATGAGAGATTAGGTTTTCTATTGTGGACAAGTTCATATGGAGTTTTCCATGAGCAATGTGAATTAGGGATCGATTTTGAGTGTAGCATCAAGATGGCAATGGCTTGACCCAGAGAAACATTGGAACCTTTGAGTAAATCAAAGCATTGTTCTTCACGGCTTCCACAAGAGTTCGATTTTGTCTTTCAACTACACCGTTATGTTGAGGAGTTCGTGGAACACTTCTTTGATGACCGATTCCAACACTTTCATAAAACTCACTAAGTTGTTTATTAACAAACTCAGTTCCATTGTCTGTTGGATGATTCCGACATGAGTTTGTTAAGTCGAACAGAATTTATTTGATAAGTTTGATGATGATATCGGAGTTTCATCCTTTGTCCTTAAGAACTTAACCCAGTGAATCGAGAGTAATCATCAACCACAACTAACACATATTTCTTCCCAAAGATATTATGCACTCTCATGGGTCCACATAAATCCATATGAATTGTATGAAGAACTTCATAAGCGAGTTTGTAGGTTTGGGTTTGTGGGCATATTTCTTGCTTTTTCCCAATTGGCATGCAGAACAAAGGTGATCCTTTTCATACTTTAGTCTAGGTAAACCTACAACTAAGTCCTTTCAGGAGAGATCATTGATGGTGCCGAAGTTCAAGTGATTGAGACGACGATGCCATAACCAAGACTTTGTTTTTGAAGCCTTGACAACAAGCAAATTGGAGAAGACTTCATCATATCTTTGATAGAGATGGTGTATAGATTTGAACCACGTGTTCCTCTTAAAAGTTCTTTACCATCAAGTTCTCTAATGAAGCAAGTATGTTTTCAGAGGCTACTTCTAGATCAGAATCACGAATTGAAACGAGAGAATAAGTTATGACCAAGACCTTCTCGTAATATACCACGGAGATAACACTATCACCGACAACCTAATCTCCATAACCCATAATTGCACCAAATGATGCGTTCCGAATCTAACAGATCCGATGAATTTACTCACGAAGTTCATGAGGCAGGACCGGTTTCCGGTCATATGCTTGAGAACAGCACTGGAGTCCAGTACCACGTAGCGATTTGAACGATCTGCAGTTGAACACAGGACAAGAATGGATAAGCTGGATAATTGGGATCCCCATGCAAGAATGGGTTCCACTTGGCTAATAACATTGATTGGAACACCCATCGAGGTAGAAACAATGGACTCATTAGAAATAGATGATGTGCTTAGTGTCCAGTATTTGACCTATTCAAAGTATGTTCACTTCTTAAGGGAATAGTTCTACAGTAGGCATCCATTTTCTAGTGGACATTGATTTAGCAACTTTAGGGCAAAGCTCATTAATCTTACGGCGAGTAGGTATCCATTGATAACCTATATTACTAAATTTCCTTCCCTATGGGTTTCCACTTTTTTACTAACTTTAGATTCGCCTTTGCCTTTTAGTCTTCTTAGCTTGAATTTTAACATTACTTGCTTTTATCGGGCATTTGCAAAGCATTAGACAAAACATTCACACCACTTTCATGATTAGTAACATAAATCAAGCAGTCATCATTACATGGTTTTGCGAATAGTAGCGAGTCGAATTAATTACGATGCGCTTATAGCTAATACTAGAATCAACATGATTCGTTTTATTCAACTCAAACTTAATATTCCTAGGGTGATCTTCTACTCTCTTCCAATGCACATTCTTAGCTTGCGAGGTCCTATCTTGCTTGGTTTTGCCTGGAGGCTTTGACCTCTTGCTTTTATGTCCTGATTGTGGCTCTGTAGAGGGAATTATGGGAACATTAGTTGGTTGATCTACTTTTTGCATTCCTGAACTAGGCGTGCAGGGATCTGAACTACTTGAAGGCACATTAGTGTTCACTTTCTTAAAACCGGGCATAGAATGGTTTGTATGCTTGGCACTAGGCATAGAACAAGGCATCACAACTTTACCTTTAGCACCTAAGGATTTAGGACATGTTGCAATTAAACATTCTAGCAGTTCTTGAGATCGTTTGGCCCTGAATGCAAGCAAACCTAATTTCTCTATCAAGAGGTTTATTAATGAAATCCTCTTCCACAATCTCAGGAGACATTCTAGACTATCCTTAAGGTGAGCACAATAGTTATGAAACACAAGTTCATTATTCCTAAGATTAGGAGGAATGTATTTACATGATCCAAGATATATTTTCGGGAGGATGACTTTGAAGCAACATTCTCATTAAAACAAGTGTGCGATTCCTTTTCACGACTCCTGATTCTCAATTTCTTTTTGTAAAGACGTTATTTTTTCGTTGTTTTTGTCACGAGTGACTTTCATTGATTCATATAACTCTTTAAAGTGTCGTTTAACTTTTTCATTTTCTTCTAGAAAACTCTCTTTTTCCTTTTGTAAAGCATTAACCAAGTTTTGAAGATGAAAAGTTTGGGAATACTGAGAATCTACAGGAGGAGGCATTTGGGCCAGATCCGTCACATTGTTCTTTTCACCCTTTAATTGAGAGATTTGGGCTTTCAACTTTCTGTTCGTGTTACAATGAGCTCAATTTGTTCATCACGTTTCTAATTTCAAAAGCGCATCAAATTCAAGAGCATCCAAGGATGTCTTGATATTTGAGGTTTTAACATTTTTTTAGATGTTGATATTTTAATTGCAAAGAAAGATGCTCAACTTCAATTTAGAAAAGCTGTTTCACCGGGTTATCATGATCATCATGTTCAACTTTATCATGCAGTTTAGAGTTAGTTTTTCAAGCTCAATGACACGATCATGGGAGACTTTCGAGCAATGAGATAATTCATGAAATTGAGAAGCATTAATGGAACAATTCGTATGATGTAAAACACATCTTGAGTAATACATTGAGAAATAAGATTCTCATTCAAGGTATGCAAGTTCTTCCTCTCAATCTCATTATATTTTAATTCTCACTCATAGTCACTAACCTCAACTATCATTGCATCAAATTCTTTTTCCATTTCTTTAATATCTCAGATCCATCCCTTTTAAGACTCTCAAATTGATCTTTTAGTTTTTTAAAGAAAGGTATGACCTCAGTTAAATAGCATTCTTTAGTTTTCTCAAAACCCCTTTCCCTTCCGGTTATCCCCAAATGGGTGTGATCCTTTTCTTACAAGTTTTCTCAAAATCAACAAATAATTGAAAAATAACATATTGACTGATTAAGGTCTTGCTTTTAGTGGCAATAGTTCTAGGAATTAAATGCATTGGTGTATTGGAGGATACACGACGGTGAAGGCATTTTCCTAAGGGAGGGTTTGTTACAACAAGATTCTCTGCTTTTGCTTATCTAAATCCTTTTCCGAGAATACTTGTTCGGGTGTTAACAACGTTTGAGGCTTAAACTTGTTCAAGGAAATCCAATTTTCCTTTTGTAATCATGGGGTTTGATCGTTATGTTATTCTCTTTACATTCAGGATCTTCTAGTGATAACGCTTACATCGTCGCTCTTCGTGGGGTCAAAGGAACTTCCTTTTCTTCGAGCAAGTTTTATAACACCCTAGGCAGTGAACCTAATCGCAGTAGTGTAGTATTAGGGGAATACGGTATTGATATATCGTTCTCTAGGGGAATAGGAATGCTAGTGAGAAGTTACTACGCTAAGGTTGAGGTTGAGGAAGATTATTTTTTATCTTTTTTTTATGTTTTTTTTAGAAAATGGAAAGGTACGAATCTCGGGGTTTGGATTTGGGGGTTGGTATTTCTACCGATTACTCTACTTATCTAATTATCTAATCTAAGGTGTATGTAGTCTATGTCTAATTATTGTGTGCTCGTATGATAGTTTAAAGATGTGTTCACTTAGGTTTTATTACTCCTTAATTATCTCTTATTGATGGTTGAATTGTCACTTCCTTATTCTTAATCGCATTTGTGAGTCTAAAGTATAGTAAGGTATGCATTTGTCCCTAACTCTTTGAACTTACCAAAGGGTCTCATCTACAAAAGCCTCTAGGAATTATAAACTCTAACTCTAAGGCACTCTTTGGATGGTTTAGCCTACAACTGCTCCAAGTGTTATAGTCCAGGAGTTACAAAGATTAATCAAGCATTAACTACACAACGATGACCTATCGCATTACTAGATCATTAACAATTAAGATAAGAGACAACCAATCAATATTCAATAATTAAGTTTCATATTCCCTAAGCAAACACATAAATAAATTAGCCGGACATGGAGAACACACAAGCATACACACAAATAATTGAAGACATAATTGAATTAATGAAGTAAACACTTATCTTGATGTAACATAGGGTTTGGAACCCTAAATATCTGTACAAGACAGCGTTGGTTCGGTTTAGTTTTACTCCAAAGACTACACACTAAACGAAAATTCGATTCTATATATAATATTACAATGCGACGGCGTCACTTATGATTTGTGGCGTTTGAATGCTGTCGGTCGCATCATTAGGGTTTCGTCTTGGCCACGTTAGTCTTGCGCGGCGTTACCTTGTGCTTGTGGCGCCCGTCCCCTCTCATCTCCGGCCGTCGGATCAAATCTAGAATCTTTGCAGTTCGCGACGGCCTACTCTTTAAAAAGCGACCTTTATCGCCGAAAATAAGCAATTTGGCTCTTGTCCCATCACGAGAAGTGCTCCGGGCAGTAATGCATGTTAAGCGATGGCGCCGTCACCTTGTATTTCGGAGCTTGAGTCTCAATTCATGACTTTGGCCATTTTCTTCATATATCGCGCCTTTTCGTCCAAATAAGTGCCATTCTGACAATTTGCCTTCAAGAGACCTAAAAGTGAAAAGGCGATATTAAGTAATACGCCGGATACAAAAGTGATCAAATAAGGGCTAGCGACCCCTCAAAAGGTACATTTTAAAACCTTATCAAATATCCCTACACTTGGTATTTGCTTGTCCTCAAGCAAATGTGCTTTTAGCCAATTAATTTATAAGTTAGGGGTCATGAAGCATTGGTTTAAAACAGTCCACAACACATATAAGCCCCTTAAAAGTCATAACAAGCCCGGAAATTACATACTAGCACCTCACATGGGGTGTTTGGATACTCACATCTCTCGGTGTATATGAAATATAACAAGTTGGAAATGGAAGATAAACACTCATTAACCGGTCCTAGTACATAGATTACCATAGGCTTGAGAATAGATCAAACCTCCATCGCTTTGGCGTAAGCACCTAGGAAAGACTATCAAAGAGGTCTTTAAAGGGTTGTAAAATTAGGCTTAGGGAAACAAAGGGTTTGGTGGGATAGGCTATTTAGTGGTGGCAAGTCAAAATCTTTATGTTACAAGCATACGAAGAATGACGTTGCTAAGCCAAGACTCGACACTCTAAACTCTAGATAACCGAAATAAACAAACATAAATTTAAATATAGATGTAGGATGGTAGCCCGTATGTTTATTTATTTATTTATTTTATTCTTTTCTATTTTTTTTTCATACACTTTTACTCTACCATCCTCTACGGTAACATCAAAATGATAGGGATTTATAAGAACATCCCTACACTTGAGTTTTTATTACTCTAACACTAATTTGACCCGAATTTAAAAGATCAAAACACTGGGGTGAATGCGTTATTACGCAAATAAGGAATTTAGCGTTCCCTTCCAGTCATTGTTTTATAAACTTTAACTTTTCCATGAGTCCCAATCGTCCTAAAACTGTGTACAAAGGATATGACTCGACTTAGCAACTCATGCAAGCAACTAGATAATTGAACTAAGGGTTTAGGGTGATAAAAATAATGCACTAAAAGTGAGTGCATACAAGGTAGGCTAAGGCGATTTGGGTGTATATTTTGGGGGTGGGGTGTAAACAATGCTCTTCAATGATATTCTGGAAAAACCGAAACATCACGAGAACCGCGAAAAGGATAGGCTCTGAGGGGTTAACTAGGGGTATGGTGTACTAAAGATGAGCAATAAAGGTGTGTGTGGAATTACTCAACCGATGTGGAAGAAGTAATTATATACGGGTATCAAACAAGGGTTATCCTAATGCCTCTTATCATTTAGTTATTCTAACTACACAAGTGTAGTCTTACTAGCTATCTCGGGATGCATCACAAAACAAGTTCTAGAATCTAATATACTACCGTTCACACTCTAAGCATTAAAGATGAATGCTTTAATTCCTACTAATCTAAGGGCGATCCTCACATTTGGGTGGAATTTAGGTGGTAAAGGGTTTTTGTGCTAGTCATGCAACTTCATATCCGTGAGACGCTTTTGTTAAGACTAATGGCCCACTCTTATATGTCATGAAAAATTTTAAATTTGGTGCCAAAATTACCTTAACCGACATTTTCTCATGGTTTATCACACAAATACAATTGGACAAAGCAAATAATCAAGGATAAGCATAGTTTCAAAGTTCCCGTTTTATTTTCCCTCCCTACACTTAAACTGAACATTGTCCCCAATGTTCCCCGAAAGTATCAAAGTTATGAAAATAGAAGGTAATGAAAACTAAAAGAAACTAATACTCCCCGATTAGCTCGGTAGGATCCGTGTAGGTAGTAGTTAAATCCTTTCCAAGAAAGAATGTATGTGAAAAGCTCCTTCAATCTTATATAACTTCTTGATAAATTAAACTGCACATGAAGAAAACAAACAAAACCTTCGAAATCGGCAGGTAATAATATATATAAGACTACTAAACTAGGATATAATGTTTGTGGAATGGATGTTTACGAACTGAAAAATTAAGACTGAAAATTCCAAAATTTATAAGTAGCTCAGAAAACGAAAAAGTAATCTGTTTTTTTACTCCTTCTTTTTGACGTTCGTTGCATTCCGACCGCCGTTATCCCTGACAAAACTGGTCTGCGATTTTCTGGAAAAAATTCGGAAAATTTACATCTTTAGAATCGAAAAATTTAAAACATCTATTATGACTCGATACAAGCATTTTACTCGAACAAACACACATATATATCTTTTAATTAATTGTTATTCTCATGTTTACATTTCTTTGAAAAATGTAATCCTCCCTACACTTATCCTTTATGTAAAATACCTTTATATGCAATTAAGACGAGGTTAAAAACAAAATAAAGCATTTTTACAAATTTAAACGTGAGAATAAGCAATCAATAAAAGATATATGATACTAACAAGCAAACAATTAAGCATGGGTTGCCTCCCACGAAGCGCTTTTCTTTATTTATGAGTCATGTAGCTAGACTCGTAGTCGTGCTCTTACGTTTTCCTTCTCTTAGAGGCCCATTCTATTATCTCAACTCTATTTTCATTACGAATATATTCAGGGCCCAACTCTAGACAAGCGGTATAGCGAATCTTGTCTTCCCAATCAACTTCAAAGGCCGGAATGCTATCTACATCGAGTTCATCAATACCCTCAAACTTCTTATTTTTTAGGGCATTATATACTTAACACATTCGGTCCCATTTGAGAATTTGACTATTCCTTCCTTTTGATCATAAACCATCATAGACTCTTCAATAAATGGTCTCCCAAGTATCACATCTCCTAAAACTCCATCGATAATGCCCTTAACATTTTCTAGGATCATGAAATCGCACCTATATATGAAGTTTCCTACGAAGACATGCAATCCTTTAACCCTACCAAAATAGTTACTCACCTTCCTAGGGTAAAAGGGATCCCTCATAGGTCTTAACTTTTCACTCATGATCCAATTGTAGTAAAGCCTAGACATTATGTTCATAGGTGCCTTATAATCTATGTAAGTGTGATCCCTATATAAGTATCCAATCATGCACGGTATCTTGATATTTTTAGGGTTACCACTTTTTATGCATGGGTCGAAAGGTGGTCGTGGAAAGTTAACTACGTTATAGTGATAAGCAGTTTCCTTCCCATTAGGGTATGAATCGAAATACTCCCTTAGTTACTCCTCCTCCTTACTACCATCCATAATCTCCAAAACCTTATAATCTCCTTCCTCAATTTCATCTTCCGAATCACTTGAGGTTGAATCACTATCTAGTGCCAGTGATTCCTCAAGGGCTTTTTCAAGTGCACTTTCATTATCCTATTAAGTTTTTAAGTTCTCCAATTTCACTAACATGCGAGCTTCGGAGTTGGTTAAAAGTTGATCTAGTGGTGGGTATTTGTTTGATGGTAAAGTGTTGTTTGGTGGTTGGTTATCACCTTCCATGATGAAAAGTGATGGGGTTTACGAACAAAGGTCACGAAGAAAGGGGATAGACTACTAGAAAAGCTAAAATGAGAAAAATTTACTTGATAGTAATAGCAAAGAAACCTAACGAGGTGGATACTAACTAGCTATTCTATCACGCGGCGCCAAAACTTGATAACGCTACACGCCATTCGGGTCAAAGGAACTTCCTTTTCTTCGAGCAAGTTTATAACACCCTAGGCAGTGAACCTAATCGTTGTAGTGTAGTATTAGGGTAAGCCACGGGTATTGATATCGTTTCTAGGGAATAGGAATGCTAGTGAGAAGTTACTAAGGTTGGGGTTGAGGAAGATTATTTTTATCTTTTTTTTTTGTTTTTTAGAAAATGGAAAGGTACGAATCTCGGGGTTTGGATTTGGGGGTTGGTATTTCTACCGATTACTCTACTTATCTAATTATCTAATCTAAGGTGTATGTAGTCTATGTCTAATTATTGTGTGCTCGTATGATAGTTTAAAGATGTGTTCACTTAGGTTTTATTACTCCTTAATTATCTCTTATTGATGGTTGAATTGTCACGTCCTTATTCTTAATCGCGTTGTGAGTCTAAAGTCGTAAGGTATGCATTTGTACCTAACTCTTTGAACTTACCAAAGGGTCTCGTCTACAAAAGCCTCTAGGAATTATAAACTCTAACTCTAAGGCACTCTCTGGATGGTTTAGCCTACAACGCTCAGTGTTATAGTCCAAGGTTCACAAAGATTAATCAAGCATTAATTACACAACGAATGACCTATCGCATTACTAGATCATTAACAATTAAGATAAGAGACAACCGATCAATATTAAATAGTTAAGTTTTATATTCCCTAAGGAAACACACAAGTAAATTAGCCGGACATGGAGAACATGCAAGCATACACACAAATATTGAAGACATAATTGAATTAATGAAGTAAAACACTTATCTTGATGTAAGATAGGGTTTGGAACCCTAAAATACTGTAAAAGACAGCCTTGGTTCGGTTTAGGTTTTTAATCCAAAAGACTACACACTAAAACTGAAAATTCGGATTCTATATATAATATTACAATCAACGACGGCGTTACCTTAGATTTGTGGCACGCCGTCGCCGTCATTAGGGTTCGTCTTGGCACGTTAGTCTTGCAAAGGCGTCACCTTGTGCTTGTGACGGCCCTTCGTCTCGACGCCGTCTGGATCAAATCTAGGCCTGAGTTTGCGACGGCCTACTTTTAAAGCCTGACACCGTTACTTGAAAATAAGTTTTTACTGTCCCATCACGAAGTGCTCCGACGGCGTCGCAGTTAAGCAGGACGCCGTCACCTTGTATTTCGGCAGAGCGAGCCAATTCTTGACTTTGGCCATTTTCTTCATATATCCGCGCCTTTTCGTCCAAATAAGTGCCATTACAGCAATTTGCCTTCAAGAGACCTAAAAAGTGATAAGGAACGATATTAAGTAATAACGGATACAAAAGTGATCAAATAAGGGCTTAAACGACCCCTCAAAAAGGTACATTTTAAAACCTTATCATCTAGCTTCTTATTCATTTTTTCCCGAGATGCATCATCTAATTTTCTATCTTCCTCAGTGCACTCAACGCAACTAGGTTTCTGTCTAGGTTTAAGAATCTCATTACCATCATAGATTAGATTATCAGCAGCTCTAGCTTTTTTAACAACCTCAGGATTAGGTTCCACAAAAAGGGGAATGTTATGCTTATCGCTTAAAACTCTATGCTTAGTGATCAAGTGAGCAGTCTGAATGGTATTCCTTGTACGTACAACTTATTTTCAAGCTTGTTTTTCAAAGTTTTTTAGATTGGAAAAATCATTCAAAATTTTTGATTCCTTAGCATTGAATTCTTGCTTAAGCATTTTAACATTTTCTAGAAGTTCCTGTTTTTGCTTAGCAGTTTTAGAAAGCTTTTCTTGTAAGGAGTTTAACTCTTGTTTTAATACTTCTTCTCTAAAATTACTTTTTCTAATAATTGTACGCATTTTGGTCATCCATTTCACCACGAGTGGTTAACTCAAACTTAGCACGTTGTTCATAAATAGCAACTTGTTCTTTATAGGCATTCCGTTCCGAGATAACAGAATCATCGGGCACATGCAGTATTCATCAAAGACATAGTCATCATTGACTGCGAAGATAACACACTTGGTACAACCACTTTCACTTTCTTTCACATATTGATCATATGGGACAATATTGCTATTACCCTCATCATCAATATCCGATTCATAAGTTTCAAGAGATTGTACTTTATTATGCATCTTTTGCTCATCAACATCATGATATAGTTTTAATACTCGAAATGATTTTGTCTTTGGATGGACCAGCATGTTGTGGTGGAGAGACTTTTGGAGAGACCATAGGTGAGATGCTAGCCATGAAGATTGTTTGGGCCGTAGGTTCATCATCGACATCAGAGTCAAATGCATCACAGTCAGCTACTTGAAATGCATTTTGATGATTATGAACTATCTCCTGAATTGGCTGTTCATCAACATCAGCATCATAGGTTCGGGCATTTCCTTCAGCAAGGAACAACAACTCTTCATCCAAAGTTGCCATTATCCTGAGCCTTGCACAGAAGCATCTTGTCTGAAGTATTCAGCATTCTGTGGACGTTTTGGAGATGTGCAGTTTAGTAAATATGTCCCTCACCACCACAGTTGTAGCACTTAATTGGCATTGCTTGACCTTGATTCCCATTCCTTCCCCTATTCTGATTTACCACATATCCTCCACCAGCTCAGCATTCATTGTCTGCTCCAACCATCCCTTGTTCGTATCGTCTCTTAAAGTGGTTGCCCCATAACCTTCCATCTCGACAACAGCATGATTGTGTAGATTGGATGTAGTTTTGATCTCATTGTTAGTGTGAAGATTGTTGGTATGTATACTGAGGGTCAGGTTTTTTTTAACCATAAGAGCCAGTTGATTAATGAAGTATCCATGCTGCATCAGCAGCTTCCTTGAACCGGATCGAAAGAGTTTGTGATTACCATTACCCGTGGGTATGACTTGAGATGCTTTGGTAGTAATACCAACATTGGTGTAGAAGGCAGTTAAGTCATTTGACGAACTGGTTTCTCCCTGCTTAGATTTGAACTGCTCAAGAATCCTTTTTCAAACATTGCATGTCTCTCATTCTGAAGAAGGAAGGCATATAGTTGCTCATATTTTGTGTCCTTCAATCCTTTGGTTAGCTTCACAGAGGTGACAAATTTGTGCCATTCGGGATTCATGTAGTTCAGAAACTTTGAGTTTAGCTGAATGTTTGGCATAGTCATTCTGATATTCCTCATATCATTTACAAGCTTGTGGAATCTCACGTAGTATTCATAGATACTCTCATCTGATTTCATCTTGAAGTGCTCAAACTCATCATACAGTTGTGATTCTCGGTCTTCCTTGGTTAATTCAGAACCTGAGAGAAGCATCTTGACATTATCCCAAACTGCCTTGGCTTCAGTGTTGTGATTGATCAGCTTGTAGATGTCTTTTGGAAGACCTTTTAGTATGATGTTTGAGGCTCGATATCAGATTCATCTCTTTTCTTCCTATCACTCATCATAAGTCTTTGGTCTATCCAATCCAAAGATCATGGTTCCATCTGCAGCAATATCAATTATGTCTCTTGTAGTCTCAATCGATACGGTCCTCATCATGGATTTGAGAATGTTGACCCATTTTCCTTTCCAAGACAGTACAATCTGATTCGTTGTGCCCAAGAGTCATAGTCGTTCTCGTGCAAATGGGTGGACGAGTATCAGAACCACTGCTTGAACATCCTCAGCAACAGGGAGATGATTATTGTAGATACGTTGGTAGACATGTTAACAGATTACACGGGATTTTATAACTCAATGATTAAACCGGGAAATAGATTCTTTCACGAGATTTTACTAAATCAAGAGAAAACCGTATTACAAGCAAAAATCAACCAAGTCGCTAAGAGTTATTGAACCAAGTCGCTAAGACCAAGTTGCTAGGTACAAGTCGCTAGAGCACCAAGTCGCTACACACCAAGTCGCTAAAGAGCAACTCGCTAAGGTCCAAGTCGCTAACACCAAGTCGCTAAGAATTATGACAGTAAGTCGCTAAGCACCAAGTTGCTAGACACAGTTAAGTTGCTAAAGAACAACTCGCTAAGATCCAAGTCGCTAGTATCAAGTCGCTAACATTTGCACTACAACTCGCTAACAATTCTGAAGCAAAGGTCGCTACCCACCAAGTCACTAGCCGTAGTGGAGAATCCACTAACTGTACTATTTGTCGGCTTGTTCAATAGGACAAGTCGCTAATTAACACCGTAACTCGCTAATTGAAGCAAGTAGTACGATGAAAATCACAACGAACCAAGTCGCTAGAAAGAAAAACTTCAAAACACACTTTTAATCCAAAACAAGCTCAACCACTGTGATTCAAGCCAAACAAAACCCAAGCACTTACAATGATTCTAAACACAAAAGTACACCCAAAATTCAAACTTTAACACTAGAAATGATCCAAATGATGCAAAAACCACTAAACTTTTTCAAACTAAAAAACCACTAGAAATCCAAGGATATGTAAGAGAGATGATCAAACCATGGCTCTTGATACCATTTGTAACCTATTGGATTTCACAAATACACTAAACCAATGATCAAAGAGGCGAATACAAGAGGTTTTAGAGAGAGAAAAAGTTAGAGGTTTGGGAACTTAGTGAGAGAAAATTAAAATATTATTATGAGCTCCAACTCTCTACCTTGGGAAGTAGAGAGTATTTATAGTCATTACATAAATCGCCACCTATCGGTTGTGGATCAGGCATACAGTGGGTAAAGACCCGTCCGTCCTCCACGGTGTTACTTAACTAAATACAACTTAACTTTAAACAATCTACGACTACGAGCTTTCTAACGATTACATTTACTTGAGGTGACCGACTCTTTAATGACTGGATTTTCTAAATCCTAACAAGAAAAAAGTGGAATATTTTTTTGACTTTTTATTTATTTTTTATGAATTAAAATGCTTGAAATTCGGGTTTATACGTTTTTAGGATTTTTTTAGAGATTTTTAAAAACTATTTTAACTAATTAAAATTTAACTAATTTAAATGGTAAACTACAACTAGTGACGATGAATATTAAGTTAAGAATATGATAATAAAAAGACTTAACAAGCATAATACGAACGATTAAACATAATATTAAACAAATGATTTAAGCTAAAATTGATAAAAAGGTAAGAGAATAAAACCCGGTGATATATACGAGAGAATTACCACTCGATTTTATAAACTAAATAAATTATTAAAGTTTATTCCCTTATTAACTTTAATTTTGCTAATTAGTTAAATAAAGTTTTAAGCTTTATTAGCTAAATAACTTAATAAAAGTTATTAAATTTGTAAACTTTAACGATTTTTAAGCTTATAAGACACGTAAGCTCCACGCCTTACGAGGTAGGATCGTTTACAAAAAATCAAACTTATAAAGGTTAGCACAAATGTATAAATATGTTTCTTTAAAATAAAAAGCTAAAATAATAGACAAACTAAGTTAATAAATTAAATCTAACCACCAAACTCTTCTCAGGAGATATGTTTACACAAAAACTAATTTGGGTATTAAGGTTAAAGATTTAAAATATAAGAATTTTAAGACAAGAAAAACGAAAGTATTAAATAACTAAAACAAGTGTGAAATTTAAAATAAATAGTAAACTAAGGAAAACAAAATATATAAATTTTTCACAAAATAAAAAAAAAACTAATTAAAAAGAGTTAAAAATAATTTTCGGTTTTTCTATTTATTTATTTTTTTAAAAAAATAATATTTTTACTAATGTATCACTTAAAAAGGAAATAAATCAATGAAAAATATCAAATGGCCTCCGAAAAATCCCAATATTTTTTTAGAAACATTAGGAAAGTGACAGAAGCTTACAGAAAAATGTTTAGAATTTTCGGAATTATAGAAGTATTTTTTCTTGATTTTAATGTTTAAAATAACCCATAAACCAAAATAAATAGTCAACTAGTTCAAACAAATCTGGAAAATTTTCACTATCATAAGAAAACTATAAGAAGTTACCAGACATTTTAAAAATATTCTTTTTACGCTTTTTCAATTTTTTTTAAAATAAAATACAAAACAGAATTTTTAAAGAAAAGGGACAGAAACTGTTTTTTATTTTTTAGAAATACTAAAACAACCTAAAACTACGAAAATTTAATAAAAAAAATAAAATATATTTTTGGATTTTTCATGAAAAAGACAAGATTTTTAGTGACTATTTGCTATTTTTAAGCTAAATAAAACAACTACAAAAAAAGTAAACTTTTATAAAAATATAAATATGATATGTTGAGTGTGTGCACAAAGTGTATAAAATACACTCACACAATCTACACATTCAACTCTTCATGGAATATTTTTAAAAAAGGTTTTATAAAATAAAATGAAAGAAAAAAGATTAAGAGATGAGAAAATAAAAGAGATGCAAATACAATAAATAAAATGAACTAACTTGCAATAAATAAGTAAAACATTTATAAAACTAAATAAAGATAATAAAATTACAAGAGTTTAGATAAAAAAAATGAATAAAAAGATGATAAAATGAAGTGAGGGAGATGGGTTTTTATAACCCATAAGTTACACATTGGCCACTAGTAGGATTTTATAAATTTTCATAAAATCCCCTAAACTATTAAATCTTGGCACAAACAGCCCCTACAAAAATCTTGGCCTCCAAGTTTTATTCACGTTATAGCAGATGTAGATTTCATTGGGCTTGCATTTCCACTTCTTGACTGATCTGGGCTTGAATTTGGTCTTGGGCTGCGATGGACTTCAGCCGATTCGTTGGGCATGGGCGGAGCTTCGGTTCATTGGGCTCGGAATGGGTGGCAGCTTGATAGACAAATAAAAAAAACATGCGCTTGATAGACAAATAAAAAAAAATGCACTGAGGGGACTAGAACATCTGACCTCTCGGGTTGAGAGGTAATCATAAAACCATTTTTACTACACCAGTTCGTTATTATAAATTCCCTTTCATTTCCCTTTAACCCCTTTCTATAATAAATCCGGATTTTAACAAATATATGGCAATTATCTTCGTTCGAGCCTCATTTAGTTTTTCAATTTTTCACTCTTGCCTTGATGCTCCAAATAAAATTATCATTGGTCCCGTAATTTCGTGCTTTTCCAATCTTGCTCGTTTTCCATGTTTTGTCTTTTCTTGCCCATTTTGTGACATTCTGCCCTGACATTCATAAACACAAAACACTGAAACATTTATGGCTTTAGGTTTTTGTTCTTTTTGTTCCGGTTTTGATAAAGAAAAGGTATATGTTTTCACATATACCAACAGATTAAGGCACCTAGGTAATGAAATGCCTAGTCGTATTGTTGCTCTTATTGAAAATGGTTTTTTGCAAAGCAAAAGTGATTCCTCTCTTTTTACTAAAACTAGTGACAATGTATTTGTTGCATTACTTGTTTATGTTGATGATATAATTGTTACTAGTAATAATTTATATGAGATTGAGAATGTTAAAATTTTCCTTAAAAGCAATTTTATTGTTAGGATTTAGAAAATCCGGTAGTTAAAGAGTCGGTCACCTCAAGTATATGTATTCGTTAGAAAGCTCGTAGTCGTAGTCATGTTATGTTAATAAGTAGTTTGATAAGTAACACCGTGGAGGACAGATGGGTCTTTACCCAGTGTATGCACGATCACAGCCGGTAGAGGCGTGTCTTGTAAGAAACTATAAATACCCTCTACCTCCCAAGGTAGAGGGTTGGAGCTTTCAATATCATTTTTCTTTGTTTCACCAAGTTCCCAACTCTCTTCCACTTTCTCTCTAAAAATCTATATCATACGCCCCTATTTAATATGTGTTGATGTGTTTATGAAATCCAATATGCTACAAATGATATCAAGAGCCATGGTTTGATCACTCAGCTTTCATGTTCTTGGATTTCTAGTGGTTTTCATAAGGTTTTTGGGTTTGAATGAGTTTAGAGTAGTTTACATCATTTGGATCATTTCTTGTGTTACAGTTTGGATTTTGATTGTACTTTTGTGTTTAGAATCATTATAAGTGTTTAGGTTTTGGTTTAGAAGGTTTGAATCATCGTGGTTGAGTTGTTTTTGGATTGAAAAGTGGTGTTTTTGAATGTTTATTGGATGCGAGTTGAGTCTCTTGTGCATTTCTTCTATCGAGTTGTCTGATTTGTGAAGCGAGTTTTCTATTCTGAGCTTGCTTATTGAAGCGAGTTGTCTTATATGTGAGTTGTCAGCTTATGCGAGTTGTGCCTTAAGCGAGTTGTCTAGGGTGCGAGTTGTCTTGGCTGCGAGTTGTCAAGGGTGCGAGTTGTCTTGGATGCGAGTTGTCTAGGGTGCGAGTTGTCACTTGCTGAGTTGTCTAGAGTCGAGTTACTTGAGGTGCGAGTTGTCTTCAATGCGACTTGTCTTTTGAGACTTGTCATTTCTTCGTGTTATATTTTACGGTTTTTCTTTTGATTTAGTAAAATCCCACGAGAGAATCTATTTCCTGGTTTAATCAAAATATAGTAAAATCCCGTAGAATCTGCAATCATGTCCACAATCACTTCTTCTCTGCAAGATCTGATACTCATCCTCCCATGCTGGACATAACCGACTATGACTCTTGGGCTCAAAGAATCGGTATGTGCTTAGGAAAAGAAAATGGGGTTAACATACTTAAGTCAATTGATGAAGGACCTTATCAAGTTGAGACTACCAGAGACATTCTTGAAATTGCTGCTGATGGTTCAGTGATATTAGGATTGGATAGACCAAAGACATATGATGAACTTACGATAAGGAGAAGAGAGAGAATCGATCTGACGTCGAGGGCTTCAAACATCATACTTCAAGGTTTACCTAAGGACATTTATAAGTTGATTAATCACAACCTGAAGCTAAGGCGGTATGAGACAATGTTAAGATGCTTCTCTCTAGTTCTGAATTGACTAAAGAAGACAAGGAGTCTCAATTTATATGACTTTGAGAACTTTAAGATGAATCCGAGGAAAGTGTCACTGAATATCATGTATGATTCCACAAGCTTGTGAATGATATAAGGAATATCAAAATGACAATGCCAAATATTCAGCTCAATTCAAAGTTTGTAAACAACATGAATCTCGATGGCCAAATTTGTCACTGCAATCAAGCTTAACAAAGGTTTGAGGAACACCAACTATGAAAAATTGTATGCATATTTGCTCCAAAATGAGAAACATGTTTGGAACGGTGATTTTGGAAAAGTTCAAAGACATTGGAATGCAAGCTCACCAGATTCAAGCGCATTCTACAAAAATGTAGGAATTACCACCAAAGCATCACAAGTCATACCAACTGGAAATGGCAATCACAAATTCATTCCAATCAAGGTATAAGCCTCCGACTGAGACACATTCATGGAACATCTTGATAATCAATTGGCTTTAATGGTTAAGCAGAACTTGAACTTCACCCCACACACCAACAATCATCTAAGCGCATCCAATCTTCAAAATCATGCTACGGTTAAAGACGGAAAGGTAGTGGTGCAAAATGTGCAAGGAAGACAGAATGCATACCTTCCATATAATGAGCAAGGGAATGTTGGTGCTGGATATGGGAATGTTGGTGCTGTATATGGGAATGCTGGCGGTGGTGGTGGATATATGGGTAATCAGAATCGTGGAAGGAACATGGCTCAGGGTCAAGTAAAGCCTATTAAATGTTACAACTGTGGTGGAGAAGGACACATCGCAAGGAATTGCACTCTTCCAAAACGTCCACAAAATGCAAAGTACTTCAGGGACAAGATGCTGCTGGTGCAAGCTCAAGACATTGGAGCTATGTTGAATGAGGAAGAATTGCTATTCCTTGCTGAGGGAAATGCCAGAACTTATGATGTTGACACTTTTTAGCATGTATTTTCAGGTCTTGAGGTAATAGCTTATCTTTGGAGGCGCAAGGCAAAGGCATGGCATGGTCATAGATGACTCTGATTTACGTATAGGGACCCACATTTTGTTAATGGGCCATTTTCCGCAACAATTCAACTTTGTAAACTTTGTTTTACTACAATAAATGAAATCTTTTAAGAAAAATCTATTATTTTATACATTGTGTTATGATCCAATGGAGTAGCACCCCATAAACCTTTTCTTTCGCTGCAAACCATTTTTGGGGGTGTTACAGTTGGCATCAGAGCCAGGGTTATAGAGAACTGGGTATTTTTCAAAACCTAGACTATAACCACTTTTACAAAAACTTAATCCTATGACCGACACATGCCTGCCTGCCAAGCTGATTGCCTCACTTATGACTCGATGAAGTCATCCTTGATAAGATATGTGTTTATTAATGCCAACTTAGTCTCACTATTAGCTAGGATTACCTTACTTATATGTATGTTTACGCATAACAACGACACGCCTCCTACCCCACGTAAAATGAAATAATTGTTCAGTCTTCATAGCGATTTTTTTTTAGAATTGGGACATGTTACTAGTATAACTAAGCTAAGCATTGCAAGATTCATTAAACATCGGGTGAATATAGATTGATCACCTATATTCAACCAGGAACGATGGGACATAGCCTGATCACCTATGTCCAACTCAAATGTGAATGTTGCAATAATGAAAGTAGTTATAATAGTGTTATGTCCAGTTGACCTCCTGATTGACTTCTAAAAAGAGTGAAATTTTCATAAGTATTCATCATAAGAGTTATAAAGGTTTACTTTTACACATTACACACTGATGTCACAATATTTCCTCACTACGATATTTTTCTCCTAAGTGGAACGCCTTTCTCATTTCGATACTGCACTCTCTAATTTGAACATTTTACACTACCCCTACACCTCCGTCTACATCTTACCAACAACATGCATGGAGATTTGCTTAGCAGATGATGCATACTAGCAACGTGCATGGAGATTTGCTTGGCAAATGGTGCACGCTATTACTTATGATATATTAAAATTACTGTTACTGAATCGTTACAACATCATGTCTTCACCATCCCATCCTTCGCTCGAACGATAAGATCGAAGTTGCCTTGTCATCCATTGCGGTAACAATGTCACCTCTACCCCCAAAACTCGTACCCAATCGATGATTCAGATTTCTTCCCTAGCCGTTCTAGGAACAACACACCTCGACATCTACAAAGGGAACCCCTCGCTAAGCATAGATAATCAACGAACGACTAAAACGATCTAAAAGCATACCAAGAAGCTAACCTACGACTCAAGCTATTTTTCTGAGAACAGATCCCTAATCTTTCACTCATCCCTTTGAAATACTAACTGTCTATCCTACTACCCTCCTATGAAATAATAAACTTTGTCGTTGTCTAACGCAAACTACTTACAACCAATTTACCGACCATTTCACGGCCATTTTACAAAAAAAAATTCTTACTAATGTGCCGTTAAACCAAAGTTTACTAATATTTTTCAAACTATTTCCTTATAATATGATAAACCGATTCGTTACCTTACTACTATTTTATAAAACAACAAATAATTTCACTAGCAATCTATAAGCTATGTTACAAATCATTTCACGAGTTATTTTATAACCTGAACTGTGTCTTAACAAAATATTTCACTACCATTGAAAAACCGTTTTCTACTACCAAACAACATCTTCTTCTAGAACATTTTCAAACTTCGAGAAATTTTCTTTAAATAACATTCGTTTCAACTATAAAACGTGTAGTGACATTTTTCTAAAAGACTCATCCTTACGAGTTAAAATTTTCAAGTCAAACCTTATCAAAACTTCTTTCGAGGCTTTAGCATGCCTTTCTGATTTCGTCATACTGCAAATCCCAATCTCATGAGCCTTAGCTAAGTTTTAGCCATCCCACTAATCCGAACCACCACGACTCGTTGAAAAGGTTGGTTTAAACGATTTCAAACTTGAGCCAAACTTTCAAAAGATCTCTTACTATTTCTTGCTGACGACTTGTTTTCCTAGCTTGATCTAGTGACAGTTCTTGTTTGATGTGTTGCGAAAATCGAGTTAGAATCAAGTTGTTACTCAACTTACACAACTTAAACACATGACCAGTCAGGTCATAAGTTGTAAAAATTCACCAACTAAGAGTCTTTTGAGGGCAAAGCTCGAGAATGAGAAAGTTCGAACCACGAAAACGTACACCTATAGGAGAAGACTGACTAAATCTCTAGGACGAGATTCTCTTTAAGGGTGGTAGACTATAACAACCCGTAAATATCCAGATTATTATTATACTATTTATTTCATCTGAAAATGAGAATTATTCATTTCCTGATATTTACTGATAAACAAAACGCAACAACGAGAGGTGCTCTCGATAAACGAGGCGCCGCAGCGTCCGACACCAAATAAATAACGGCAAAGCGATATTATCTTAATTCTAAACAATAACAATACAATATTAAAATGCTCTTGAAATCGTTCCTGAAAATATAATTTTTATGTTTTACGAGTACCGGGAAGGTACAATATCTTGGAGATTCGACAGAACACGGGGTACAAATAATACATCGCCAAATAATAAAACAAAAAAAAGATTTCCCAAACCTCACCCCAACCGTTCCATCACTTTCACTACCCTACTACCTCTCTCTCTCTCTTTTTCTGCGTTATCCCACTTCCCACCAAAACAAGTGTCTTTCTTCTTCATTTTGAGAGTCAAACGAAAAAATCAACACCACCATTTACCATAAGTAGTCATCTACTTCCCTAGTATTCACATGATGCTATGGTGCGCGGCTGAGGACATCGATGGCTGCTAAAAGAAGCTATTCTTCAATTCGAGGCAAGAAAACGGTAGTCCAAGCTTTTCGTGTGTTCATCTATAAATAGGATAGACTTATCGTAGGTTTTGCACATGTCACACACAACCACAAAAAAAATTAGGGTTTGTAAGTTTGGGGTTTTCAAAAATTGATTTGGGGCATTGTAGATTCGAGTGGTAATCAAGTGTTAATTGTCTTGTAATCAGGTTGGAATTCAAGATTTGCTCATCCATGTGTTCCTACAGGTTCATCCCTATTCGACCCATCTCCTTGTCATTGTAAGAATGATTTTTCTTGGCAATTAATTAATTATTTTGTATTTGATCTGAATGTCATTAAAAAAATGATTATATTCTCGTTACTGTTGTTGTTGGATTAGTGTGGTAAAACAAGAAAACAAAACTTAAAAACCTGATATTGGCTTATCTAATTTCCAACATACTTCCTAGCTTATGCGAAGTCTTATTCGACTAGTATGGTTGCTCGTTTCTGTAGTTATACAGTTATTAGTCTCGACTTAGATTGAAACCTCACTCGAGGTTGTTCGTTTTACATTATTGTGTTCGACTCGTACGGTCCTAACCCGTAAGGGTGAAGTTAATACCGAGCCTTGTTCGAGTCGGGTAGTACCCGCTGGGCACGAATTGGACTTGGACTCTATCATTTTGTTTTCCCTGAGTATACACAGAGGTGGTGTTTTTATAGCTTCGGTGTGTTCAGTTTTGTTGTTACTAGCCTCGATGGGCAAAATGAAATCCCAAGGGTGTTTGTGTATACTTCGAGTCACAAAGGAAAGCACCCCGAAGGGTGCTTATTACCGTGACAATCCCAAGACCACGAAGAGGTCATGAATACTCGTGTGCGTCTCGTGTGCTATCCCTTTTAAACTGAAGAAGTCTTAAGATCCTTGCGTCAAAATCTATTTTAGTTTTGATATCCCTTTTGATTAAATCCCTGGAGTCAAAACAGCTTCACCTCAAACGGTTCAAAATTTTGCGATAGGTTGTGTTGTGGTGGGTAAGAGAATCTAGCCCAACAGGGAGTGTTTGATTGACAGCATGGGCTGCGAGCCCATGTAGTTTCAGTTAGGGTCCGTTTGGTTTAGTTCAAGCCCACAAGGGCGCATTGTATGCTTGTCGCCTCGACTCAATCCCGTTTCACTCGACTCGTCTCCATTCAACCTTGACTCGTTCCACAAGACATACTGTAAGCCCACGACTAGTTGAGTGATACTCATCCGTATACCACGAATAATGACTTGTCTAGTACTATATTATTAATACTGTTGAATATATGAGTCACAAACCAATTAACAAACATGTAAACGATACAAATGGAAACCATGTCACTTGAAATGAGTTATTATTATTACTCATAACTTAAATGGAAAGTTTTTACACATCTAATTATTAATAGCACAAAACTTGTAAATATATATACTTACAATTATTAAACCGGATAATGAATTCGATATACAAGTTTTGACATTTCACCAACCCAAATAAATAGAAAATATAAACATGGTTCACACCAAACTTTCTATAAAATGTGTTTACTATTTTACAGTTTACGAACGAAATATAGTTTTGAAAACGTATACAACAATTCATATTTACAACTTTTCAAACCATAATCATCATTTTGAAATGTATTTGATGAAACTCACATTGTGTCTTTGGTTACAAGTTTTGTACAAATCAAACGAAATTTAAATCTTTCAAAATATAATTATTCTAACTTGAAACTATAAATACATACGTACGTTCACGTACTAAATATATATATACATATATAGATATATCTTCTTCGTTCATATTCGCTCAAATCTAATAGGGTCTTATAGTGTACGTACTATCTTTCTCACATCATCATCTGATTATCACTCAAGCCAAGGTCTCGCGCATACTTGATAGTTTTCATTATATACTCTTTTACTTCCATAAGCCGATATACACACAAACATTTGAAAACTACTTTTCAAACTTAAGTGATGCCACACAACAATGACAACAATAACAATAACACCAACATTATAAAACATTTAAAGTTTGGTTAAACTTTATCGAGTCTTAATCAATGAATAAAGACTGAATTGCCATACTAATCTAGGTTGCGTGTCGAAGCCACTACTACCATCTGACCTTGCTCTATTACAAACTGCTTCACTAAGGTGAGTTCATAGCCCCTATTTTACTTGTTTTCATAACTATTTTGGGGTGAGAATACATGCCTACTTTACTTATTTGTTTTACTAGAATTCTTTACACCAATTTACTCTCATACATGATTCAATTACTGGAAACATTTTATGCTTCGCTTTAATACTGATTTGATTATTCAAATGCAATACTATTTCCCCATTTTTTACTTGATCTTTACTCATGTACACCAATGCGTAATATAAACTGTTTATAGATTGCCTAAGTTAGGAACCAGTAACTGCATTACTTGGGTACTTCGTTACCTACATGGCTTGGGTGTGGATTCATCTACATTACTTGGGTACTTCGTTACCTACATTGCTTGGGTGTGGATTCACCTACATATTTTTGGTATGGAGATACCTACATTGCTTGGGTGTGGATTCACCTACATATTTTGGGTATGGAGATACCTACATTGCTTGGGTGTGGGACACCTACATAGAAAAACTTAACGTTTCAACTTAGCGTAATCAAAACTATTTTCCAAAACTTTTATATGACATTATGTTCGATGAAATTTTCATATGCTTCGCTTATGGTTCAACGGTACTGCCTTATATTAAACCTATGAACTCACCAACCTCGTGTTGACACTTTTTAGCATGTATTTTCAGGTCTTGAGGTAATAGCTTATCTTTGCAGGCGCAAGGCAAAGACATGGCATGATCATAGATGACTCCTATTTATGTATGGGGACCCATATTTTGTTAATGGGCCATTTTCCACAACAATTCAACTTTGTAAACTTTGTTTTACTACAATAAATGAAATCTTTTAAGAAAAATCTATTATTTTATACCTTGTGTTATGATCCAATGGAGTAGCACCCCAAAACCTTTTCTTCTGCTGCAAACCATTTTTGGGGGTGTTAAAGATCCATTGATCCATTGGTAACAATGGTTATAATTCAAAGGATCTTTCTATGTATTTTTTTTCTTTGTGTGATTCTCTAGAGTCCTCTTAAAGGGGAGATCATCACCTCTTGAAGACGTGCAAGCTTATGGTCATGAGTTGCTAATCTTCGTCATCATCAAGAACACTGAAGTTAATCTTGTTGATAATTCTTCTCTTCATCCATTAGTCTTTCATGTTGCAGGTATTGGCGTGGTGTGCCAATTGTGTACAACAATGGGAGCAATAAAGTGTTTTCAACTTAACTTCACTAGGGATGATGCAAACTCCCCATTCTTGGGAGAAATTAAGTTTAAACTCTAAGGACACACCTTTTTTGTTTCGACAAAAGGGGGAGAAGATTGTAAACGGAGAAGGTAATGAAAAGGAAGTACGGACACAAGTAACTTTGCCATTTTACCTATCTATTACGTTTACATATATTTTGTAATCATCAAAAAGGGGGAGATTGTTAGTGCAAATATTACGATATTTAATCTATACAGTCTCGTTTGTTTTGTTGATGACAAACATGTAACTTGTAATACATAACGTAAAATGCATAAGTTACTAGTAATTATATTTTGTCTCAACATACTTTCAACACCTCTCGACAACTCAAGTCCTTGTATGCTACAACACAGGTTCGTACATGTTTGTTATGTCGCGTTATGATCAAATCCCTAACAAACCATTAAACATGTTTAGTTAAACACTTAAGTAATCTTGGTTACTTACATTTTATAAAATACATAAAAAAAAGTAAATGTGTTGGTTAAATACCATGATCCATAACCCATTCCCATGACCTAATGTCCAAAATCCATTTTCTAGATACATTGTATCTAGTTGGGTACCCATGACCCAAAGTCCATGACCCATGACTCATGGATAATGAGGAGCGTCCACGGATCCCACGGATCCTTGGGGCTATAAGGGGCGGATTCCTCTCAGAAGGGATCCTTGGGACAAAAACATAGTTTGGTCTTTTTGCCTATAAATAGCAAGCCACTTCTCACCAGATTTTCACACCTTCACACATACTTTTTCTCCACCATTTCTAACATACTTAGATCATTAGGAAACATGTAAATCACCCTCATCTCATATGATCATAATACTTCTAACTTTCATTTGTTGTAAGCATACTCCCGAAGTGATCCTCTAAAGCAAGCCTAGAGATCTTGCATCCTTACCTACTGAAGTGATCACCCATCACAAGCATACAAGCACATGAAGATCTTCTACAACAATCTTGGGAAACTTGTCATCTTTATTCATTGAAGACTAACTACATCATGCTTTGTTTTCTTGATGTTTGGTTTGGGATTTTATATCCATTAGACACATTGTATTGGATATTGTCTAGTATCATATTCTTGTATCTATAACTAGATTAGATGGTTTATGTGTTTGTGCCATAAAACAAAAGGTTTGTTATGTTGGGCCACAAAACATAACGGGTGTCATAGATGTGTCGTGTTGGTCGGGTAATAGTTCCTCCTTTGTAATCGAAACAGGTATCTAGCCTTGTACCAGATAAAGTGTAGGCGACGGTGTGATAGGTTTGGTTCTACCTAGTGGAAGGACTCGGTATCTAGCCTTGTATCGGATAAAGTGTAGGCGACGTTGTGATAGGTTTGGTTCTACCTCGTGGACGAACTCGGTGTTTAGCTTAGTATTGGATAAAGTGTAAGCGGCGTTGTGATAGGTTTGGTTCTACCTCGTGGAAGAACTTGGTGTTTAGCTTAGTACCGGATAAAGTGTAAGTGATTTCGTGAAAATTTTTCTCCGCCAAGAATGGAGTTTGTTGATCTAGTTAAGTAACTCTCGAGTTGGATACTCGGGGAGTGGAGTAGGGCGAAGAGGATATTCGTGACCGAACCACTATAAATCCTCGTGTTGGTTTGTGTATCATTTTAATTATCGCTTTAATTTTATTCTTGCTTTATATTGTTGATTATCTATGTGGTTGATGTTTATGTGTGTGATGCATACTTCGTCCTTCATATAGTCGTAAACTATATTTAACACTTTACATATTATGACACGCTTGATCAAGAAAAACAAACCGGACTAATAATGGTGAAACTTGATTTATAATGAACCATTAATCTTGCGGAATCTTATGTGATACTAAGGGGTTGGCCTAACATGCCGTAATGCATTAAATTCATCCTCGCGTCGAGATTAGCAAATGCGGTGGTTTATACTATATTTGATACAAAAGTTTTAAGTTAGCAAATGCGATGGTTTATCACATGGTTCTTGTATGGATTCTGATTATTCCACTATAGTTCAGTTCATGTTTTACCACAGCTGTCCCATGTCGTCAATTATATGTTTTTGATTTTTTTATTTTTTTTTTAAATTTTCCAGGCAAAGTGGATGGTGGAATATTCTGTGGTCTCTTTGAGGCTGTTCCACGAACAGTGTGAGGTAAGTTTATTCTAATTGACAATGCTAAAAGGTACACTTACAGTTACTTGGTCGACGTTCCTGAATAAATTACTTGATTGGGAGCTCACAGGAAGAATTTCTATGGGATTCAGAGATGATTAAGATAAAGGCTGTTGATTTGAAGTCGAAAGAGGTAGGCTCAAAACCATTCTTATATAATGGAGCCTTCCCTTTATTTATAGTTTTATACCGCATCTTACAGAATTTATAAACACATACTTGCTTTTGTATTGAACTTATAAATATACCAGTTACTGGGTTGCTAAAAACCTATATATAGGATGCAAATACAATAAAATGATAACTTGTGAACAATGTGCACATTATGCTGATTTTGTTTATGTGTTTTTCCCAAGGTAGGTGTCATTTGGTGCTAATATATATGGATGTGCAAATTTTTTATTTGAAATGCTGCTAGTTTTACATTTTAAATTGATTTTATAAATTACTCTTGCCCATTTCTTGCAGTCTAATGCCTCACAAATTCTCGAGTTCAAGTTTCACTAATATCAGCTTTTGGAAGTAAATAGTACAATACCTTTTGGGCTCTATCAGCTTACAGCTATACTAGTCAAGAAAGAATATATAGATCTTGATAGCATGTGAGTTTTATGGTCACATTTATCTGGTCTCTTATTGCTTTATATGTATTTCCTTCTTTGATGTTTTTGATGTGATTCAGATATGCTCATTTACTTCGCAATGATGATCAAGCATTTGAACATTATAATGTTTTTTCAGTGAAACGACTTGATGAGGTATACCAGACTTAAGTTACTTTTACTTGAACAGATGTGGGTTATTGCGCTTTTGTTAATGAAAATATAGGTCAAATATTCTGATATTCATTCTGAACTCGACACATCACACATGTTCACATATGATATGCATGCATACTTAGACGACGATTATTCTAAAAAGAAATAGTAGACTTTAAGACATTAAAGGACTAATGTATTATATTGTATATATATACAATAGGTGAACCTAACCACTTAGTATTAGTGTTACAATTAGGATTAAGCTGAATTTTAAATACATCAAATTTTCAAACATATAACAAATGACAACATAGCATGGTGGTTTGGTATTTATAAATTGAGCTCCATGACCCAAGTTGGAATCTTGCTAGGAGTATTTTTTCGTTATTATAGCGTACTTTTCATAGATATTGGGCTGATGGGCAATGGCCCACGCATCACAACACATGCATAAAAAAATATTAGTACTTTAATTATTCTTATGTTTAATTATTAGCCAACAATATATTTTTTCTCTTTCAAACTTAAGTATTTTAGATAACTAAAAGACTTTTATAGTTTTTACATTATTAATAAAATCAGTTGAAATGTTTTAAAATCATTTTTTCATCCAAACTAACTGATTAAGAAAAAGCCTTTCAATAGATTAAAATTAACATTCATTGATGTGCTAACCGTGTGCAAGTTTTAAAACTTTATAAACACGATTTTACCGTACAATTACATTAACACATACAAGCAAGTATACTCGTTTGTGATAGCAAAGGTGGGTAAGTCGATATCGTCCCATGGGATTTGTGGTAATTTGTTAAATTGTTTGAAACAAGAAAGCTTTTCAAGCCTTCCACGAAATTGATGTTTTTCTAAACAAAAAATTAAATAAACATATACTTGTGTGTAGGTCATAGTCAATTATCTAGATTGTTCATGAAAGCTTGGTGTAAACTTGATGCAATGCACAAATCATAGGCAAATGATTCACAATCCATGGTTTATGTTTTGTAAAATCATTTTAAGAATACAATCACATAGGTAATCCTTTCGGTCCTTAACCAATTGATTATTCTTTTGAAAATCCATTTGTTTGTAAATGATTCTCATTTAACTTGTTCTTACAAACACTTTCGGCGTTTACGTGATGAAATCGTTTCTAGTCTTGTTTAACAAGCAAATATGATGAGTGTCAAATATGATGAGTGTCAATCATCATATCCCCATACTAGTTTGTCACTAACGTTTTGGAATAAAACATAAAGAGAAATCCTTTCGGCCATTTATCTTACAAATGTTATACCATCAAATTAATGAAGACTAGTCAATATTCCAAAAAACTCATTAAACAAGAACACTTTACATGCATCACATATATAAGAACACTCCCAACAATTGCCTACATCTTACACACAAGTATATTCAAGAATTACTCCATTAAAACCATAACAAAACACAAGTAGTAACCATGTAATTAATATAATTCATAAGAATAGAAATTCATGACAAAGTTCATAAGAATACCTATCTTCGGATTACAAGAATTAGAATATGTGGAACTACAGCAACCACGCGCCTTCAATCGCCTTATACTACCCGTACAACTCCAAAATACTACCAAATGGTTGAGAATTGCGCTCAACAAGTTCCTGGTTTTACAGATTTAATAGGACTTTTGGGATGAATAAAAGTATTTGGTAATAGTCTTGGTGTAAGCCTATTACTCCTTGGGGTGTGTCACACTAAACACATAAGTCTAGGTGCAATATATAGCTAAGAACTCCTAAAAAAAAGCCAAAAACATTCTCCAGGAGTTACTAACAAGAAATGATCAGACTCCAATGATTAATGGAAGTAATGGCATCAATAAATGAGAATTTTGTAACTATAGCACTTCCCAACCAAATCGGTTGTGACGCAGCCGATCGGTTCCTCCTGCTACACACTGTCCAGCCGAATTGGTTGCGGGCTCCAACAGATCGGCTTGATGCCTTCCATATAGCAATAGTTGACTTTCTTTGACTTTTCTCGACGCATGCCTTTTTCCTTGCTTCTGATGCTGATTTCCAAGATAGAACTTGATAATTATTTGATGTAGATACTTAGAAATCATCATGCTTCCAATCATCGAGTCCTTGAACCTTTTCTTCTTTCTTTTCTTTCTCGTGAATTATCCAAATGTGCATGAATTCTTCACTTCTTCGTCTTTTAGTTACCTGGCTACATTTAGATACAAATACGCTTCTTTTGCAATAATTATGTGTAAATATAACCGATTATCATACACAAAACTAACAATAACGCTACTAAAAACATACTCATATTGAGCGTTATCAAATTCCCCTATACTTAAGTTCTGCTCGCCCTTGAGCAAGTCTATCATTTATAAAAATCGATTTCAATGGTCTCAACATCGTGGTTCCAAAAATCTAACAACCACTTCAAAAGAAATAATTGCCAATTTACATTTTATATGTGAAAAATCTAAAAATGAACCAAATTACTCTTGATAACATAACTAAACACCTCACGAATGATTTTAGGAATTCACTCAACACTCATATATTGGTTGGTATATGTAAATCACTCAATGCCTAGTCATGATTTGTTTCTTACCATAAGCCTGTACAAGTATCAAGACAAATAAAATAGATTAATCAAAGAGGTCTTTTATTCGGGTTATAATGTTAAGGCGTTGGGTTCATAAAAGGTATGGATAAGGCATGGGATTATTTATGAAATTGGTTTAAAAAGAAAAATAAAGCCAAGTCTAAACCCCCATGTTTCTTGCCATCGAACAAACCACAATCCCGAAAATGATTATAATCACCTCTTCTTCACATATCGATCACCGAATATATATTACATTTTAGTTCATTGGCTAATCGATATCTCACAGATACTCCATAATATAGCGCATTGGCTATAATTGTCATCACATAATCTCTTTCTTTCTTTCTTTTTTTCTTTATTTTTTATCACATATCCCCTACACTTCGTATGAGCATACACCACAAAAATACAAATGAGAAAGACGTATCCTTCATCTTTGTTGGAAAATGGTACATACGAATGACAAAGTTTAGCTTCATAATAATCATCAAAAACAATTCAACACTCCACACAACTAGCAACAACCAATAGAGATTGACATGGGTTGGCTATGGTTTTAAAATGTAAAATATTTTTTCTTTTTTCTGAAGTGGATGTAACAAACTGAAAAGATTGGCTCGGATGGTGTAACTAAGAGTATCTAGCGCTAAAAATGGGTCCTTATTGGTGTTTAACTAACCAATGTGGTTAGCAAAAAACATTAGATGTAAAATGGAATGCCATTTGGGTTAAATCCTACGATTGCCACTTATCATTTGAATATATTTTTATCACTCGAAAGTGATTTTAACCGTAATGCATAACAAGTACAAGTTCTAGAATCGACATAATCACCAGCACACTCATAGCAGAATATAAAACATAAAGATATGCTTCATACAAAAAGAATCCTCACAATTTAGTGGAAAAAGGCTATACTGTGTACTAGTAGATGTTATCGAATCCAAAATGAATTACTTCATAATTTGGTTAAATTCCAAAAATTTTCAAAAACCTCTTTTTACCATTGAAATAACCAAGTTGTTTTTAAATATATATATATATATATATATATATATATATATATATATAACGTGTGAAAACAACTAGATAATCAAGGGCGAACTTCTACTAGCTACTTGAATCCGAAAATTAACCTAAAAATCAAAACTAAAAATAACGAAAATTTTTAAAAATCGTATCATTTTTCCTATTTTCTTCCCTCCCCCATACTTAAGTTTTGTATTGTCCTAAATGTAATTAAATGAATCTTGATAGTAAATAAAATGGGAAAAGAAATTAGTCAAAAAGATACCACCGGAGTAAATACGCAATATGCATATTTGGCCATAGATACGCGTGTGAGTTTTCCAACTCCAAACATTGACCAACAATAAGCTTCCTGCATATCAACTCTGCAAACAAAACTTCAAAATATACACAACACACAAAACAAACAAAACAAACTAAAAACAAACCATACGCTAATTAAAAATAAACAAACACACTAAGTACGATATTAATCCTAAAGAAATAGTTAGAGAAAGATAGATAAAATATTGTTCAAAACACCATAATCATTGTTTTTCGAATCACCATCCAAATCACAATCAAATCATGATCAACACGATCATGCCTCGTCTTCACTCATCTCATCATCATCATCATCATCATCATCCTCATCCTCATCTCCTTCAGTCTCATAATTCTCGTCTACAAACTCCGTGTATACTCTCATCTTCTTCTTCTCGCCAGCTCTAGATGAAGAACCGCCCACAGCGTAACTAGATCCTCCGACCTCGGGCACTCTACCATTCATTGGCACAGGGTCTGGAAATGGTGCATAACCAGGATATGGGTACGGGTAAGGTCCAGGGTATGAAGTATATAGGAAAGTATATGGTGGAACATTGGGTGGGTTATAGGGAGGCAAATCATAGTTGGCTTCTTGCGCCATATGTTGAAAGAACGGCATCGAGTAATCATTCACAAAATTGCTCCTCAACATCATCGAATATATCCACACTTCCCTACACTCAATATCATTCAATACCCGGTTCTAATCACCCCATCCCGAGTCAAAACTACTCGTTGTACCCCTAGGCACATTATCCGTCGGTTGTTGTGGTGGTGGGTTATTCCATGCTCCCAACACCCTTGTTGATCTATCTAAAGCCTTTCCAAAACCTTTGGCATCCCACGTCTCGCTCACTTTCGGGTCACCACACTTGTCCAACTCATTATGATCAAAGTACCCAAGATTCTTCGCCAATCTTGTCACATAATGTCCTCCAAAGATGTCACTCTTGTCCTTTATACCTGGAGCTCACCTAGACAAATATTTGGCTATGATCCAAGCTGCGTTCCCATCCTTTGCCTCTTCCAACAATTCCATTACCCATAGATCCAGCTTTTGGCATTTATCCCTACTCCCTTTCCTATGGAACGTCCCCTATACTATCAATTTGTGTAGGATTTTTAACAATGGGTTCTTTAAAGTTGATGATCTCCTACGAGCACAAGAAGGATCTCCCACATGATTCCAATACGCTGAGACACTAGGATAGTCTTTTTCAAACCTCTTAAGCCTAAGAAAATGAATTTCAAACAATCTATGACTAACCTCATGTGGCTCGTACAAACCAAGAGCAACTGCAAAACCTGGCAAAGTGTATGCATGATCCCGTCCACATAGCCTAAACCAAATACAAATCTCGTCCATGATATTACGTAGGTTTACCTTTCTTTCAAAGTACATAGTCGAGAAAAACTCTAAACACTATTCCCGATAAATATCTTCGTGAATACTAAAAGCTCTTTCCCAAGAAAGATCTTCGAACATGTCTCCATCATCTAGGTGAACATAAGACATCCGCATCATACTTTTCAAGTCTTCCTCATACTCATACTCATTGAACAAATCCCAATCTATCAACCTCGGAACTGAAATTTTCCTAGTTTGCAACTTCGAAAGGTGTTCCCTAAAGGCATTCTTTTCCTCCTTGGTGAGATCATTAAATGTAACATATTGGTTTTCACAAACACATCAAACCATAATCAAAAGAGGCGTATAAGATGAGGTTTTAGAGAAAGAAAGAGTTATAGGTTTGGGAGCTTAGTGAGAGAAAGTAAAAGTATTATTATGAGCTCTAACTCTCTACCTTGGGAGGTAGAGAGTATTTATAGTCATTACACAAATCGCCACCTACGGGCTGTGGATCAGGCATACAGTGGGTAAAGACCCGTCCGTCCTCCACGGTGTTACTTAACTAAATACTACTTAACATAAAATAATCTACTTCTACGAGCTTTCTAACGATCACATATACTTGAGGTGACCGACTCTTTAATAACCGGATTTACTAAATCCTAACAATCTCCCGCTAAGGGAGGTCACCTCAAATTACAATGAACACAAACATATATTACATTAGATTGTCCTTGGATTCTTGATTAAATTCTTAGCTCAGTAGCTCGTAGTCTTTGATTCTTCATGTTCCGCATGTTTTGATAATTCTAGTGGAGGTCTTTAACTGATCCACGTGATAAAGAGTTTTGAGCCAGCTTTGAGATCATCAGATATCATAAATCTCTGACTCATCCATTGTGGTGTTGGTATTATGTGATGTTGTGACTTTTGGACCGACATGCTCACATTTTGGATCATGATTTCTTTTCATCGAGTAGTAGCGGAAGCTTTCGTTGATTCATGATATTGGCGTAGTAGCAGAAGCATGGAGTGAGAATATCAGAGTCATTGATGCACTAATCATGATTTCTTTTAAAATGAATGTAATGTGTGAGCATGCGCTATATGGATTATTTGTTTCATTCTAATCAAACTGCAAACGTCGGGCGTGCATCGCATACAACAGTTAGCAATAAAGTGCGCGAAAGTGTCTTTGATCACTTTCGTTGAATTGAGGTACACGGCCCATGGTTCCTTGTTGATCAGTACAAGTACGCTGTGATCAGTATAATTCGAAGAATTTCCTTGTGAGGGGGTTTCAGTAGGCTTTGCTCTAGTCGTTCTCAAACGGAACGTCTCAAAGAAGACAACACGAATTGAGTGAACCGGTAATTGAGATTCATTGATCGATGAAAAGAGATTTGAAAAACAATCGTGTATCGCTCAATAGAAATTGTTTTTGCAATACAACGAAGGTTTTAATGAAAATCAATTATCAATCATAAACACCTTTTATTTTGAAATATGAGTACACAGTCGATGTGCTAAAGAAAAGAGTTTTAAAGAACAACGACCGGTGTTTCAAAGGTATCCGTCAATCCATAACCTGAACCAGGATTGAATCATAATTATGACTCGCCCCATTGTTTCTGTTCAGTTGTCACATGTTTGATCTATTGGATAGATCTCAGATGCCACCCACTAGGAGCTTGTTTGATGTTGGCTCCTGAAGGCTTTTCATCTTCATTGTGAATATGTTTGCATATCACTCAGATGTTCTGGCAATACCACAAGGATAATGCGTAGGACTCATAAGATATAATCCCTCTTTCCACATTGTGTGAAACAGAGAGTCTTCAATGACAGTGTCCTAATGAGATTTATTTGATGATCTCGTGGCTCTAGACTCAATAGTGCACATTTGGTTCCTATGCCGGAGACTAGGGAGAGGGTCTCCTTCTTCAATATCAACAATCTCTAGGAGAAAGTTGATAGATTATGTAGGTTCCCCGCGAGAATGAAACAAGTCCTTTTAAGAGGAACTTGAGTAGCTTGGGAAGATGTAGTGCAGTGCGTCCACTTTGGGTCCATAATGTCTTGTATTCAATACCGATGTTACCTTGGTAACCACCAGGTAAGCATATGAATTGAACTCGATTTTACGCCCTAAGGTTGAATTATTGGAGGGCTATTTCTTTTCACCCTTTTCACATTCAATTCTTTTCATTCTTCAACCCCTTCCGTGCTTACCGAGACTTCATAACTAGAACCTTGTTGGGTTTATTCCAAGACTAGCTCATCTCAGTCAGACTCTTCCCATATCTCACTTTTCTCCTTTTTTCATCAAACCTAAGGACTTCTACACTATCTAGTGCATTGTCCCTGGGTACATTCCTCCGGTTCTGGCGGATCATAGGAACAAATACCTAACCTTAACATCCTTATATCCCCATACATAAAGTAAATTTGGTCGGTATATTTGGTATTGTTCATCTGCCATTGGAATCAAGTGAAAACCATTTGAAAATCAAGCCAGATACTTGTGATATATTATCAAAGCATTTTGTACCAGAATTGTTTTTGATATTTTTAGAAAGAGAGCTCCCCCTCAACATGTGCTTCATGTCTTTGGAATCGTTTTGGCACACGGAGGCAAGAGGAGGAATTAACTTCTTTGATTACCATTTTCTAAAAGATATCAACATCGCTTCCCTGATCAAATCAAGTAGATAAAGCATATTGGGGAAGGATGAGGTTTTCAAAAATTTGCTCCCCCTCAATATGTGCCTCGAGGTTTGAAAGAGTTTTGTACATATTAGAAGGAACCTGCACATAGATATAAAACAATCACGTTTCAATTCTTTGTGGTTTAAAAGGATGCTCCCCCTCAACATGTGCATGGAAAATTTGAAATCGTTTGGCACATGTGGGGAGGAAAGCTTGCTAAACACTTGTGAAACCATTTATCGAATCATCAGTTTAAATCCAATTTAAATCACAAATTCTCCCCCGATCACAATTTTCAAATATTTGAGATTTGTGATCTCTATAGATTTAAATTGTTTTTTAGAGCTTTTAAGGAGAATTATGACTTGCTTATGAAAATATTTAACCGATAAGGATCACTTATGAGACTTTAAACTCCAAATAACCTTTTGATTTAATTGAAATCATTCTCCCCCTCAATCAATAACATAAGTTGTTGATTGAGAGATCGCGATTTTGACCGTTGTCAAGTCCAAGTGAATTTCAAAAATTTAGTCCGAGTTATTTTGTTTAACATTGTTTTCATTAGATAGCAACTATTTTTCAGAAGAATTTATAGAAGGAAAAATATTTGTGAAAGATTTTTTAGAATTAGAGCATGAGATTTGAAGCACACGTTAAAGCATGGCTCTGTTCTTTCTTTAAAAACGGGTTATAGACTGAAATGACTATAAACCATTGTTTCACTTTTCTCCCAATTTTTTTTTTTTTTAAGAACATTTGAACAACATCTAAAGACCCGTGTCATTCTTTGAATGACAGCACAAAGACCATAGATATTTATCAAATCGAGAAAAATATGACAAAAAGACAATATATATATATATCTATACATTATATATAAGAGGAGGCATGCCACATAAAATGCCACTTGGCATCCATAATGCCACGTCATATTTCCATGTCATCATTTAATTTGTAACTTACATGACATGGCATTTTTTAAGCTTACATGACGTCATTAAATGTCCACAGAAAATCCGGCTTTAAATTTCTCAAAAAATGTTGAAGCAAGATTCGAACATGGATCTGTGAGTAACAATGCATATATTTTTACCACTGCACCAACACAATTTTTGGGATTTAATTTGCAGCTTATTATTGATAAAGCTATGTAATTAAATAACCTCTAAAATAAAACCCAGTCCATTCATACAGAGTATTTTTTTCCCAAAACCCTAATATCCGGTCCAATTCATAATGAGTATTTTTTCCCCAAAACCCTAATATCACTCATTCATCTCATTATCACACACACAATGTTTTTTTTCTTCTCTTTGATGTGGTTGTTATCCAGCGCGATGTGGTGTTATCAAATCTTTGGTTATATAGTTCAGTTAAATTATTCATCAACCAACCATGGTGGTTGAGGTATATATGATCTCTTCTTTGTTGACCGAGGGAAAGTATGAGTCATTAGAAAGTATAAATCATTACGATAAATTTTGATTTGGTACAGGCTGAAGCGGTGGTTGGAGAGTCATTAGTTGGCATGGTACCATCAAAATTTGTTCTTGAAATTTCAACAACCCATTTTTAACAGGTAGTTATTTCTTTCTTGGTACTTCCATGATAATATTATATGTTTAGATGAGAGGTTGAGATGTTTGCAAAAGAATCCTTACTGTACTAACATGTTAGAGGGTCCGACTACATTTTTTATGTTTGTGACCTTTGTGGGTCGCTTTTTGCCTATTGTCATTTATTTTTCCACAATCGACAGACTCAATATCAATGTAATGTGGCCCCATTCCACCGCATGAGAAAAATATATGTCTGTGAAATAGTATAAATTGGAATCGCATAGCCAAAACCTAAACCACCGACTACAGAACCCAAAAGGAGATTATTAGTCGTTAACGAACAAAAACTTACATAGCTTTGAATGTTTTTATACCCGGCCTATTCATTAATTTAGGAGTCTTACAATATGTTTTTGGTGATCATCAATGAGCGTGATTATTGTAGTTAACTGAAAACTATCTTATTGTGTTTTTATAGAAACCCTAAAACATAGACTTGGATGCGTAGTTTTGTGGGGTTTTATAGCTGTTTTAGCGTCATTTGTTTAATTTTGTGTGTGAATTGGTTTTCTATGCTAGAGTATTTGTTAAAGTGCATTGGTCCAATAGTTGAATGCTTAACTTGAGGTCGTCGAACATGACATCGTGGACATTTTTAAGCTATAAAGATCTCATTTATGTCGGGTCATACATATATCTCGATGTCCATTTTTGCAGATGAGAACTCAAATAAGCAATATCAAACTATCCTAATATATAAGATTGTTCATAGCAGCAAATCTTGAACAATTCATCCCTTTGAATAGTTTGATACCTTTTCTGCACGAGTGTACTCTATTAGATGATAAGTATCAACTTATTAAGATGCTTTAAGATCAGGGGATCACTTATGGATCGGACCCCTAACTTTTTCTCGGTTCAATGAAGAACTTCATGTTCGCCATGCTACAAATAGTACCTTCATGGATCATGGTGTTGCTTTCATGTTACCAGTTCAATGTTCAACTTAATATTGGAAAAGAGGAGAAAAGTAAACCAAGTCGAATCACCTGTAACATTTGATGACATGGAAGGCGTTAATGCCCAAAAAGCTAAACTTCTTGAGGTAAATTGTGACAAAATTGTTGCTTTTGATTTTAATTAGCATTTTCTAGCCTAATTTAATATTTCATTCTAACTTTTGTAGATCGTCAAATGCATAAATGAAGATAGTTAATACATGAAACTTGAGCAAAATTGCCTAGAGGGGTTTGGCTTGCGGGACCACCGGGGAACAGAAAAACATTGTTGGCTCGTCTGTGGCCTAAGCTGGAGTGTCGTTTTTTCCAATATTTTCAACTAATTTTACACAAGCCGGAAAACACTATCAACGTCAAGTATGCTTCAAGCTATACAATAACCTTTTTAATGCATGTTGCGACGAATTTCTTGTGATATAATGAGAGCATATTCTTTTTAAAGGTTACTTAGAAGTTAGGACATATATGTTATAATATAGTTTGCTTATAGTTATATGTCTGACTTTTAAACTTAAGTTATCTACTGAAGTTTCATATATTTCAATGGGTTTACTAAATCCCAATTTAAATTTATTTTGATGATTTTTCTGAGCCACTAATTTGTGTGCCCTTAAGGTTAATGCTCAATAATATATGACTTTTATAACCGATGATCTCTCTAAACAATTTTTAGCATTACCAAATACTTTTCTACGAATTATTTAAGTTACTAAAGAGTCTTTCGGACCGTCATAATAGCCAGATTTGGTGGTTCTTGGGATTTTTTTAATAACAAAGTTCAATGTATTTGGGAGTGTTTTTAGTAGCTGAATTGAGGGGTGTTTGGATAGCTGTAATTCAAGAATGTCAGATATTAGTTCTTTGGTGTTTATTTTTTGCTTATTCAGGTCACTGCTTTGTGATGGGTTTCATGTGTAAATCGAAGTTCGAAGACAAGCTTTGCATTCAAGCTTCATGTAATCTTAGTTTTTTTGGTTGTTATAATCTGATGTCCCAATATATCCATGATTGTGTTAAAGTCGAATATGATGAGAACATTACAATGTAGCAGCAGCCTCAATGCAACTGAAAAGAATTTATATTTGGCCCTTTTATGCTTTTCATTGCACAGAACGCAATAAATCTTATGGAAACAAAAAGTTAAAGCAGGATTCAGGACAGGAAGACGTTGGATGATATCGATCGGCCTCAACATCACGATAACGGTACATTTCTGAACCTTATAGGTGGTAACATGGTGGCCAGGTGTGTTGGCTGACGGGTGCAAACGCGTTGGGTTGACCCGAAGTACATTTATGTCACTCATACTATGATATAGTGATTTTATATAATTTAAGAGGTTTTATGAATTGAATATATATTGTTGAGCTACTTTCGACCCGTTTGGGTGGCTTTTTAGTTACCTTTTTACCTGTTAGAGATAAAAACATAACCTGAATCAAGGGGCATTTTCTGGCGGCCTGAATATCATGTGATGTCTAGGAAATCATGATTTGTTAAAGGTAGATGAGAAGAAGTAGGTTCAATCAGTCTACTGAATCTTAATCTCATTCGCAATAATCTGCTATATGGTGTTGTAGTAGTGTGCAAAATATTGAGTAGGTATTGTGTGTTGAGTGCATATCCCCTTAACAAACTAATCTAGGTTGAGTGTATATTTATCACAACTTCTGGTATTGTGAATAAGATGACCAATAATTATGGCTATGTAATTTGGACCTAAGTTTTAAGTATTTGTATTTATTAAGATGGTTCAAGTATGAGCAAGCACTACAATTAATAATGTTTTTTTTAAGTTGGCAAAAATAAAGTATGCAAGTTGGAGATATTGTTTTTCGAGTTATTATATCAAAAACCATAAAATTAAGACTTTATAATACAGGGATCTGGGTAATAACAAAACAAAACACTTTCGTTACGTTCATTTTTCACGTTCAACCAAAGGTTGAAACTTAGACAGGTTGGGTAATGGGTCGAAACAGATTTAGGTTAAAACATGTAGTAATACTATGTCAAAAGAATTTCTAACTTCAATTGATTCGTAAATCTTTTCCCGGCTGTTACTGATAATGATTTGTACATAATCAAGAGCAATTAAAGAATGTATATGCAACCACGTCCATAAGTTTACTAATGACAAATATGAGTTTAGAAAATGTCATTTAAATGGCACTTTCAAAATGGGTGAGTAAATTTGTTTCTTCTGTAATTTACGGAAAGTCTTATAAGATTTTAGAGAGTTTTAAATAGTATTGAAACTGATATGCACCAGTTGTACTTTAAAAAAATACCTCCGTTTTTTTTAAGATGGAACGAAGGGCTGAACAGTAGGATCTTTTGCTTTGTGTGATCTCAGACTAAGTGGGTTATTCTTTTGCAGGTTGGGATTGAGTTTATCATTCTATGATGACATTTTGATCTTAGCGGTTTATATGGATGCCTTAAAAGCTCTTTGATAAGGTAATAAACCAGTCGAAAACATGTTAGGCTGCTTGGTAATGTGTATCAACGGTTATTTGATTTGATCAAGTCTACAAACATGGGATTTCTGCCCCAAACATTGCAATAACAATGTGGAAATCGCTTGGTCAAATTTTGTACTCAAGATCTGTAAGGTGAATTCATTATTAATCAAACTCAATTCATGTAATTTGTGTGCATCAAGGCTCATAATCTTATTGTTTGTTGGTGTTTGTGACTTGGGGTTACCAAAACAATGTTTTCTGAGAATAAACTAAACTGCTATAGATAAAATTGTTGTTCATTTGTTGTGTGTAATTAATCCGTGATTGACTGCATTATATTTGATTTCTGCAGGTGCTTATTGGTTATATTAGAAGCATATAAAAAATCCAAGTCTTCATTAACTATTGGCTGCATATAGAACTCTTAATCCATAGTTTCATGTAGGCTGGGGAACAGAGCTCACCTGCCAAACAGTCCAAACCTACTACAACCCAAGAAACACCTCAACCGCTCTCATATCATGATTGGTAAAGCTCTATGCACATACCGAAATATATGCTTATATAGTGTATAATAATAACTTACGACTTTCATACTCAGGCTTATTATGGTTCTGGAGTCGCTCTTCCTTTCTTTGCCTCAATTGTTGCTTCGCCACCACCTCATCCATATATGTGGAGGCCACTAGTGAGCATCTCAACTCACATTTAAATAATTGGAATTTGAGATGCATGTGGTATGTAATCTATTTTATTTAAATTATTTCAGCATCCAATGATGCCACCTTATGGGATGCCAGTTCCATACCCCGCTATGTATCCACGGCGAGGGTGTATGGTCATCCTACTATGCCTATGGTTAGCAGAATTTTGCCTTCATGAATTCAGATTTTACAGTTTTATCTTATATCATAGTCTCATTCTCTTATTATTATCGACCCGTGGCGCGGCGTACCAAACACGAAATGGAAGCAAAGGAGCCAAATGGGAAGGGTGCTTCGGGAAATTCCAATAGACCAGTTACCTAACCTAGCTGTCCAGAATATTCTTGAGCTCTAATTATCGATATTGGCTTATGTAACTTTTAGGTGAGAAAGTACATAAAATTACCCATTATGTAGCATATCAAATGGTGGTCATTTTTTATTGTTAAATTATATATCATCATGTGAGGATATCATGCCTAATCATTATGTGTCATTAAAAATGTAGAAAGACTAAATGGAAGAACTCGGAATCTGAAACTGCCACCATTGAGAGTATCAGAAATCTTCAATCAGAGATACATGGGAATTAAGAGAAAATAGATACTCAGCGAAAGTAGATTGTAAAACATGAAGAGCATGTTGATTCATTGGAGAAACAATTGAGTCAGCTTCATGGCTCACTTCATGAAAATAGATAGTCAGAGAGCGAATTCCAAGTGGAGAGTTGGAAGTAAAGAGACTGGATGCTAACTTGGGAGAGATGGTTAGTGACTTGCATATAACGTTTTCTTATCTTAATCATTAATGGGTTAAACATGTATGAGTAATTAAATTAGCGTGACAGGTTAAATATCACATTAGTCTTTAATACGTTAAATGGGTTAGTGACTAGCAATATGGCTAAAAACTGATAAAATGCCATTGTTGCATTCAATGATAAATTAGTTTGTAATGTTTTTGAATGTGCAGAACATGGCTAAACTGAAGCATGCTATCATCATTCATGATATTGGGTTTCGGATGGAAACTTAAAGTCCAAAATGGGCCGTTCTTGAAGTACTCATGTTCCATACCATGATGCCACCATGCCATATGTATACCACCAGCTCCACCACCACAAGGAGTCTCCAGAAAAGGTTCACCCAACGCCAAACAGTGAGTTTAAAAAGAGCAATTTCATACGCTTCAACGAAGGCTTATGGAGAGACAAAGCCAAAAATTAAATAAAGTGCTACACAATCACATTCTGAAATTGTGGAATCAGTGACTTTATTATATACAACTGATCATAGCGCTTCTTCTGAACCACCCGCGGATCAAACTTTTTCAGGTATACTTATAAATTCTTTGTTGTATCTTGTCTTTTGTGTGGTTATCGATGTTGCTATGTATGAGACTTGCATGACAGATGAATTTAACATAACATGGCTTCATAGAGTCCATCCCACACTTGATGATGGTGATCTATTGATTGAAGGCAGAACCTGGGTTTGTTACTAGATCAGATAAGATATTCAGCTGTAAAATCACACAACAATATGGTGTACGTCGTTCAGGTATAACCCTTTCATCACAGATGAAGACTTAAACTCAATACAAATGCGAAAAATCACTTCTTTGATTGATAAGGTGAGTATCTACTTTACATATCTGTCATTAGTCCTATGCATATGTCATCCTCACATGTATCCCCTAAACTGTGTAGGCAAGATTTAAAAAGAACCATTGAATTCTTGAGATAGAATGTGGTTTGTGAATTAAAATATCTAGAAAAGATGGTGAAGGGTGCGACATTGATTTGAATATAAATCTGTAAATTTCTATCATAGCATCTCAATTTTAGTTGGACGGGCTGAATAACTGTAGAATTATAAGGCGGAGCAAAGAACTGCTCATATATAATCACAAGGTAAAAATGCCAGAATTTCATTGTCCTTATATGGGATGTCATTTGACAATATCTCAATATCTTTGGCTATATTTTGATTAGCTCTTAAATGCCAAATCTGAAGTTGAGTAATTCTCAATGTGCCAGAATTTCATTGAACAATATAGTTATGAATGTAAATCTTTGATTGAATATATGGTAAAACTGTTGATATCCATAATGATATTAAAGTGGTGATACAAATATGCTATTTTGTCGAAATCTAGGGTTTCTTGATCAAGTTACAGTAGTAAGTTCACTTGCCTCATATTTGTAACCACTTTTCAATTATATACATTGTGTAATTAAGAATTAATCATTTGTGAACCGCGTATTTTTAGTTCTTATTCTAAGAGAGATGTTCATGTTGCGACATATAGCTCAAAACCTGATGTAGTTGCATATACCGAGCTGGAAGTCGTAGAAATAGACACATGAGTCCAAACCGTCAAGGTGTATCTCCACCAACTACTTGTGATGCAGACGACATTCAAGAAGATCAAGGTTTAAACGATATCGCATTAACATACATTGGGGTTCCAGATTCCATAGTAGAAGCTCCTCGCACCGGTGAACCCCAAACTTATGTAGAGCACAGTGTTTTGCATGCTGAGTTAGAAGGAGAGAGGATGGATATAGACGAAGTACTCGGTTGGAAAGATGAAATACCAGAACCTCGATAGATCTTTGCAAGTAATGGAGCAAAAGGTAGACATCACTCGTCCTCTTGACATCACTCATTCTCTTGATACAAATAACTAATATGTGTATGTCATGTGTTAACAGGTGTGTACTTTCTATCAAAAAGGAACTTGTGTGAATGGTAGTCGTTGCAGATATGACCATGTTAAGGTTGCTCAACCAAAAGTGCAAGCTTATGCCTCTTCGTTGACATATCCTTACCGTTTTTGTCTCGAACCTATCGAAACTACAGATCCTGGGGAGAATGAGTTGTTAAATGATGTTGTGCAAGCAAGGAGTACTAATGGCGATATTGTGATGTGTTCATTTCTGCTGTGGTAATTGTCGGTGGAGAAAATTGCCCTTATGTTCATGGAGATTTATGTTCTACGTGCGAAAAAGAATGCTTGCATCCCTTCAGACCGGCCGAGAGGGAGGAACATAAAAAAATATGTGAGAAGAAGGCTACCATATAAATAAATTATGGAACTACCCAAAAACATCCGGTTACTATTGTAAAAATTGAAGCAAGACTTCCAAATAAAATGATCATCCTTTGAGTTTGAATTGAACAATGTTTTTCTTACGTGGACATATATTCTATGTATCTTCAATAATGTTAAATGATTTTTATTTAGTGAGTTTTTTTACTGTTTCTTCCCGTAAACTTGCAGCCCTAAGCCAAACAAAAGGCTGTGAAGGAAGGATTTAAATAAGTATTGCTAAGACTAGCTTCAAGGCTAACACTATAGCCCTTGCTAAAAATGAAGGAAATGGAATTTGTAAGGTAATTAAGCACCTTTAAAATAGATTTTAGAAACATTTCTTCTGAATTTCTTTTCCGTTCTAATGGTAAGGTCACTCATTTATGACTTTGAGTCAGGGATTACATAGTGCTTCAAAATTTGCGCCTTTCTCTTATTGATTACATATTGCTCAAGTTTTTTGCTTCTCTTGCAGTTGATCTATAGACCTGATAATGGAGACATCCTTAGGGTTCATATATTTTGTATGCACACTACAGACCTCATCCACGAAGTTCTAAAGTTTGTCATGTTTTTACTACGGTGTGCAATTAACCATGGTACAAAAACGTCAATTGGCCGAAGAGGAGTACAATGTTTCACTTAAACACTTGAAATTGGAAAACAGTTGCCAGTTAGTTCCATCTTTGGAAGTTCCTTCAACTGATTCTCCACCAAAAGGGCTAGAGTCTTCGCACATTTGTATAGATTTATAAATTTTGTAGATAGCATAATATGAAATTTTATAATAAGATTTAGATAATCAATTAAAGTTTAGCAAAACTTGTCATAGAGATAAATGTGGAAATGCAGAAGTTGAAGGGTAACCTGAGGAAAGATGAAGAACAAGGCTCGAAAGAGAGCAACGTCATCAAGAACGTGCACGATCTTGCAGGTGAAATAACAAGTCATATTTATTTTCATGTAGTTAGAAAGTAGTTACCTCCTTTTAGCCGTTTTATGGATTATGGTAACATCAATTATAGTTCTTAACCGTTTAATGTAACTTTTAATAACTTTTTAATATATATTTGTTCTACTAAATCTTAAAAATAAAAACCACAAATCATAGTACTTACCTGCTTTTAGCCATTTTATGGATTATGGTAACATCAATTATAGATCTTAAGCGTTTCATTTAACTTTTAATAAATTTTTAGTATATAATTGTTCTACTAAATCCTAAAAATAAAAACTACAAATCAAAGTACTTACCTGCTTTTAGTCGTTTAATGGATTATGGTAATATCGATTATAGATCTTAATCGTTTCATTTAATTTTTAATTACTTTGTAATATATATTTGTTCCACAAAATCCTAAAAATAAAAACCACATGTCATACCCGGCCATCGGACGGGTTTTGACACTAGTATATATATATATATATATATATATATATATATATTGAGAATTTTCAAGATTTTTCAAATTTTTATGGATTTTTGAAAGTTTTATATTTTTCTATTTTCTTTTTGTGGGTTTTGTAATTTTGTATTTTCCTTTTCGAATAAATATTTACAAGACATGGATGAAGAAAGACCTTTACTCCTCGTCGTCCTCTTGAAGACTTTGAGTGTTTCCGGTTGAAGACTCTTTAGACCAAGTCGTGGGAGGATAAACTCAAAACTTTCTCTAGGAAAAGCTTTGGTGAATATGTCTGCTAACTGATATTCAGTCCTCACAAAATAGAGTTCCACCACACCGTTTTCTACTTTCTCCCTGATGAAATGATGTCGAATGTCAATGTGTTTTGCTCTTGAGTGTTGTACGTTGTTGCATGAGAGAGCAATAGCACTTTTATTATCACAGTACAGAGAGATTTTGTTGAATTCAAAGCCATAGTCAGATAATTAGGATCTCATCCATAGAATTTGAGCATAACAAGATGACATGGCTATGTATTCAGCCTCTGTAGAGGAAATAGAAGTACTCATTTGCTTCTTTGAAAACCAGCTCACAAGCTTATCACCCAGAAACTGAGCACCTCCAGAGGTACTTCCATGTGTATCTTGACATCCTGCATGATCAGCATCTGCATAGGCTATTAGTGACATACCGGTGTCCTTCGGGTACCAAAGACCCATATTGATGATTCCTTGGAGATACCAAAAGACCCGTTTAACCGCTTCAAGGTGCTTTTTGGTAGGCTTAGCTTGATATCTAACACACATGCAAACAAATGAATATGTCTCTCATGGTTCGAGGTACATCGGGATCCGATCATACTACGATATTTCGTTTGGTCTACCATGATCCCTGAGTGGTCCTCATCCAGTTTAGTACGCTCTATCATGGGAGTGTCAACAGGTCACTAGAATCAAATCCAAATTTCTTTAAAATCTCATTTGCATATTTAGATTGATTTATAAAAATGCCTCCGGGGCTTTGTGAAATTTGTAATCCCAAGAAAAATGACATTTGTCCCATCATTGACATTTGAAATTTGGAACCCATTTCATTTGAAAAACGTTCACACTCATTGGGGTCAGTCGAGGCAAAAATAATATCATCAACATATATTTGAACATGAACTAAATGTTTGCCGACTTTCGGTGAACAATGTCGGATCAACTGCTCCTTTGCTGAAGCCAGTAGATAGAAGAAACTTTGATAGCGTATCATACCATGCCCTTGGAGCTTGCTTCAAACCGTAAAGAGCCTTCTTCAAACGATAGACGTGAGTAGGATGCTCTAGATTCACAAAGCCTTCAGGTTGGCTGACGTATACGACTTCTTTAAGATCACCGTTTAGAAAAGTCGTCTTTACATCCATCTGATAGACTACCATGTTCTTACTTGCAGCATTAGCCAAGAAGATTCTGATTGCCTCGATACGAGCAACTGGAGCAAATGATTCCTCAAAGTCAATACCCTCTTCTCGACGGTATCCTTTTGCAACCAATCAAGCCTTGTTCTTTAAAACATCACCATGCTCATCAAGTTTTACTTTGAAGATCCACTTTAGAGCAATGATCATGGCACAGTCAGGAGCAGGTACTAATTCCTATACATCTAGTCGATCAAACTCATGAATTTCTTCTTGCATGGCATTGAACCATATGTCTTCATTCATAGCAGTTTGGACGTCTTTTGGTTCGATCTTAGAGAGTACAGTGTTGAAGAAGCACCATAAGGCATCGGTTGCAAGTTGTCGACGAGTGGATACTGAATGAGAAGGGTTTCCAATGATGTTGTCCAATGGGTGATCATGTGTCCACTTTCTAAGGTGTTCATGTGGTTGTTGTTGAGGAACAGAAGTAGCAGAGTCGATTTCTCCTGATGAAGATGGTTTTGATGACGATTCAGGAGCAAATATATTTTCAAAAGGTTCATCTTCTGGAGGAGCAAAAGGATTTTCATCATCTGTAACAGCAACAACGTTTCCATTGTGTACACTTGATGATTGAGGCATTGATGAAGATACCGAGTGATCAGCAGAAGGCGCTTCTTGACTTAGTGAAACTGAAGGGTTAACTTCATTGACAGGGATAGGAGCAGCCTCTGTTGATGGAATTGACAGATCATTAGCCCTTGGCTCATAGTGTTCATCAAACATAGGATCCAATAATTTCTTCAAATCATCTTTTGAAAGAGGTACATAATGAGTTTCAGGTGAGGGAATAGAAACCAGAGTAGAACTGATAGGACTACTTGATGAAAGTTGAGATGCGGGTCCAGAACTGAATTGTCCTGGAGCCATTTGACCGATCAGCTCATCAAACGTAACATGAATTGTTTCCATGATATTTCGGGTTCTCTTGTTGTAGATTCGGTAACCCGTCTTGTTTGGTACATAACCAACAAAAACTCCAATATCTGCCTTTGCTCTTAATTTGCCTAAATCTTGACCATCATTCGTTGGATAGCACAAAGCACCAAACACACGAAGGTAGGAGAGATCAGGTTTTCATTTATGAACAAGTTCATATGGAGTTTTTCCATGAGAGGTATGAATAAGGGAATGATTTTAGGTGGAGCAAGCAGTGGCAATGGCTTCAGCCCATAGAAACATTGGAACCTTTGAATAAATTAGCATTCTTCTAGAGGCTTCCACAAGAGTTCGATTTCGTCTTTCAACCACACCGTTCTGTTGAGGAGTTCGTGGAACACTTCTTTGATGACTAATTCCAACACTTTCATAAAACTGAATTAATTCTTTGTTAACAAACTCTGTGCCATTGTCTGTTCGTACAATTCTTACAGTATTGTTGAGTCGAACCTGAAGCTGTTTGATAAGTTTGATGATGACATCTGGAGTTTCATCCTTTGTCCTCAAAACATTTACCCAAGTAAATCGAGAGTAGTCATCAACAACGACTAGAATGTATTTCTTCCCATTTATCATTTGCACTCTCATTGGTCCGCACAAATCCATATGAAGGGTATGAAGAACTTCTATTACTGAGTTTGTGGGTTTTGGTTTGTGGGCATATTTCGTGCTTTTTCCCAATTGGCAAGCTGAACAAAGATGATCCTTTTCATACTTTAATCTGGGTAATCCTCTTACTAAGTCCTTTCTGGAAAGATTGTTTATGGTACCAAAGTTCAAGTGATTGAGACGACGGTGCCATAGCCATAACCACGAGTTCCTCTGAGAAGTTCCACACCATCAAGTTCTCTAACAAAGCAAGTATGTTTTCTGAAGGCCACTTCCAAATCTGAGTCACAGAATTGTCCGACAGAAAATAGATTATGTCCAAGACCTTCAACATAATATACCATGGAAATCACACTATTTCCAACCACGTAATCTCCATAACCCATAATAGCACCAAAATGATCGTTTCCGAATCTCACAGTTCTGATGAATTTACTCACGAAGTTCATGAGCCGCGACCGGTCTCCGGTTATATGCTTGGAAGCGACTGAGTCTAAGTACCACGAAGCGATTTGAACGATCTGCAGTTAAATGAGACAAGAATGGATAACTGGATAATTGGGATCCCCATGCAAGAATGGGTTCCACTTGGTTAGTAAATGTGATTGAAACACCTACATCGAAGTAGAAACAATGGAATCATTAGAAATAGATGCAGTGCTAGTGTCCATATTTGACCTATTCAAAGTATGTTCACTTCTTAAGGGAATAGTTCTACCAGTAGGCATCCATTTTCTAGTGGGCATTGACTTAGCAAATTTAGGGCAAGAATCATTAACCTTACGGCCAGTAGGTATCCATTGATAACCTATATTACTAAATTTCCTTCCTGTGGGTTTCCACTGTTTTCTAACTTTCTTTCGCCTTTGCCTTTTAGCCTTCTTAGCTTGATTTTTAGCATTAACAGTTTTAACAGGGCATTTGACAGCATTGGAGAAAAACATTCATACCACATTCATGATTAGTAACAGAAATCAAGAAGTCATCATTACATGGTTTGCGAATAGTAGCAAAATTCGAATTAATTACAGGACGCTTATAGCTAATACTAGAATCAACACGATTCGTTTTATTCAACTCAAACTTAATATTCCTAGGGTGATCTTCTACTCTCTTCCAATGCACATTATTAGCTTGCGAGGTCCTATCTTGCTTGGTATTGACTGGAGGCTTTGACCTGCATACTTTAATGTCACTGATTACTCCTGTAGAGGGAATTATGGGAACATTAGTTGGTTGATCTACTTTTTGCATTCCTGAATTAGAAGTGCAGGGATCTGAGCTACTTGAAGGCACATTAGTGTTTACTTTCATAAACCTGGGCATAGAAAGGTTTGTATGCTTGGCACTAGGCATAGAACAAGGCGACACAGCTTTACCTTTTGCACCTAAGGATTTAGAACATGTTGCTATTAAACATTCTAGCAGCTCCTGAGATCGTTTGGCCTGAATGCAAGCAAACCTAATTTCTCTATCAAGAGGCTTATTTATGAAATCCTCTTCCACAATCGCACGGAGACATTCTAGACTATCCTTAAGGTGAGCACAATAGTTATGAAACACAAGTTCATTATTCCTAAGTTGAGGAGGAATGTATTTAACATTCACAGTATATTTGCAGTCTGAGGATGACTTTGATGCAACATTCTCATTAAAGACAAGTGGCAGTTATCTTTTTCCTGACTCCTCAGATTCTCAATTTCTTTTTGTAAAGACGTTATTTTTTCGTTGTTTTTGTCACGAGTGACTTTCATTGAATCATATAACTCTTTAAAGTGTCGTTTAACTTTTTCATTTTCTTCTAGAAAACTCTCGTTTTCTTTTTGTAAAGCGTTAACCAAGTTTTGAAGATGAAAAGTTTGAGAATACTGAGAATCTAAAGGAGGAGGCATTTGGGAGACAGTCACATTGTTCTTTTCACCCTTTAATTGAGAAATTTGGGCTTTCAACTTTCTGATCGTGTTACAATGAGCTTAAATCTGTTCGTCACGTTTGTTTATCTGAAAAACTGCATCAAACTCGGAACATCTCGAGGATGTCTTGATATTTGAGGTTTTGACATTTTCTTTAAGATGTTGATATTTTAGTTGTAAATCAAAATGTTCAACTTCTAGTTTAGAAAGATGTTTTACCAAATTATCGTGATCATCCTGATCAATTTTCTCATTTAGTTATGAGTTTTTGTTTTCAAGCTCAATGACACGATCATGGGAAACTTTCAATGCAATAGATACTTCATGAAATCGAGAAGTAGTAATAGAGTGCTTAGTAACAGTATAAAACACATCTTGAGCGATACAACTTGAAATCAAATTCTCATTTAAGATGTGCAAGTTCTTCCTTTCAACTTCATTATATTTGAGTTCATGTTCATAATTATTGACCTCAATTATCATTGCATCAAATTCCTTTTCCATTTCTTTAATATCTGAATTTATCCCTTTTTGAAGACTCTCAAATTGACCTTTTAATTTTTTAAAGAAAGGCATGACCTTAGTTAAATAGCATTATTTAGTTTGCTCAAAACCCCTTTCCCCCTCAGTTATCCCAGTAGGTGTGATTCTCTTCTTACACGTTTTCTCAAAATCAACAAACAGCTTATAAACAACATACAGGCTGATTAAGGTCTTGCTATTAGTGGCAATAGATCTAGGAACTAAGTGCATTGGTGTGTTAGGAGGATACACAGTTGCTTGAGGCAATTTCCTACAAGGGGGATTCTTTTCAACAAGTTTTTCAGCTTTTTGCATATCCATATCCTTTTTCCCGAACACTTGTTCAGGGGTTAATAGAGTCTGAGGCTTAAACTTGTTTAAGGATATCCAATTTTCCTTAGTGTAATCATGGGGTTTTATCGTTATCTTATTCATTTTACACTCAGGATCTTCTAACTTTTTATTCATTTTCTCCCTAGTGACTTCATCTGATTTCTTATCTTCCTCGGTGCACTCAACAAGAACTAGGTTTCTGCCTAGGCTTAAGGATTTCATTACCATCATAAAGTACCTTATTAGCACTTTAGCCTTTTAATGACCTCTGGATTTGGTTCCTCAACAATGGGAATTCTATGCTTATCGCTTAAGACTCTATGCTTAGTGATCAAGTGAGTAGTCTGAATGGTATTCCCTTGTACGTACAACTTATTTTCAAGCTTGTTTTTCAAAGTTTTTAGATTAGAAAAATCATTCAAAAGTTTTGATTCCTTAGCATTGAATTCTTGCTTAAGCATTTTAACATTTTCTTGAAGTTCTTGTTTTTGCTTAGCAGTTTTAGAAAGCTTTTCTTGTAAGGAGTTTAACTCTTGTTTTAATACTTCTTCTCTAAAATTACTTTTTCTAATAATTGTACGCATTTGGTCATCCATTTCCTGCTCACGGGTGGTTAACTCAAACTTAGCACGTTGTTCATAAATGGCAACTTGTTCTTTATAGGCATTCAGTTCAGAGGTAACAGAATCATCAGGGGCACATGCAGTGTATTCATCAAAAACATAATCATCATTGACTGCAGAAGATGCGTTACTTGGTACAATCTCACTTTCACTTTGCTTCACATATTGATCATATGGGACAATATTACTATTACCCTCATCCTCAATATCTGATTCAAAAGTTTCAAGAGACTGTACTTTATTATGCATCTTTTGCTCATCAACATCATCATATAGTTTTAATACCTCTGAAATGATTGAATCTTTGGATGGGCCAGCCTATTGTGGTGAAGAGACCTTTGGAGAGACCATAGGTGAGATGCTAGCCATGAAGTTTTTTTGGGCAGTAGGTTCATCATCGACATCAGAGTCAAATGCATCACAGTCGGCTACTTGAAATGGATTTTGATGATTATGACCTATCTCTGAATTGGTCGTTCATCAACATCGGCATCATAGGTTCGGCATTTCCTCAGAAGAAACAACAACTAACTCCTCTTCATCTAAAGCTGCTCCATTATCATGAGCTTGCACAAGCAACATCTTGTCTCGAAGTATTCGCATTCTCGTGGATGTTTTGGAGATGTGCAGTTCCTAGCAATATGTCCCTCACCACCACAGTTGTAGCACTTAATTGGCTTTGCTTGACCTTGATTTCCATTCCTTCCCTGATTCTGATTTCCAATATAACCTCCACCTACTCCTCCTCTTCCCTGTTCATACAGCCTTTCTTGAACTGGTTGCACCATAACCTTCCCATCTCTGACAGTTGCTTGATTGTGTGGATTAGATGCTGTTCTGAGGTTATTGTTGGTGTGTGGAAGAGAGTTCATGTTTTGATTGACCATGAGAGACAGTTGATTGATGAAGTTTTCCATGAATGTGTTTGGGTCTGGAGGCTTATATGCTGGATCAGGGATGATTTTTAATTACCATTACCCATGGGTATGACTTGAGAAGCTTTGGTAGTAATACCAACATTTGTGTAAAAGGCTGTTGAGTCATTTGAGGAACTTGTTTCTCCCTAGTTGGTTTTGAACTGTTCTAGAATTCTTTTCTCAAACATAGCACGTCTCTCATTCTGGAGAAGGAATGCATACAGTTGCTCATAGTTGGTGTTCTTCAATCCTTTGGTTAACTTCACAGAGGTGACAAACTTGTGCCATTCGGGATTTATGTTGTTCACAAACTTTGAATTCAGCTGAATGTTTGGCATGGTCATTTTGATATTTCTCATATCATTTACAAGCTTGTGGAATCTCACGTAGTATTCATAGATACTTTCTTCTGGTTTCATCTTAAAGTGCTCAAATTCATCATACTTGTGATTCTCTGTCTTCCTTAGTTAATTCAGAACCTGAGAGAAGCATCTTGACATTATCCCAAACAACCTTGGCTTCAGTGTTGTGATTGATAAGCTTGTAGATGTCTTTTGGAAGACACTGAAGTATGATGTTTGAAGCCCTGATATCAGCATCGAATCTCTTTTTCTCCTTATCACTAAGCTCATCATACATCTTTGGTCTGTTCATTCAAAAGATCATTGTTCCATCTGCTGCAGTATCAATTATGTCTCTTGTAGTCTCAATCTGATACGGTCCTTCATCAATAGATTTGAGAATGTTGACCCCATTTTCCTTACCAAGACAGTACAGTCTGATTTGTTGAGCCCAAGAGTCGTAGTCAGTTCTGTCAAGCATAGGTGGACGAGTATCGAACTGCTTGAACATCCTCGACAGAACAGTGGAGATGATTGTAGGTTCGTTGGTAGACATGTTAACAAATTACACGGGATTTTATAACTCTATGATTAAACCGGGAAATAGATTCTTTCACGGGATTTTACTAAATCAAGAGAAAACCGTATTACAAACAAAAATCAACCAAGTCGCTAAGAATTCTTGAACCAAGTCGCTAAGCCTAAGTCGCTAAGACCCAAGTCGCTGGACACAAGTCGCTAAAGCACCAAGTCGCTACACAGTCAAGTCGCTAAAGAGCAACTCGCTAAGGTCCAAGTCGCTAACACCAAGTCGCTGAGAATACAAAGTACAAGTCGCTAACAAAATTGAAAGCAAGTCGCTAACTTCACCAAGTCGCTAGCCGTAGTGGAGAATCCACTAAGTTATACTGTTTGTCGGCTTGTCTCAATAGACAAGTCGCTAGGACCAAATCGCTAACAATTAACACTACAACTCGCTACTTTTTACTGAAGCAAGTCGCTACGATGAAAAACACTACGAGAACCAAGTCGCTAGCAAGAAAAACTTCAAAAACACACTTTTCAATCTAAAACAAGCTCAACCACAGTGATTCAAGCTTACCAAATCAAAACCCAAGCACTTACAATGATTCTAAACATAAAAGTACACCCAAAATTCAAACATTAGCACTAGAAAAGATCCAAATGATGCAAAAACCACTAAACTTTTTCAAACTCAAAAACCATCTAAAACCACTAGCAATCCAAGGTTATGTAAGAGAGATGATCAAACCATGGCTCTTGATACCATTTGTAACATATTGGATTTCACAAACACATCAAACCATAATCAAAAGACGCATATAAGATGAGGTTTTAGAGAGAGAAAGAGTTATAGGTTTGGGAACTTAGTGAGAGAAAGTAAAAGTATTATTATGAGCTCCAACTCTCTACCTTGGGAGGTAGAGAGTATTTATAGTCATTACACAAATTGCCACCTACGGGCTGTGGATCAGGCATACAGTGGGTAAAGACCCGTCCGTCCTCCACGGTGTTACTTAACTAAATACTACTTAACATAAAATAATCTACGACTACGAGCTTTCTAACGATTACATATACTTGAGGTGACCGACTCTTTAATAACTGGATTTACTAAATCCTAACATTAAACTTTAGGTTCTCATTCCCTTCAGCTCGCATACTAAATGTGACTTTCTTCCTCGCGTTCTGTTAGCAATATTTGTTCACAAGCGGGTTCATCGGAATCCGCGTTGAGCTTGAACAACCTACAACATTTCTCTGTAGAAATCATAAATATAAGTTAATATAAGAGTGTTAGAACCAATGATACAATTTATAGAAGCCCCGAAAGTCAAGTTCAAAAATTGCAATTTTCTTCACAGAACAGAGGAGCCGAATCGGTTGTGGAGGCACCCGATCGGCTCCTCCCTTGACCGTGCTCCAACCGATCGGTCGGCCTTCGCAGCCGAATCGGTTGTGAGTTCTGCAGAAGGCACAAGCCTTCCAATTGACTTCCCACTAGATTTTACCAATTCTAATTCACTCCTACACTTCATTTGAACCTTAATGATGATTTCTACAACCCCAATTCGCTCTTAATTCGCTTCCAAAACATCTTCCTATGATTTGTTCATCATTCTTAGAACACAATATAATAACTCAACTTCAATTCCTCAATTACTTGTTCTAAAAAACAACGTGGCATCTAAAAATCACTGAGAATGCATCATCTAACAACTAGGAATCAACAATTGCAACTTAATTTGATTCAAGACTTCAACCTAATTGAGTCTGAAAATTCAATCAACTAATTCTCTTCCAATGTTGAATCAATCACTATAATTTTTTTTTGCAATGCATTCCTACAACAATTACCCACTTAATTCCAAAAGATTTCATCTTAATTCGAATTCTATCAAAAAACCCCTAATTCGTGACCTAATTTGCAATTTCGAATTAAAACTCAAATTAAACCTTGATTAAGCTAAGTGATTGAAGATGCTTACTTGTTTAGGTGCCATGATGAACTTTCAATGCTCCTAAAACCTTTAATTTACCTCTTGGAGTTCGAATTTTGGAACCCAAATGGAGGATTAGTGTGTGTGTGTGTTTCTGGAAAAATTGACTTTTTGGTACTTGTACTTGCTCCCAACCGATCAGTCATGAGCACAACCGATTTGGTTTCCATTTTTGCAGAAAATTTAACTTTTTAACTTCAGTTGGTCATTTCACCTTCCAAGTAAAAATTATTTTTACTCAAAGACTCGATTAAAGATTCACACAACAATTATCCAACCAATTGTAAATTCCAAACTAACAATATCTAACTACTAACTCAAAACTAAATCATAAAACCTCATCATCATTAAACTTAAACTTAAACCCAAAAGTGATTGTCTTACGATAAACTTCAACCATAATCATCATAAAAAATATACAAACTCCTAAATGCGAAAGTAAATTCAAATTAAAAGATTAAGCACAAGCAAGTGCTTTTTATTTTTGTGGTGTTCCATTCTTCTTCATCCTCGAAGTATTCGTGTTTCAAAATGTCTTCACTTTGAAACTTCCCCGTTAGTTCACGCTTAGTTGTATGTGTCTTGAATTTCCTAGCAAAGTTTCTCCCACTTGGGCACAATATGTCAAAGTTCACATGCCGCTCTCCATCTCATTCCTCTTTCTTGTACACACTTGCTCCATCGGGTCCCATTCTAAGTTCTTCAGTTGCACGGGTAAGGATCCGAGAAAATCTGTAAGCTTTTTAAACACAAAAATATTTTTAAAAGGATTGTAAAAAGCTTCCATTACGAGGGCTCTCTCCATTTCGTCTTCCAAATTGAAATAAGGTGGAAAAATTGGACCATACATCACCCTTCCTTGGTCATCACTACCAACTTCAAAAGATGTCAACACATCATCATCCATAAATTCCAAATCTTCCATGAATTCCAAAACTTTACCACTAGGTTTGGGATAATATGTTTGTTTAGCGATTCCATCATCCATGGTCATGGTTCCTCTTCTCATGTCAATTATAGCCCCACATGTTCTAAGAAAAGGTCTACCTAGCAAAAGAGGTAAACTCTTATCTACCGGAATATCCAAAACTAGAAGTAATATTCTTCTGTCTAAATATATTTGGCACTTCAGGCTTGTTCATCCTTTAAACCAAGTCTTAAATGTTTTGAAATCAAGTCTGGATTTAAAAGTAAAGATTCTGATCTTGCAGCAAAATAGACAAGAGAACATTTTCCTTTAAGTGATCATATTTCAAAGAACTAGGTGATTCGGTTCACCTAAATTTATGGGGACATTATAAAGTTCCTAGCATGGATGAGTTCAGGTTTTTTCTTACTATTGTTGATGATTTTTCAAGGGCAGTCTAGGTTTATCTGCTTAAAAGTAAAACTAAAGTTTTTGAGAGTTTAATGGTTTTTTATAACTTCATTAAAAATCAGTTTAAGAAACATGTTAAGGTTCTTAGGAATGATAATGGGCCGAAATTTTTTAATCAACAGTTTACTAAGTTTTTTGAACTTGATGGCATTGTATATCAGACTTCATGTAGTTATACCCCTCAACAAAATGTCATTGTTGAGAGGAAGCATGGGCATCTTCTTAATATTGCTAGGTATCTTTTATTTCAGGGAGGGATTCCTTTGAGTATGTAGGCTGAGTGTATTCTAATTGCTATTTATTTGATTAATATATTACCTTCCTCTGTGCTAAATGAAAAGTCTCCCTATGACCTTGTATATGATAAATCTCCTTATCTAAGACACTTAAGAGCTTTTGGGTGTCTTTCTTATGCCACTATTCTTAATAGTCATGATAAATTTGGAAATAGGTCTGAAAAGTGTGTCTTAATTGGATATTCAAATTTTAAAAAAGGTTACAAATTATGGAGTCTTGATAAAGGTCAGGTTGTGTTTTCTAGAGATGTAGAATTCTTTGAAGATATATTTCCATTTAAACATAACTCTTATTTTGAAAGTCAACCTGATCAAGAGATAAATCATTTGAATTTTTTCAATTCTGACTTTCTTGATGACCTTACTACTACACCCAATGATGAGGAGAGAAGGAAACCCAGCCCTAAGAGCATGACAGTCTTCTCCTCACTTAGGAAGTACTTTTGAGTCATAAAATAGGGGGTGATTGGGGGGGGGGGGGCATTCTCAGGACTCAATTGCATCTACCGGTGAGGGTGTGAGGTCTGAAGCCCTTGAGGATAATGTAAATATAGAAAATTCTAAGGGTAATGGTACTAATATCCATTCTCAGGAATATAATCATCAAGAATATGTTTTTAAAAGGTCTTCCAGACCTTCTGTTTTTCCAAAAAATTAAAATGATTTTGTGGTGGATTGTAAATTCAAATTTGGTTTAAAAAAATATGTCAATTACTCAAACTTAACCAAATAATATTTGTCTTTTGCTTTTGTTTTTAATAAAAGCACTAAACCTAAGATTTTTTGGGAAGCATCTCAGCATAAGCGTTGGTTTGATGCTATGAATTCTGAGATGAATGTTTTATATAGGCATGACACCTTTGAAATTGTTGAGCTTCCTGCTGAGAGGAAAGCCATTGGTAGTAAATGGGTTTTTAAGATAAAGTATTAGTCAGAGATTGATAGGTTTAAATCCAGGTTAGTTGCTAAGGGTTACAATCAAAGAGAGGGAGTTAATTTTGATGAAACCTTTCCTCATGTTGTTAAGATAGTGACTGTTAGAGGCTTAATTAACCTAGATATTCAAAATAATTAGAACTATATCAATTGGATATTAATAATGCATTCTTATATGGTGATTTTTATGAAACTGTTTATATGTCTTTACCTCCTAGTTATTTTGATGCTCATGAAAGAAAGTTTGTAGGCTGAAAAATCTTTGTACAAGTGATCGGTGGTCAATTATATATCCAAAAGAATACAAAGGGTGAGTTTCTATCCCCAGATCGTTCCCCAACGAAGGTTGAATGGAACTCGTGATTTAAGTCGCGTTTACAGGATTTTGAATTTTGAAACAGGTGAAATTATGGGATTTAAACTAAATTTAGCAATTATATACTAAGAAAACTTAAATAGCACACAAAACAATAAAACGGAGCAATTATAAGCTAAAACGCAATTAAAACCTAAAAACGAACACTTACGGGGAAAACCCGAGCCTAAAACGTCAAATTTGTGAAATAAAAACCCTAGGAACTCAAAACTATTTTTCTTAGGAGCTAAATGACAAAAAATAATTTTAGAAAAAAGTGGAATATTTGTTTGACTTTTTATTTATTTTTTTTTAATTAAAATGCTTGAAATTCGGGATTTTACGTTTTTAAGATTTGTTTAGAGATTTTTAAAAACTATTTTAACTAATTAAAATTTAACTAATTTAAATGGTAAACTACAACCAGTGACGATGAATATTAAGCTAAGAATATGATAATAAAAAGACTTAACAAGCATAATACGAACGATTAAACATAATATTAAACGAAGGATTTAAGCTAAAATTGATAAAAAGGTAAGAGAATAAAATCAGGTGATTTATAAGAGAGAATTACCACCCGATCTTATAAACTAAATAAATTATTAAAGTTTATTCCCTTATTAACTTTAATTTTGCTAATTAGTTAAATAAAGTTTTAAGCTTTATTAGCTAAATAACTTAATAAAAGTTATTAAATTTGTAAACTTTAACGATTTTTAAGCTTATAAGACACGTAAGCTCCGCGCCTTATGAGGTAGGATCGGCTTACAAAAAAATCAAACTTTATAAGGGTTAGCACAAATGTATAAATATAAGCTTTCTTTATAATAAAAAGCTAAAATAATAGACAAACTAAACTTAATAAATTAAATCTTAACCACCAAACTCTCTCAAGAAGATATGTTTCCAAAAAAACTAATTTGGGTATTAAGGTTAAAGATTTAAAATATAAGAATTTTAAGACAAGAAAAACGAAAGTATTAAATAACTAAAACAAGTGTGAAATTTAAAATAAATAGTAAACTAAGGAAAACAAAATATATAAATTTTTCACAAAATAAAAGAAACTAATTAAAAACAGTTAAAAATAATTTTCGGTTTTTCTATTTTTTTATTTTTTTTAAAAAATAATATTTTTACTAATGTATCACTCAAAAAGGAAATAAATCAATGAAAAATATCAAATGACCTACAAAAAATCCAAATATTTTTTTAGAAACATTAGGAAACTGACAGAAGCTTACAAAAAAATGTTTAGAATTTTCGGAATTATAGAAGTATTTTTTCTTGATTTTAATGTTTAAAATAACCCATAAACCAAAATAAATAGTCAACTAGTTCAAACAAATCTGGAAAATTTTCACTATCATAAGAAAACTATAAGAAGTTACCAGACATTTTAAAAATATTCTTTTTACGCTTTTTCAATTTTTTTAAAAATAAAATACAAAACAGATTTTTTAAAGAAAAGGGACAGAAACTGTTTTTTATTTTTTAGAAATACTAAAACAACTCAGAAAACTACGAAAATTTAATAACAAAAATAAAATATATTTTTGGATTTTTCATGAAAAAGACAAGATTTTTAGTGACTATTTGCTATTTTTAAGCTAAATAAAACAAAAACAAAAAAGTAAACTTTTATAAAAATATAAATATGATATGTTGAGTGTGTGCACAAAGTGTATAAAATACACTCACACAATCTTACACATCTCAACTCTTCATGGAATATTTTTAAAAAAGGTTTTATAAAATAAAATGAAAGAAAAAAGATTAAGAGATGAGAAAATAAAAGAGATGCAAATACAATAAATAAAATGAACTAACTTGCAATAAATAAGTAAAACATTTATAAAACTAAATAAGCATAAAAAATTACAAGAGTTTAGATAAAAAAAATGAATAAAAAGATGATAAATGAAGTGAGGGAGGTGGGTTTTTATAACCCATAACTTACACATTGGCCCCTACTAGGATTTTACAAATTTTCATAAAATCCCCTAAACTATTAAATCTTGGCACAAACAGCCCCTACAAAAATCTTGGCCTCCAAGTTTTATTCACGTTATAGCAGATGTAGATTTCATTGGGCTTGCATTTCCACTTCTTGGCTGATCTGGGCTTGCATTTGGTCTTGGGCTGCTATGGACTTCAGCCGATTCGTTGGGCTTGGTCTGAGCTTCGGTTCATTGGGCTCGGACTTGGTGGCAGCTTGATAGACAAATAAAAAAAACATGCGCTGAGGGGACTGGAACATCTGACCTCTCGGGTTGAGAGGTAATCATAAAACCATTTTTACTACACCAGTTCGTTATTATAAATTCCCTTTCATTTCCCTTTAACCCCTTTCTATAATAAATCCAGATTTTAACAAATATATGGCAATTATCTTCGTTCGAGCCTCATTTAGTTTTTCAATTTTTCACTCTTGCCTTGATGCTCCAAATAAAATTATCATTGGTCCCGTAATTTCGTGCTCTTTCCAATCTCATGCTCGTTTTTCCATGTTTTGTCTTTTCTTGCCCATTTTGCTGATATCTGCGCCTGCACATTCATAAACACAAAAACACAAACATTTATGGCTTTAGGGGTTAGTTTTTGTTCTTTTTGTTCCGGTTTTGATAAAGAAAAGGTATATGTTTTCACATATACCAACAGGATTAAGCAGGCACCTAGGTAATGAAATGCCTAGTTGATTGTTGCTCTTATTGAAAATGGTTTTTTGCAAAGCAAAAGTGATTCCTCTCTTTTTACTAAAACTAGTGACAATGTATTTGTTGCATTACTTGTTTATGTTGATGATATAATTGTTACTAGTAATAATTTATATGAGATTGAGAATGTTAAAATTTTCCTTAAAAGCAATTTTATTGTTAGGATTTAGAAAATCCGGTAGTTAAAGAGTCGGTCACCTCAAGTATATGTATTCGTTAGAAAGCTCGTAGTCATAGTCATGTTATGTTAATAAGTAGTTTGATAAGTAACACCGTGGAGGAAGGACGGGTCTTTACCCACTGTATGCCTGATCCACAGCCCGTAGGAGGCATTTCTTATAAGAAACTATAAATACCCTCTACCTCCCAAGGCAGAGGGTTGGAGCTTTCAATATCATTTTTCTTAGTTTCACCAAGTTCCCAACTCTCTTCCACTTTCTCTCTAAAACTCTATATCATACGCCCCTATTTAATATGTGTTGATATGTTTATGAAATCCAATATGCTACAAATGATATCAAGAGCCATAGTTTGATCACTCATCTTTCATGTTCTTGGATTTCTAGTGGTTTTCATAAGGTTTTTGGGTTTGAATGAGTTTAGAGTAGTTTACATCATTTGGATCATTTCTTGTGTTAAATTTTGGATTTTGATTGTACTTTTGTGTTTAGAATCATTATAAGTGTTTAGGTTTTGGTTTAGAAGGTTTGAATCATCGTGGTTGAGTTGTTTTTGGATTGAAAAGTGGGGTTTTTTGAATATTTGTTGGATGCGAGTTGAGTCTCGTTGTGCATTTCTTCTATGCGAGTTGTCCGGATTTGTGAAGCGAGTTATCTATTCTGAGCTTGCTTATTGAAGCGAGTTGTCTTATATGCGAGTTGTCAGCTTATGCGAGTTGTCAGCTTATGCGAGTTGTGCCTTAAGCGAGTTGTCGTTTAAGCGAGTTGTCTAGGGTGCGAGTTGTCTTGGCTGCGAGTTGTCTAGGGTGCGAGTTGTCTTGGATGCGAGTTGTCTAGGGTGCGAGTTGTCCTGACTGCGAGTTGTCTAGGGTGCGAGTTGACTGGGGTGCGAGTTGTCTTGAGTGCGACTTGTCATTTCTTCGTGTTACATTTTACGGTTTTTCTTTTGATTTAGTAAAATCCCGTGAGAGAATCTATTTCCCGGTTTAATCAAAGAATAGTAAAATCTCGTAGAATCTGCAATCATGTCCACAATCACTTCTTCTGTTGCTGACGACATTCAAGCTGCAGGATCGATACTCGCCCTCCCATCGCACAAAACCGACTATGACTCTTGGGCTCAAAGAATCGACGTATTGCTTAGGGAAAGAAAATGGGGTTAACATACTTAAGTCAATTGATGAAGGACCTTATCAAGTTGAGACTACCAGAGACATTCTTGAAACTGCTGTTGATGGTTCAGTGATATTAGGATTGGATAGACCAAAGACATATGATGAACTAACTGATAAGGAGAAGAAGAGATACGATGCTGACATCAGGGCTTCAAACATCATACTTCAGGGTTTACCTAAGGACATTTACAAGCTGATCAATCACAACACTGAAGCTAAGGCAGTATGGGGCAATGTTAAGATGCTTCTCTCTGGTTCTGAATTGACTAAAGAAGACAGGGAGTCTCAGCTGTATGATGACTTTGAGAACTTTAAGATGAAACCAAGGGAAAGTGTCACTGAATATCATGTATGATTCCACAAGCTTGTGAATGATATAAGGAATATCAAAATGACAATGCCAAATATTCAGCTCAATTCAAAGTTTGTGAACAACATGAATCCCGAATGGCACAAATTTGTCACTGCAGTCAAGCTTAAAAAAGGTTTGAGGAACACCAACTATGAAAAATTGTATGCATATTTGCTCCAAAATGAGAAACATGCTGTGTTTGAACGAATGATTTTGGAAAAGTTCAAGACCAATTCTGGAGATGCAAGATCATCAAATGATTCAACTGCATTCTACAAAAATGTAAGAATTACCACCAAAGCATCACAAGTCATACCAACTGGAAATGGCAATCATAAACTCATTCCAGATCCAAGGTATAAGCCTCCAAACTCAGACACATTCATGGAACATCTTGTTAATCAATTGGCTTTAATGGTCAAGCAGAACTTGAACTTCACCCTTCACACCAACAATCATCTAAGAACTGCATCCAATCTTCACAATCATGCTACGGTTAAAGACGGAAAGGTAGTGGTGCAAAATGTGCAAGGAAGACAGAATGCATACCTTCCACATAATGAGCAAGGGAATGTTGGTGCTGGATATGGGAATGTTGGTGCTGGATATGGGAATGTTGGTGCTGGATATGGGAATGCTGGCGGTGGTGGTGGATATATGGGTAATCAGAATCGTGGAAGGAACATGGCTCAGGGTCAAGTAAAGCCTATTAAATGTTACAACTGTGGTGGAGAAGGACACATCGTAAGGAATTGCACTCTTCTTAAACGTCCACAAAATGCAGAGTACTTCAGGGACAAGATGCTGCTGGTGCAAGCTCAAGACAGTGGAGCTATGTTGAATGAGGAAGAATTGCTATTGCTTGCTGAGGAAATGCCGAACTTATGATGCTGATGTGGATGAACAGCCAGTGCAGGGTATGGGTCAGAACAATCCCAATGCATTTCAAGTTGCAAACTGTGATGTATTTGATTCAAATGTTGATGATGAACCAACTGCCCAGACCATCTTCATGGCTAGTATCTCACCAATGGTAACTCCAAGGGCTTCTACACCAAAACAGGCTACTCCTTCCAGGGAATCTATCATTTAAGAGGTATTAAAACTATACGATGAGGTTGATGTAGTACAATCAACTGAAATTATTGAATCAGATATTGAAATATGGGTAATAGCAATGTTGTCCCATATGATCAATATGTGAAACAAGATGGAAGTGAATATGTACCAAGTGATGCATCTTCTGCAGTCAATGATGACTATGTTTTTGATGAATACACTGCATGTGCCCTTGATGATTCCATAACCTTTGAACTTAATGCCTATAAGGAATAAGTTGCCATTTATGAACAACGTGCTAAATTTGAATTGACCACCCGTGAGCAGGAGATGGATAACCAAATATGTACAGTCATTAGAAAAAGTAACTTTAGGGAAGAAATGTTAAAACAAGAGTTAAACTCCTTACAAAAAAAGCTTACTAAAACTGTTAAGCAAAAGTAATAACTTCAAGAAAATGTAAAAGTGCTTAAACTGGAATTCAATGCTAAGGAATCAAAACTTTTGAATGACTTTTCCAACCTAAAAAATTGGAAAAACAAACTTGAAAACAAACTGTACATACAAGGGAACACCATTCAGACTGCTCACATGATCACTAAGTATAGAGTCTTAAGCGATAAACATAGCCTTCCCCTTGTAGAGGTACCCAATCCAGAGTATGGAAAATTTGCTAGAGCTGCAAAAAAGGTAGTCTATGATGGTAATGAAATTCTTAAGCCTAGGCAAACACCATCATGTATAGGATGCACTGATGAGGATAGAAAATTTGAAGAAGCTTCTAGGGAGAAAATGGCAAAGAAGCTAAATGATCCTAATTGTACAAAGTATAATATAACGTATAAACCCCATGATTACACTAAGGAAAACTGGATTTCCTTGAACATGTTTAAACCTCAAACTCAACTAACCCCTAAACAAGTGTTCTGGAAGAAAGATATAGATAAGCAAAAGGCAGATAATCTTGGTACAAAAAATCCCCCTTGTTGGAAATTGCCTCCAGCCACTGTGTATCCTCCAAATACACCAATGCATTTAGTGCCTAGAAATCTTCCCACTAATAGTAAGACCTTAATCAGCCTTTATGTACTTTACCAACTATTTGTTGATTTTGAGAGAACGTGTAAGAAGAGAATCACACCTTTGGGATAATGAAGGGAAAGGGGTTTTGAACAAACTAAAGAATGCTGTTTAACTGAGGTTATGCCTTTCTTTAAACAACTTAAAGAACAATTTAAGAGTCTTCAAAAGGGAATGGACACAGAGATTAAAGAAATGAAAAGATGTTTAATGATATGGAATTTGAGGTCAGTAAGTATGAACGTGAGCTTAAGAGTAATGAAATTGATATAAAGAATCTGCACATCATTAATGATAATTTGATTTCTCAATGTGTTGCTCAAGATATGTTCTACACTGTTACAAATTATTCTATTACTGCGTCTCAATTTCATGAATTAACTGTTGCATTAAAAGTTTCCCATGATCGTGTCATTGAGCTTGAAACCACAAATTCAAAATTGCATGATAAAGTTGAACAGGATGATCATGATAACTTGGTCAAACATTTTTCTAAATTGGAAGTTGAACATCTTGCTTTACTATTAAAATATCAACATCTCAAAGAAAATGTTAAAACCTCAAATGTCAAGACATCCTCGGATGCTCCTGAGTTTGATGCAGTTTTTGAAATAAGCAAACGTGATGAACAAATTCGAGCTCATTGTAACACGATCAAAAGATTGAAAAGCCAAATTTCACAATTGAAGGGTGATAAGAAGAATGCGAATGGCTCCCAAATGCTTCCTCCTTTAGATTCTCAGAATTCTCAAAACTTTCATCTTCAAAACATCATTAATGTTTTACAACAAGAAAATGAGAGTTTTCTTGAAGAAAATGAAAAGGTTAAACAACATTTCAAAGAGTTATATGATTCAATGAAAGTCACTCGTGACAAGAACAATGAAAAAATAACATCTTTACAAAAGGAAATTGAGAATATGAAAAGTCAGGTAAAAGGGAAAATGCCACTTGTCAGTGATGAGAATTTTGTATCAAAGGCATCTGCGGATTCTAAGTATGCTGTGACTGTAAAGTATATTCCCCCTCATCTTAGAAATAACGAACGTGTGTGTCAAGAATATTTTTCGTATCATAAGGATACTCTAGAATGCCTCCGTGAGATTGTCGAAGAGGATAGCATAAACAAACCACATGATAGAGAAGTTAGGTATGCATGCTTATATGCCAAACGATTTCAAGAGCTTTTAGAATGTTTAAGAGCAACATGCCCTAAATCCTTTTGTTCTAAAGATAAAGTCATTATGCCTTGTTCTATGCCTCAAGTTAAACATGTGAACTTTGATGTGCCTACTAGTACTTCAGATCCCAACACTTCTAGATCAGGAACGCAAAAAGTAGCAAAACCAACTAATGTTCCCATCATTCCCTCTACAGAAGTAGTCAGTGACACTAAGGCAAGCGGGTCAAAGCCTCCAGGCAATACAAAGCAAGATAGGACCTCGCAAGCTAAGAGTGATCAATGAAAGAAAGTAGAAGACCACCCTAGGAACAATAAGTTTGTGTTGGATAAGACAAATCGTGTTGATTCTAGTATTAGCTATAAGCATACTGTAATTAATTCGAATTCTACTACTACTTGAAAAACATGTAATGAATGCTTGATTTCTGGTATCAATCATGAATGTGTTGTGAATGATGTAAGTAATGCTGTCAAATCTCCGGTAAAAAATGCTAACACTAGAAAACAGGATAAAAAGGTCAGTAAACCAAGGTGTAAGAGGGCTAGAAAACATTGGAAACCAACAGGAAGAAAATTTAGTAATGTAGGTTATCAATGGATACCTACGGGCCTTAACTTCAATGCCCATTAGGAAATGGATGCCTACTGGTAGAACTGTACCTTTAAAAAGTGAACATACTTTGAATAGATCCACTGTCATTACTAGTTCTGCATCTACTTCTAATGATTTCATTGACTCTGTTTCTGATGTGGATGTTCCAATCTTGTTTTCTAACCAAGTGGAACCCATTCTCGCATGGGGATCCAAACCGCCCGATCATCCATACTTATCGTGTTCAACTGCAGGTCGTTCAAATCGTTCGTGGTACCTGGACTCAGCTGTTCCAAGCATATGACCTGGAGATCGCTCGCATGCTCATGAACTTCGTGAGTAAATTTATCGGGACTGTTAGATTCGGGGAACGACCATTTTGGGGCAATTATGGGTTATGGAGATTATGTGGTTGGTGATAGAGTAATTTCTCGGGTATATTATGTTGAAGGTCTTTGTCATAATTTGTTTTATGTCGGTCAATTCTGTGATTCTGATCTAGAAGTGGCTTCGTTAGAGAACTTGATGGTGTGGAACTTTTAAGAGGAAAACGTGGAACAAACCTGTACACCATCTCTATCGAAGATATGATGAAGTCATCTCCAATCTGCTTGTTATCTAAAGCCTCTAAAACAAAGTCATGGTTATGGCATCGTCATCTCAACCACTTGAACTTCGGTACCATAAATGATTTGTCTAGAAAGGATCTTGTAAGAGGTTTACCCAGATTGAAGTATGAAAAAGATCATCTTTGTTCAACATGCCAATTGGGAAAAAGCAAGAAATATGCCCATAAACCCAAACCTGCAAACTCAGTTATGGAAGTTCTTCAAACTCTTCACATGGATTTGTATGGACCCATGAGAGTGCAAACTATAAATGGAAACAAATATGTGTTAGTCGTGGTCGATGATTATTCTCGGTTTACTTGGGTTAAGTTTTTTAGGTCAAAGGACGAAACTCCAGACTTCATCAATAAACTTATAAAACAGCTGCAGGTTCGACTTAATAAAACTGTCAGAATTATCCAAACAGACAATGGAACTGAGTTTGTTAACAAAGAACTGAGTCAGTTCTATGAAAGCATTGGAATCAGTCATCAAAGAAGTGTTTGTAGGATCGTGAATATTATGTTGTTTGATGATTCGGGTGGTCTAAGATCATGATGATATAAGAAAGCCATTAGAGAGATGAAGAGAGTAGAGAGGATGTTTCTTGAAAGAGAGTTTTTTTACAAATTATGAAAGGTTAGATTCAAGAAGCAACACCCCTTCCAAAGATGGAAGGGGTATTTATAGTTACAAATACTACGTCCTCCTATCGGACTGTGGATCAGGCATACAGTGGGTAAAGACCCATCCTTCCTCCACGGTGTTACTCTAAACTATTCTACGGTACTGACTAACTAATTAACTACTAAATAACGTAAATAACTACAATTCTACGAGCTAACATATGCTAGACTATAATTGGGGTGACCGACACTTTAACATGGAATTTTTTAATTCCTAACAATCACCCCTTAAGGGAGGTCACCCCATGTTTTACATTTCAAATCCTAGCATTCTATTTTGTCTTCTGTTCTGAGCTCCTAGACTTCAATTATTCAATGTTCCGCAATCTTTGTTCTTTAGTAGTGATTCTTCAAAGTCCACATTGATTTGTACTTTCAGTGGAGGTCTTTGAACTGATCCACATCTTTGATGATCTTCGAGCTTTCTTTGAGATCATCAGCCACAGTAAATCTCTGGATCACCCTTTATAGTGTTCCCATCATGTGATGTTGTGACTTTTGGACCGACATGCTCACACTTTCTGGATCATGACATCTTATCATCAGAGTAGCGGAATCTTTATCGTTCATGATATTTGCAGCAGCGTAGCAGAAGCATAGTATAAAAATATCAGAACCAGGTTATGTAGATATGCACCAATCATGATTTCTTCAATTAAGTGTGGATTCTGTGAGCATGCGGCTTTGGATTGACTCCTCAATTCTGATCAGCTACAACCGTCCAAATGTTCACGAAAACAACAGTTAGCAATAAAACACACGAAAGTGTCTTTGATCACTTTCGTTGAATTGAGGTACACGGCCCACTATTCCCCGTTGATCAGTACAAGTACTGCTTGTGATCAGGTAGGATTCCTAAGAATCTCCTTGATGGGTTTCAGCTGCTCTAGTCGTTCTCAAACCGGAACGTCTCAAAGAAGACAACACGGAGTGAGTGAACCAACGAATTGAGATTCATTGATTGATGAAAAATGATTTGAAAAAAATCGCGTATTGCTTAGAAGAAAGAGTTTTGCAATACGACGAAGGTTTTATGAGAAAGATCAATTTTCAATCATAAATACTTTTTGTATTTGAACATAGTACACATCCGATGTGCTAGAGAAAAGAAGAGATTTACACATCGAATGGTTTTTCCAAAAGTATTTTTCAATCAGAGATACTTTTTGTGTTTGAAAATGAATACACATTCGATGTGCTAGAGAAAAGAAGATTTGCATATCAAACGGTTTTTCCAAAAGTATTCGTCAATTCCATTCCTGGACCAAGGTTGATTCAAGATTGAATCTCCCCATCGTTTCTATCCAGTTGTCACAAGCTTGATCTTATGAGAAGATCTCACATGTCACCCACCAAGAGCTTGTTTGATGTTGGCTCTAGAAGGATTTCCATCTTCATCGTGAGTACTTTTAAATATCACTCGGATGTTCTGGCAATACAACAAAGATAATGTGTAGGACTCTTAATATATTCTTACTTTCCACTTTGTGTGAAACAGCAAGTCTTCATTAATTTAGTGTCCTAATGAGATATTGTGGATGATCTCTTGGCTCTAGACTCGATTGTGCACATTTGGTTCCTATGGCGGAGACTAGGGAGAGGGTCTCCTTCTTCAATATCAACAATCTCTAAGAGAGAGTTGATAGATTATGTAGGTTCCCTGTGAGAATGAAACAAGCCCTTTTAAGAGGAACTTGAGTAGCTTGGGAAGTTGTAGTGCAGTGCGTCACTGGGTCCATGACGTCTTGTCTTCAATACTGCCGTTACCTTAGTAACCGCCAGTAGCATATGTATTGAACCCGGTTACTGCCCTAAGGTTGAATTATTGGAGGGCTATTTCTTTTCACCCTTTTCACATTCAATTCTTTTTCATTCTTCAACCCCTTCAGTGCTTACCGAGACTTCATAACTAGAACCTTGTTGGGTTTATTCAAGTTCTAGCTCTATCTCAGTCGGCACTCTTCCCATATTCTCATTTTTCTCCTTTTTTCAACATACCTAAGGACTCTACACTATCTAGTGGATTGTCCCTGGGTAGATCCCTCCGGTTCTGGCGGATCATGGGAACTAATACCTAACCTCACCATCCTTATAACTCCATGCATAAAGTAAAATGGTCGGTCTTTAGGTACAATTCTTTCTTCCTTGAAACCAATTAAAAAATCATTTGGAAAAACCAATCAAGGTACTGGTGACAAAATATCAAAGTATTTTGTACCTTAATTGTTTTTGATCATTTAGAAAACCTCCCCCTCAACATGTGCATATGATTTATAAATTGTTTAGCACATGGAGGCAAGAGGACTTTAAAATATTTTCTTTGATCACAATTTTCATAGAAAAAGCCATTTGATTTTCTTGGTAAATTCTCCCCCTCAATATGTGCGTTGGTTGTTTGAAATCATTTAACACATAGAGGAAAGAGATCTTTTAAGTACATCCACGATCACAAAATCCATTAAGAAACCATTTAAAACTCAATCAAGGTACTTTATGTTAAAATATAAAAGCATTTGCACCTCGATAGTTTATTTTCTTTTGAAATGCTCCCCCTCAATATGTGCATCCAGATTCGAAAGCGTTTAGCACATATGAGAGAGCAGCCTGCACAATTGAATCAAAACGATCACCTTTTATCAAATTTCATTATTAAATCACAAATTCTCCCCCGATCAAAAATATCATACCCTTTGAGATTTTGGATCTCAAGTGATTTAATTAGGTTTAGAAAACATGGGAGAAAATGTGGCCTTGTTTAAATACTCATCTTGTTTTTGGATAAGTGCTCCTCCTCAATCATGTTCATCATATATTGAAATCGTTTGGCACATGGAGGCATGAGTGCCTTTGAAGGACTAAAACCAATTCCATTAAAACAGACTTGAGATTTAAATCACGATCTCTCCCGCGATCAAAAATTTCAAACCATTTGAGATTTGTGATCCCAAAAGATTTAAATCATTTAGAAAATTTTGGGGAAAGACGTGGCAAGATTTGATTTTGAAAAATGACAGATAAGGACCATTTTAAGACATTAAAGATTGTTAGTGTCAGGTATGATTGTTTTAAGAGATCTTTAAGTAAAATAAAACAATTTCACAATCAAACAAGAACATAAAAAATTTCATTTTGAAAGACCTTGATTTTTAAAGAAAATCATACCATGACATAACATTAAATCTTTAGATCACCACATTATAACGTACAAACGGACTTTTTGATGAAATATCGTTTGAAAATATTTAATTTGAAATCACTGAAGATTTTGACAAAATAAAGTCTGGTTGATTTCAAAACTTTGAATCCGATTTATTTTCAAAACAATATTTTTCCATTTTCAAAACGATATTTTTCAAAGTTTTAGAAAAATGGTATCATCACCATTATCCCTGCACAAGGATACGTTAGGTGGTTGAGCCGCTTTTGTTGTTGTTGCTGTAAGGCAGGAAGAAAACCGTCTGCTGATGCAGTGAGACTTCTGACATTGCATTTGTTATGCAAACTCTCCATAGAGGTCCAATTAAGCTCCGTTTCTTCATTTGATGATGAAGAAAACCATCTGCTGATGCAGTGAGACCTCTTACGTTGCACTTTATCATGCCAACTTTCCATAGAAGTCAAATTAAGCTATGTTTCTTCATTTGTCAACCCAAGATATAGTTACCCTTTCCTTTCGGCATCCAATCAACATATTTTGTGGGATCCGGATCAGGAACATTCTTATGAACCATGATATCTGCATGCGTTAGTAAACATACAAACAGATATATGGTGGTCGACAACACCTAAACAGCAATCGACTAATAAAAGTCAATCCAACATATCAATCAGTTCATATAAGGCATGGGAATAATGTGTTTCATCAAACTATAATCATCTAATCCTAACAATCATATCCTAAATTCCTAGTCCTTTGACATAGGCAAATATCATTTTTAATTAAGCACGTAGGATAATTAAGAAAGCCCGTTAGATGATATAGATTTGAAAACATTATCCCCCTCAATCAATGACTCATTTTTTGAAAAGTTTAAAAGCGCTGAAGTCATTGATTGAGTTTTCAATTTATTTCGAAAACCCTGAATAAGATTGATTTTCAAGCAACTCATTTACCACCACTTTTTGAAAACAACAAATATTTTTCTGAAGAATTTTAGAGGGAAAAACATTTGTGTAGGAACAGCAGTCCTTCGACATACTTTCCTCAAATAGTTTTAGGATAAGTGCACGAAATTATAGAAAATTGGTTTAGCGCATCACTTTCCATCCTTGAAGAGCGGGTTGCTATCTGAAATAATAGCAAACCATGATTTAAGCACGGGTTACAGTCTGAAGTAACTGTAAGCCATTTCTGAAGCTCGGGTTACAATCTGAAATAACTGTAAGCCATAGTTTGTGACATGTTTTGAAAAAGAATATTTACACCTCCTACTCGAACTTCATCTATGGTCCCGTGCCATTGTTGAATGACATTTCTAAGACCGCCAGAAGACATGTCTTGAGAAAACATATTTTTGGTCTTTTCAAATTTTTTTGATTTTTATGGGTTTTTGAAGATTTTATATTTTTCTATTTTGTTTTGTTGGTTTTATATTTTTGTATTTGGTTTTTGATAAATATTTACAAAGATAATGATATAGTTTAAGAAGATGATGATACGAGTACCGAGATAAGGATATCGAGCAGCACGTCGTAGAAGATAGAATTCGTCATCTCTTAAACTTCCACCACCAAAGCTTCCGAGGCTCCTGAATAGAAGATAGAACATGAGCCTTTAAGAAAGAGAGACTTTGGCAGCTTCCCCCCAAACCAAAAATCCATTAGATGAGCAGATTCGAAGCTCTATTTCAAGCTTGCCTTAGCCAGGTGCACAGAGAAGCACACCATTATCATAAGTCCCGCTGCTCCTTTTAAGAACGATAATCGAGATTCTCCGTTCGTGGTTATATCATCAAGTAGAATAGCAAAGAATCATCCCACACTTGAATAATCTTCTCAATTTCCTTTTCCACTAAAGTCTGAAGCGATCCATACCAAAAAGTTGTCAAGAGACCACTTCCCCCAAGTAGTTGAATTGATGCAATCAGTCTCTTTGTATAATGCTCAAGAACTCTCCCGAATACACATCATGAGGGGAATGAAAACACCTCCCCATTTTCACATTTTTCTTCCCTGATGATCGTGTATGAAGCTCAAGAACCCGAAGTAAACCAATACCCAAGAGCTCTCCCGAATACACATCATGAGGGGAATGAAAACACCTACCCAATGTTCACATTTTTCTTCCCTGATGATCGTGTATGAAGCTCAAGAACCCGATGTACACACATTCCCAAAGAAAGAATAACCGATAACATTGAAGAAGCGGCCGAGTCACGATTATCTCTACGGATGACAATCTCTGCGGATGTCAACTCCTGAATAAGTGATTATATCTCTGAATCACTGATTAAGCACTCAAGTAAAACAACTGAGCATCCCCAATGTACACAATCTCTCTCCCTCATGTTATACATTTATCTCCCCTGAATATGTCATACTTGTGTACCTCTTTTATCTTCAGAAAGTAACTCTTCCATCTCCTCCCCCACATAGATGGAATAATAACACTAAAAGCCTTGAGTCAAACCTTGAGTTTCTCTGCGGTCATGACATTTGTCTTCCCGGTATATCTTCAATCACTTAGAGGAATTAAGTTCATCAAGTTTACTCGCGTTTAGATGTGTGTCTCCTTCTCCATTACTAGTTTTGATGCTTCAGAGTCAGTAACACATAATAAGCCCGTATACTAGAAATCTGTTGAGAAGAACATCATAAGCTCAGATGTATCTGTGAGAATCAACTTGCTGAAGAATATGAGCAAGTCTAATTGGGGATTAAATTTGGCTTTTCAATCTCCCCCAATTAGTGCTCTCCCCTAAACTGACGAAGATTTTCAAGTGTTCTTCTCAGCCCGGATCAAGAAGAAGTCTTTAGATCATCAAATGCAATTCGTCTTTAGCCTTGTAACATGTAGCGAAAATGTAGAACGGATCAGACTCGACCTTCTTCAAGATTGTCCGAATGGGGAAATAGACAGTTAACATCTTCTTCACACCAAAGGCATTCCCGTTAACTTGTAAATAGCAAATCCCCTTAATTAAAATCCCTCCCAATCAAACAAGAACAGAAGATGTTCATCAAAGAAATCAGCCCAACAACTAGAAGCACTTTGTCATTTAATCATATCAGCCCGTGTGAAGATGTCAACCAACGGCTCTTAGAAGAAACTACATGTGAAGATGATCCTATAAGAATAAGCTCGGTTCTTACATGAGTTAGGAGCCGTTTGACCATATATTCTCAAATATCAATCAACCATGCAAGAAATTCACACTTCTTCTCCCCCTCAAGAATTGCATATGTAGATGCCATTCTTGATTAAACAAGTGATTATCATCCAAATGTATTCTATTCACACTTCTCCCCCGCAAAATTAGCACATGATGTCGCCATCTTCATTATATTGAGCAAGTGGAATAAGAGTAATTATCAGTAGTCCGGTTCACTTGATGACTGAAGCGCATGGAAAAAGCATGAAGCATGTTGATGAAGAATGTCAATGAGAATGGTCATAAACATGAAGATTTCTCTTCTTTTGAAGATAAAGAGCACTGAAGCGTACACTTTTCTTTTCTGTTAAGTATGGGGCCTGAAGTGTTATCTGCAGATGACATAATAATGAAGTACGAAGCCTGAACTGATGTGAACAGACGTCATAAGAAGATTTCTCTTCTTTCCAAGATAAAGCGCACTTAGACGTACACTTTTCTTTTCTTTATAGAACGAGGCTTGAACTGTTGTGTTCAAACGTCATAAGAAGATTCCTCTTCTTTCGAAGATAATGCGCACTGAAACGTACACATTTCTTTTCTTTGAGGTACGAGGCTTGAACTGTTGTGTTCAAACGTCATTATCTCTCTCTTTTCATCATCTCTTGGCAAAACTTGTAATCACCCCATTATCATTCAGTAGGCTCTTTGTCGTGACAGCTGATGGAGAAAACCCAATATGATGAATTTGACCCTGAAGTAGAATAACCCGAACTCGTGACTTAACCTTGCACATATGTAACAAAGAGCGGTGCCGAGACTTCATCCTCCATTGAATCTCTTACTCTATACTCTTCATCCAACCAACCATCAAGTATAAGATGTACATCACCTCTTGAAAATCCACAATTGATTGTGACACTGAGCACTACAACGTAACTTCTTCAAGTGATAGTTATTTTATGGTGGTAAGAGCCCAATTCCCCCAAGTGGTAAAAGAAAAGGTAAAAGTCACCCAACAATAACTAGATTTCCAAGTCTTCGTTTTTGATAAAAAGCTCGAACAAGGATCTTGAAGAATCTTCATCCAACCATCCCCGATACCTTCAGATACTAAGTACACTTGCCCGTGATATTTCACTTCAACCTCAAATAAATAATTGTGAATTAACGCTGTTGTCACATCTTCTGGTTAAAAGCTCAACTATAGCCTCCTTTGACGATTTAAGTGAACTCTGATAATGGTTCATCCCGACCATGGTTAATAGCACATAACCCCGTAAAACCATGTAATAACCAAATTGCCATGAATAATATCCAAGTAATCACCCAATTCATGAAGCACACCCTTTTATCCCTTCTTTGAAGTAGAAACCGTAGCACCAACATCAGATAAGATCCCGAAATACACTTTCCTTTCTCCAGGATGGTTCCATCATCACGGGATTTTACAATTCTATGGTTTAAACCGAGAAATAATTTCTTTCGCGGGATTTTACAAAACCAAGAATAAACCGTAAGATAGATCCGGAAATGCAGTTTACAATTACCAAGATGTTTCCATTGTCACGGGATTTTACAAGTCTATGATTTAAACCGAGAAATAGATTCTTTCGCGGGATTTTACAAAATCAAGACAAAACCGTAAACAATGTGAGCTTGAATGTGTTATGACAACTTTGGTTTCGGTGAATATCTGTTTTAGGGGAACATGCTGTGGTTCATCAGCGGTTCATTCATCATAATCACTAACTCTTCAACAATTCTTAACCCATATGTAGAAAACTTCACAAACCATACCAAGTAGAGTAGTATACACTACTTTCCCTTGGGGGTTGACTGTATAACATCAAAGTACACTTTCAGAAGCATCATTAACGTGTACACCCACCTGCACGAAAAGTTCTTGTCATAAGCAACCATCTTGAAAAGTCATGACCGACGCTGAATATTCTTGAAGGATTTCGCTTAGACTGTGAAGTATCATTATTAATCAATGGTATCGAATTGCTGATCACGTCTCACCCTTTCAATCCATTGGTAAACACATCATTTACGTATTCTGACGGCTATTGTAGTGACCACATGGAGAAGTAAACCCGATATATCAAACTTGAACATGATTTAAAATTCCTCAGATTCGTTACTTAAGCTTGTACTAATCCTTGTAAAGAAGAAACGGTGTACCCAATGTACAAAACTTCTTGACGTATCCTCAACTGCGTGGGACACCGAAGTGATAGCTATGTTGTGGGTTAAGCGAGAACGAATCACAACAATAACTAAATATCCAAGTCTTTATCACACTCTATAAATGCTCAAACAAGTCATCTTCGCAAAGTGTAGAAAGAAAGAAGACTAAATAAGTAAACATGCTCGGAAAACGTCACTTCAAATCCAAATAAGAAATACCGAATAAACAACCCCGAAGTCCACATTGTTCAACCATCAACTCAAGCCGAGACATAATATTTTCCGTGAAAATGCATACACCAAAGTATCAAACCTCATAACAATACGAATCTCATCATCACACCAAATTTCATATCACAAGAAGTCTAATTACTAAATCTCATGTCACAAATCTCATCCTCAAATCCCATCATCATCAAATCTCATCATCAACTTTCAGCTCGAATGCCTCAAAACAAGTTAATCAGTAACAAAGACTCCGCAGTCCATTCAAAGTGAGAACTACTCAAACCATGATATAACATGATTATAGACCAATATTATCCGGATCACATTACTCACAATTACCTCGTACCTAACTAGTGTGAAATTTTTTTGTACAACTTCTCAAATGTAAGATTTTCGTGATATATCAAGGAATACCGAAACAACTGGATTATGAATACCCAAACAATGTCCAAGTCCACGAAGGATACCGACAACAATATCTAAGAATGTGAATTTTTAACATATCCGAATCATGAATGAGGCCGAATAACAATGCGTGAACTCAATATCATGTCTCGATACCCCACATGGATTTTGCAGCCCACTGATACACGTTCTTGGCCTTTAAATGCCAAATCAGTCCCTTTGACCAATTCTCTGTTAGTCAAAGTCTGTTAACTTCCCCATGTGCCTTGTACGTGAGGGTAAAATCATCATTTCATTGTTTTGGTTTATCACCCTTCATCTTCCTCATGTTTAAACCCAGATTCCGACGACCTTAAACCCAGAATCCGGCGACCAAGAAAAGTTGTCCAAGGTGGAAAGGTACAAGGATCACGACCCCAAGAAATATCATGTTGCTTGCAAGAACCTGTAGGTCCAAGATGATGATTCTGGGACATCGGAAGAAGAAGAAGAAACTGATGCTGGTAATGTGGTTTACAACATAAGCACCCTCTTTTAGTGCTTCACTCTTTGCTTACTGGTGTCGATCAAATGTATACAATCATACAACTCCAAGATGTTATATTTGCTGTAAAAACTAAGCAACTAGCATAACATTTTCAAAGCATATTGCCAAAATCTATTTCTCGCGTCATTATTTAATCAAAGTTGGGTAATTCTACATTTACCATAAATAAAACATTCGTCATGCTATGATTCTGAAATGATTTTTTGACATCATCAAAGATTAAATTCAACTCAAATTAACATTTTTAATTGAATTTCTTTGGCTTATTGCATTTTTTTGTGTTGGTTATCTAACAGATTTCGAATTCTTTGTGGCGGCGGATCACTCGTCGTTGGAAATACCCTCTCCTAAGTGCGGCGGCGATCCAAATCCTACAACTACTTCTGGTGACAATTAAATACGATCTTGTTTATGGTTCTAGAACTTAATAATTTTGTGTGTAAGTTATCCCCATGAGGATAATATCCACTTATATAGTGGTGGCTGGGTTTCACTGTTAAATTACTAGGTGTTGATTGATGTAAGATATTTTGAAATATTTGTATCAATTTCATCTTATCATCATCACTTTCCTTTCCTTTTGTTAATTTACATGCATCATCTATGACAATGCGTGTATTTGGCGTGTAAGTTTTATGTTCAAAACAAATTAAAACTTAATATGGGTTAATGTTGTTGATTATATTGGCTTTCAACTATACCCAATTCTCATGATAATATTATTATTCATATTTGGCTCCTTAAACATTGAATTGAAAATTTGAGATTGCTTTGGCTTATTATGTCATTCTTAATAGTTACTGAAGGTCAAGCTGAATGCCGAGGATCTGGTGTCAAGCGCCCCCGTGATGATCTAAACCCTGTAGCAGCAGATGATTCATCAAAGAACTAGTATATGTAATGTGGTTCTAGAACTTGTTTATTATGTGGTTTTAGATCCATCTCCTCACAATTAATCTACTCTTATAGTGGTTATGCTTTTTCTGAACATGCATCAACTGTCACAGATGTGTTTAAAAGTTAAAACAACTAATTGGAAGCAAACTAGTACAAATCTCATCTTAGTAGTTGTTGATGGGCTTTGGATTAATGGGTAAATATTCTGTATGTAAGCTCTCAGTTAAATGCATGAATTTGCTTCAGTTTAACCCAAAACTACTAGTCTGCATCCATCTAACTACAATCAGTTTAAAGCCCATCTGGATTTAATTAAATCTCATTCTTGTTGTGTGGTCATAGAACTTGCTATGATGTTTTATGTACTTTAGGTAAGATTAATATCCACTCTTGTCTTGCTTCAACTTTTAATCAAAGATACATGTTGATGTTCATGACTTAATGCATAAATTTAGCACAAATCACAAGATCAATAGGTGTTAATGGGGTCGATTAATTTCGGTATGTATGCTCTCACTGTATTGGCTACAGATTAACCCACAACTTGCCTGCTCTCACTGCAGTGATGAAGATAAATACTTGCTTGTTTATGAGTACATGCAGAACAAAAATCTTGGTCATTTCTTATATGGAGGTAATGTATAATTGAACATCTTTAAAAACTAATATTGTTGGTTTAAAATTACACATAATATAATTCTTGGTCGCCGAATTCTGGGTTTAAGGTTGCCGGAATCTGGGTTTAAACATGAGGAAGATGAAGATGAAGGCTGATAAACCAAAACAATGAAATGACGATTTTACCCTCATGTGCAAGGCACATGGGGAAGTTAACAGACTTTGACTAACAGAGAATTGGTCAAAGGGACTGATTTGGCATTTAAAGGCCAAGGTTTGGACTTGTGGCGAAGAAAAGGGTGAGTTTTGTCCCAACGCGATGCGTCCTGCCAAGTTTAGGGACCAACGGTGTATTTTAGTCTAAATATTTTGTTTAAATAATTAAGTAAGTAACATTATTTTGAATTTATTGAAAATAGATAAAGGTTGGGTGGGGCAGTTTTACCTGTTCGGTTTTGCATATGCAATCAAGAACCGTCTCAAACATAGATTTTCTAAAAATCACCGTCTCATTGGCTTTTCATTTGGTTTGGCTTTTCTGACGAGATTTCGGTTTTTAGCCTAAGAACTAACAGACGTCGTTAGTACTATAGGCTTTGTAATTAAATTTTAAAAGCTCTTCTATTCAAATTGAAAAAAGAATTGATACCTACACCATATTTTTTTATTAATGCACCACAACTTGTGCATTACAGTTTGTACCGTACAATACTGTAATGCACAAATGATGGTGTATTAATCAAAAAATGTGGTGTGAGTATCACCCCCTAATTGAAAACCACCGCCACCTCGACGCGTTGCCATGCGCCTGAAGCCGCCGAACACAATTAATAATCTCTTGTCTCTTTCAAAAATCTACACTTATCCACAACAATTTATATAAATCATACGGATTATTTTTTTGTGATCTTTTGAAAATTCTAATCATAGCTATGCAAGAAAAAAAAAAAAAAAAAAAAAGATTGTCCTTATATAAACTTTTTTTCATTTTTTTTTCATCTCCTACGTAATAAGCGAACTTACAAAAACGAAATCATTTCTTTGGGAAGTTTACAATTGAACTATTGGGGAAGTTCGAGTTTGCTACATAGGCGAAATAAAACATTTCTATTGGTCAATATATATGAAAATTGGCTCGAGTTTGATCAAAATACTTCTAAATTTAATCCGGCAAAAGGAAAGGGTAATTAAATAAACTTTAGTTGTTAACTTTTAAATAAATTATATGCACTTAAGTAAACTTATCATTTTTATGTTTTATAAGTTTAATAAGTACCTGATATCCTGTATACCTAGTAGTCTTTATATATATATATATATATATATATATATATATATATATATATATATATATATATATATATATATATATATATATATATATATATATATATATATATATATATATATATATATATATATATATATATATATATATATATATATATATATATTTGTAAATATTAGTATTGTTATATATTATATTAATGTATATGCACGAAATTATAGATATCAAATAAAAGCATGCATTACTCTGATATGTAAATGAATACACGAGATTATACATATACGAACACCTAATATTATTCCTCTTTATTAGATTAAATTAGGAAACTGAAAAAATATTTTTTACTATCTGTGTTCAATAATGAACTATGTTATTTCTCTTTATAAGATTAACCCGCACGTACACAAGTTTAAAAATTAAGCTCGGGGTTTTACATTACGATGCATATTGTTTCAAGGGTTATCACGTTTTATTAAACACGCGTAATGTCTAAGACACGATATCAATAGTTACATTAAAAAACATCAAGGACAATAGCTGCAAGTTAAAGAAGTCACATATTTCATCCGACAAAATCTTTACAAAATATTAATCAATATTAATACATAATAAAAAAATTATATAAAAACTCGCGCAAGTATATAAGTTTGAAAGAGTTTACATAATTTTATATGATTTAAGATCATTTGAGGACAAAAGATTGTTTACATACCAAGGGATCAATCTCCACCCTTCATTTTTATTTGATCTAATGGATGAGATTAATCTCAACAATTTAAAAAACCCACTTTCATTCTTTTTTTTCAAATATTAATATCTTTTAAACCGTTAATCGTTAAGCCAAAAAAAAATATATCATTGCGACGAGCATTTAATTATCTTTCTATAGATAGGCACTCTGATATACTTTCGACAAAAAAAAAATCGTATTTTTCACGTTTTTTTTAAAAAAAAATTTGTCTTTTTTAGGTTACTGAAATTTGCATTAAAAAATCATATATGATAAAACATTAATTTGAATATCACATGTGATATTAGTGTAATATCATATATGACAAGGCTGTCAAGATCGCGATCCCGCGTGGGATCGTTTTTGTCTTTGCAAGATCGAGATCGTAGGATCGGATCGCGATCCTACGATCCTACCAATTTGTCATAGTTTGTAAACAAATGATAAACGAGTCAAACTGTTTTACATTTCTACTCAACGTCAAAGATAAATTCATATAATATCCTCTTGAAAATGACAAAGTTCAAATTTCAAACACCAAATTAATAATAAAACACAAAAAAAATCAAGTTTCAATCGTTAAATTAACGATTAGCGGAATAATATTACATAACATGAGTCCTAAATGTCTCAAAACATACGAGCCATCTACATGATTTCAAGGAAACATACATTTCATTGGTGGCATTCCAAAACATATCCTTTAATTAGTCTAATCACAATCAAGTAAAGTAAAATGAATTATTGAACACTTTTTGAATATAATCTATTTAGAAAAGTAGAAAACTATGTATAAACTATAATCTATTTAGAAAATGAAACATCACTGGTTTACTTATTAGAAATTAGTAAAACACACGTTTGTTTTTTGGCCTAATCAAGTGAGATGGACTTAAAAAAAAAAAAAAAAAAAAGGGTTAACTCGGATCGCGTGTCGATCCTACGATCTTACGTGCGATCCTACGATCTTACTTACGATCCTACCACATATGCGATCCTACCACGATCCTACACGGTTTTAGCTAGTAAACACGTAAACTCGTACGATCCTACGAGTTTACACGCGATCTTGACAGCCTTGATATATGATATGTAATATCACATGTGATATTAGTGTAATATCACATATGATATTACATATCATATATAATTTAACACTAATATCACATGTGATAATCAACTTAGTGTTTTATCATATATGATTTTTTTCATGCAAATTTCAGTAACGTAAAAAAACAAAAAAAAAAACGAAAAAATGTGAAAAAAACGATTTTTTTCCTTTTTTTCGAAAGTATATCAAAGTGCCCGTCTATAGAAAGATAATTAAATGCTCGTCGCGACGGTGTAAATATTTTCGCTTAACGATTAACGGTTTAAGAGATATTTAAATTATAAAAAATAGGTGAAATAATAAAATGCTTTTAATCTCAGCCATTGATTTATTTTTAAATAGATGGTTGAGATGAGTCCCTTGATATGTGAGAAAAGTTTGATATGTAAAATAACTCTCCTGAATTTTATATTAATATAAGTTTGAAAGAGTTTACATAACTTTATATTAATATTTTATTTAACAACTATGCGTATAATGTGATTAAAAACTAATTTAATATAAATTGATTTAAGCTCATTTACATATCCAAATTTTAGTTATATACCAATAGATCATTCCTAAGCAATTATTTTTAGATTCGATAATAAACTCATTGTCACCCTATTCTTTTTTCAAAAATTAATATCTCTTAAATCATTGATCAAATTACACGATCGCGGCGATCATTTAATTATTTTTTAATAGACGGGTATTTTGATATATACATTCGACAAACTTGTTTTTCGCTTTTTTCACGCTTTTTGGTCTTTTTTTTTCTCCTTCTTTTTTTTCGTTGTTAAAACTTGTATGAGAAATCACATATTAAACACTAATTTGACTATTCGAATATATAAATATGTAATCAAATGAACATAGTTTTTCCTATAATATTTTAAAAGTTTTACCTTTTTTTTAAGACTAAAAGGGTGTTTGTTTCGGCTTATATAGCCGGCTTATGGCTTATATAATATAAGCCACAATTTTATGGCTTATTTTGACACTTATGGGCTTATATTATATAAGCCGAACACGGCTTATGTTATATAAGCCGAACAAAACACCCTAAAAACATTCATAGCTTTTCAACCATATATAACACATTATATTTTAAATTGAAGATTAGTCTAGTTAATTTATCAAAGTTGTGTAAAACACATAGAATCACATGTGATTTTAACCGCACGTGATCTCATTCACATGTGATTTTTACTACATGTGTTATTTTCACATGTGATTATAGAAGTTTTACGAATGATCTACTATAATATACAATTCGAATACAATGTTTGATATATGGTTGAAAAATCATGAATGTGTGTTTTTCATTGCAAAAAACAAGAAAAATCTTTGATTTGTATATCAAATACTTATGTCAATTTTATTACAGATGTTTACTGTTTGATCTTCGATATTAGTGTTAAATTGTGTGTGATATGTCATTCGAATTTCAATACCGAAATAAAACGTGAAAAAAATGATCAAAATATTTTTGTTGATATCAAAGTTCTCATCTATAGAAATATAATTAAATGCTTGTCATAACGGTATAATTTGTTTTGTCTAACGATTAATGGTTAATGAGATATTTAAATTATAAAAATTGGGTGTAATTGAATTTTTAATTCAAATATTAATTAATTTCTCTCTCCTTTTTTTTTTCTTTTTTTTTTCAAAAAAAAGAATGAGTAACTAAGATTTATCCTTTGGTATATTAGAAAATTTTGGTATGTCAAATAACTATTCTCAAAAAATATTTGCAGACGAGATTTCTTGCTTCTTGTCTTCCTATTCTTAATTTTCTAAATTTGGTCCCTTTCATTGCCTGACTCTTTTTGGAAAGAAAGTATACCCCAAATGTATCTTGAAAACTCATCAACAATGACAAGTGTATACTTCTCATGCTGGATTGATCAAGGACTGACTGGTCCAAAGAGATCCATATGCAGGAGGTGAAGGCAGCTTTTGATTGAGAAATTTTGTTTTGTTTTGAAAGATGCTCTTTGGTGTTTGCCTTTTCACAGGCTGAGCATGGTTTATCTTTTGCAAAAACCCGTGATGGTAAGCCAAGGACCTTGTTTTGTTTTGCCAAGTTGTTGATGTTTTTGAAATTTAAGTGTGAGAGTCTCTTGTGCCACAGCCAGTTGATAGTTTCAGTGGCCTTGGCAAAGAGACAAGTTCCAATTTGAGAGAGTATTAACATGTCTAAGACAAAAACATCATCTCTTCTAGGAGCTATCAACACAACTTCTTTGTTGGCATTGAAAATGGTGCCTTGTTTGTAATTGAATTGCACAATGTACTTTGCATCACAGAGTTGACTGACACTGATGAGATTGTATTTGATTGCAGTATACTGAACCATAACCTTTAGTGGGACATGATGAGTTATCACCAAATACTACCTTAGGTCCTGGTTCCTTTACATATTTGTGCATATACTCTTTAACACCAGTCATGCTTCTTGAGCATCCACTATCTAGATGCCAAATAGGCTCCCTGGCGTGTCTCTGCACAAATAGTAAAATGGATTAGTTTCTCTAATCTACCCAGCATACTAGTGGGTTTGGGCCTAAAGGTCATGCTTTGAATTTGGCAATTGACTCATGGTCAGTGGTTGAGTGCATTATGCTACCGCATGTTTTGCATTTGGAGCTGAGGATGACCTCAGTGATTCGGGTTGCTTGGAACTTCTCCTTGCTTGGATGACACAACGCGGTCATGCCTTGGGATGTCTCATGAGTCTGGATTTCCGAAATCTCACAGCATGTATTCATGAGACCGTCATCAGGATGATGATCATTAAAGCCACAGTGTGGGCAAGGAGGAAAGGGTTTTGCTCTAGACTTTTGAGCAGATTTGGAGGTTGAAGCATACTAATGACCAACTTTGGTATAGTTTGCTTTACTGAGAGAACTTACATATTGTAAGTGATCAGAAGTTCTGTGATCATCCTTTTTGCAGATCATACAAAAAATGATTCTATAACAGTTGTCAGTGGTATGACTGGTATAGCGGCATAGATCACACTTCTGCTTGGTTTTGGTGGTGGCTTTTGACTTTGAGTAACTAGAGGAGGCTAACTTTGTTTCCTTGATTGTTTCATGAACTCTTTTGATGGATTCCATCTAATCAGTTATCTTCCTCACAAGTTCAGTCAGCTGCTGAATTTGGTCAGCTTCATTGGGGACGAAGGATGTGGAAGTCTCAGTGGGGGTAGATTCTTGTTGAATTGGTTTTGATGGTCTTTTTAGGATGGTTCTACAAAGTCCAAACCTTTCTTTTGGTAAGTGTGGATTGAATTGTAATGGAGTAAGCTCAGAGCTATGAGCAGCACCCTGAAGAGGTTCCAGGGGTGGAAGTGGTGCTTGAGATTCTGCTTTAGACTCGGAGATGTGTTCAGTACTACTGGGCACATCAGGGAGTCCAAGCATGCTCTTCAGAGTTTGACATTCAGGCTCTAGAATTCTTTCAGAATCGAAATTGGGAAGCTTACTATCAGGATTAACCCGTTCAATCCAATCACTGGGCTTGGGAATAGTCAACATATTGGTAATCGTGCCACGCACACAAATGGTTTGGGAGACTGGTCTTTTTGTGAGAGTCGGGGAGATGATCTTCACCTATGACTCTCTTTTTGCTACTGGGGGCTCCCACAACATCAAAGACTCTTGGATTCTTAGCAGTCCAACTAGCAATGATTTCCTTTTCTTTCTTAAGTTCATCTTGAAGAGCCTGATTTCTTTTAACTAAGTCAGTGTTTTGAATTTGCAAAGTGATAGCCTCAAGGTTATTTTGTTTTAAAAGGGGCAGTTCATCCCTACACTTGTTTAGTTCAAAACTTAGCTTGTTATATTTTGAAAAAAGTTTTAATCGTTGCTCTTCTACAAACTTAAGGTCAACATTGATATAGTTCATATAGGACTGCCAATCAGAGTCATCATCCATAGAAAGTAAAATATTTACCTTCTTCATTGTGATGTTGACCCACTCTCCATTCCTGGCATGATTTTTCCCAACAGCTAGCTTGTCCTCTTCTCGGAGGGCCGTTAGTGCACTTGACATGCACCATTTCATCATCAGATGGAGACTGGCTCTTCATCGGTCGAAGGTTTCAAAGAACAAGGCCTTTGTTTTTACCCTACAAGCATTGAACACTTTTGTTGTTTCTGAGGGACTGGCCTCAAGCAATGCAAGCTTAGCTTTGACTTTCCTATACTTAGCATCAAATTCAACAGTTTTGTTTTGATCAGATTTGTTTTGAAAATTTTGATGAGACTGATAGATTTTTGGTTGAAATTTGCTAAAGCTGAGGACTGATTTGACCTCGATGGTTTATACGAGGGTTTGAAATTGTTTTGAGAAACGGTTTTTGTAAAATGACCTCTTTTGTGACACTTAAAGCATTCAGTGTCCTCATTTGCTTTAGCATTTGAAAAACTTTTGTTTCTCTTTATAAACCTCCGAGAGTTAGCAAGGAGTGCCCTTTCCTCGAAATTCAACATTGGTCATTTAGGTACTCCTCACTTGATCTCTCATCTGGCTCATCATCTGAATTTTCTTGGAAATCTTGAACCACATTGTTAGAAAAGAAAGCAGTAGATATTGGTGTTGAAGTGGTGGTCAGGGACTTCTTGACTTCCTGAGACTTTTAAGTCGTGGTATCGTTTGTTGATGAGGTTTTCCTCATAGACAAATTTCCCATAAATTCGTGAAGTTTAAGATTCGGATATGATTAGCATTCCTAAGTCCCTGAGAGAAATTCAACCACTTCTCACGGAGACTATTGACAAAACCAACATTGATTTCATGTTTGGACAACTTAACACCATCATTTGACTGTTCATTTAAAAGAGTTTTGTACCAGGTGTAAGTTTGAGGCAGAGTTTCTGAGTCCTTAGCCCTGAAGGTGTTATACCTCAGGTCCATTATCCTGTTTTCCTTGGTATCAAATGGGCCTTCATGGCTATGAACTAGGTCATCCCAGTCCGTTTAGCTGTACTACAACTTATAACAGACTCCATAATATCATCAGGAAGACAAAATATGATGATACTTTTGAGTCTTTGGTCCTGGTTGACCACTCTCCTCTTATCCTGAGTCCACTGAGCTTCAGGTTTAGGCAAACCTTCAGCAGTCTTTGGGATAAATGGACCTTCATTTATACAATTAATATAATAAGGTTCCATCCCAATCAAATAGCAAAGCATACGCTTTTTCCATTTGTTGAATTTACCAACTTCAAGTCTAGGGGCAAGAGCTGAATAAGCACCACCCTTTTTATCGACTAGTTGGGGTACATCAATTTCAGCCATAAGGATCCTGATTTAAAAACGTTTTAGAGCGGTTTAAAAAAAGTTTTATAATCACCCTTGCTCTGATACCACTTGTTGTTCTCTATTCACTATCGTAAAACAGTTTAAGTATTAAAAACAAGTTAATAGTGAATCTATGACTGATAAGTAAAACACACCGATTAATTTTCAACATAATATTCTTTATTAGAAATAAATCAAACAAGAATACATTACCCAAGTACTTACGGAATAGTACTTGGGATTGAAATGACAAAGGTTGGTAACTCCTCTCGAAGCTCAGGCTAAGTCTGAGCACAACTACAAGTACCCACCGAGCTATCTCAGGGATTAAGTTGTATTTGGAGGAGTGAAAGATGGCTTGTGTGTATGTGTGTTTTTACAATTCACAAGCTTAAATCTTTCACTCCATCTCTTATGCTATTTATACAAGTATGAGTTTTAACTCTTTCCTAAGTGACAAACTGACAATTTCAGAAGACAAAATACTGATGTATTTTGTCTCTGCTTACAAAGACTATTTTAGGTAAGAGACAAGACTGCTTTCCAAAGGTTAGTGATGACACCGAGCTGATCGTTTGCCATTCAGGGAAAGTTGACTTTGGTTGATAAGGACTTCGTCTTATCTGATTCAAACTTATCCCACCTTATCCCGCTCATTCTTTAGTCTTCATATCCTTTAGTCTTCTACTTCAGTTTGTCTTCAGTGTAAGTAGTTGGAGAGGAGTTTTAGGGATTAAGTGTTTTATTGTCATCACTCACTAAATCCACCATCTTCTTCTTGACTCAGTCTTCACCCTTTAAGTTCCGCCTTACTGAGTGGAGAGACTTCTTCTTTGCCTCATACTGAGTATCCTGAAGATGGCTCACTGAGAGACTATGCACTCAATGACCTTTTTGTGTTTAATGGTCTAAACACTTAGGATATTTTCTATTTAAATCCTAGATTAAGGAGTTTGGGTATTTACTGAACCCAACAGTCTCCCCCTATTTGGATATACAAATAGCCTAAGTGTTTGATCAGTGTAAGTGAGCAATTGGCTTCTTCTTACACTGAATGTACTAATGAACATAATAAGAAACACTGAATATTTTAGCAAAACATACATCGTTTATTGATCAAATTACATGGTTCCTAACACTAGTACAAAAGTTAAAGGATAATGATGTCATTTAAGATGGATCCCCAGTGCTTCAAGCTTGACTTTCTTTGTGATGAGTGTTTCTTTGTCAGGGTGCTCATTTATCTTGGCGTTTAAGTCAGCACAGAACCTGACGTTTGCTGGTGTCTGAATTTGAGAGGTCACTGGTATGTAGCTTAGCATTGTAGCCACACCTGCCTGATCAATGTCACTCCACCTTTGAAATGCTGGGTTTCCATAAACATCAATGAAGAATAGTCCTCTTTTAGGCTCTTCTATCATAAGATAGTTGACAAACTTCACTCCTTCAGGTAGCTCCCTATCACACTCTAGTCCAGGCACTTTGAACTCAGGCTGGAACTCAACTCTCTTTCTTTTTCCCTGTGAAGACTGAGGTTGAGATCCTCAGGTGTGCTTATTAAGACATGTGAATCCCCAGTTGTGCCTGGTGCATTCCTCAGTCTTTCATACCTTTTGTTGAGCATTTTCATCACTCTCCTTAACCACCGCATTCTGCTTCTTTTCAATTATTGGACCCAGCTCATCGGGTTCGGTGATCCCAAAGTCGGTGAATTTTGGGGATCATGAACCTCGGTGTCTTTATCATCCCACGTAAACATTCATGGCGGTGGTTTGGACTTGGGATGATTGACATCTGTGATTTTCTCGGGCGACCTTCTATTTGTCATTGACGGTTGTAGTGATCAATTCTTGCACGATGATGGTAGGCTTTCTGTTCTTTTCTTAAATTGCTTTCTCATTTCATCCATCTTGCGCACTGAGCATCCTTGAACTTTTGTCGGCCCTTTTGAAGCTTAGGATCAATTCCAATATTCTAAGCTTCCTCGGTGACAACTTTTACCGGTGCTTCTCTGCTCTTTCTTTCTTCCTCGGCAAGTTTGTTTTCCTCTCTTCCTGCAAGGTAGGCACTTGTTGTAGGAGTAGCGTACTAGTGTTGATCATATAGGAATCTTCGAGGCTTTCGGTGGTGTTTGCATTATGCCTTTTCCTTTGTCTGGCCTAAAGAAGATGATGCTACCAAGGTGGTGGTATTGTTATTATAGGTGTGATCCTTTGTCATTGTTGTTGTTGTTGAAGATGTTGGTGAATGTGATGAAATTGATGCAGCTGGGGGGCTAGTTGGTGGCTCCCCACAGTGTGAGAGAAGTCTCTTGATAGTCTTTGTAGTCTTCCCCCTCATTGTTGCAACATGAGGTGAAAGCAAGAGTTGCTTGATTTCTTGGGAGTTTGGTGGTTGACCTTTGAAGGCTTGATAAATTCGATGAGCATAGCCTTGATGTCGATAGTATCCTAGGCGGTGACCTGTTTCTAGATGCTTTGAGATAATTCCAGCAGTCATCCGTGGCCCAAGATTCCAAGCCATGAAGATGATGCCTTAGCGGTGGTCACTGAGCATCTAAGGAACAGTGTTGCACGAAGAGACTTAGCGAAGACCACCATTGGCGAGACTTTAGCATGGTGATTAGTTCGGTGGTCGAGAATTCTTCAAGTAAGCCTCGGTAGCCTCGGCACTTTTGAGTTGAGTGATGGGTCTTCTTGTGACGAGTCCACGATTTCATTAATCTTAGTCCCACAACTCGAAGATGCTTTAGAAATTTGACCAATTTTCATCGATGATGAAGATGTTGGTACATAAGATCCTGTGTTCATCGGTGTTGGCATTGAAGATGAGCACATCGGACTTTAGATCGGCATAACTGCGGCTGACGGTGTGTTGATCCCACAATGTTCGATACCCGACATACTTCCTTGAAGCTTTGTCCATTGAACCATTTGTCTTTGGTCGATTGGAAGAACATTGTCAAACCTCTTGAATTCATCGAGAGGATGAAGAGTGCGAGGAAGCATCATCGGCTTGAAGGTGACTCTTAGACTTTTGTGGGATGTTCCGTTCATGGTTGAATCCATGTCCACTGTCCATTCATCATCCATTCCATTCATATAAAATAGTATATCTTTAAAATTGGTGGTGATGGGTTCAATATCGCAGTGGTGATCCCAGTCTTTGTCCCCTTTGACCCCTGTTCACGATGGGTTTTTTTCTCCGAGTCGATTGTGGTGGGTTCCATTTGTTTCTTTCTTTCTTTTGTCCCCACTATTTGTTTCTTGGTGGGTGTTTCCAGTTCCTTTGTGGTCGTGTGATTATATCCCTATCGGCGGGTTGTGCGGTTCCCTCAGGTCTTTGGGATCATTCGTTGGCCCTCGGACAAAGAATGATTTACTAATGTCATCCTTGGGCGTTGTGGAAGGCACTCCCCTACCGGGGTTATATGTTTCCCTCGGATCTTGGGAGTAGTAGTTGGGACCAAGAGCGATTGTGATTTATCGGTGTCGCCGTTGTCACAGGACATGTTGCTTGGGGCGAAAGCACGTGGGTAGCATATCGATCTTGGGCTTCTTTTGCCTTTTGAGTACGTGTTCTTGAAGCCTCGGGACTTGAGACTTGGGTGGTCTTTGTCATTCTAAGACTTCCCATTTCTCTTTTTGGGCAGGGTTATGAGACCGAGTCCCTACGGTTTGTTCACGGCAACCATATGGGCCGTCAATTCAATATTAGTCACAAGGGATGGGTCCTTTTAAAAATTAGATTGACTCAGGATGTCAGGTAAAGCAAAATATTTTTGTTCCTGAGGATAATTGCAACCCAGTAACACTTGTAAAGCAAATGAGACAAACTTAGGGTGTTGGGAATAATTCATTGATAGTTGTGGTTTTACTTGCTTGAATTAACACTAGCATTGAAGCGTATTCCCACTACCGTACATTATTACCACTTTCTATTAGTTTATGATTAGAATATAGCGTCTAGATAAGTATAGAATAGATCTTGTGTGTATTCTATAATGTTAGCTTTATACTTATCTTGTAAAGGACTCCTTGTTGTATAAAAGGAGGTCCTAGGTCATTGTTTTAGGTACTTGTCTAATTCTTTAATTGGCTAGTTATTCTTTCATTGTTCAAGGTGTAACCCTAGTGATAAGCAAGATCACTCGTATTATTCTTTAATAATATTGGAGCTTAAGTTTTGTGTTTAATCTGTGTTTATATACAATACATCATACAATTCATCTTCTAAGTATTACTAAGTAAATTCATTAATAATAATATTAATATCATTTACACAAGGTGTGTCCGGATCCATCAAGTGGTATTCGAGCAGTTCGATATTTTTTTTTAGAAGATCCAGGAATAAGCAACCTACTCACTAATTTTCAATGGAGATGGAAAACAACCAATCAAACTCTTCTACCAAGGCTACAAAGCTCAAACTTAATGAGTTTGAGATGTGGAGAATCTTGATTGATACTTTCTCATTGGGACTATGCTCTATGGAGATCATTCAAGGGTGATTCTTTCATGCAATGACTAATCTTGTGAAGGTTGGTGAAAGCAATGATGTTAATGAGTGTTTGTGCTGAGATCTAGTATTGAAAAAGCTGCGGGAAAAATGATCTTAATGCTAGAAGTTTGTTGTTAATGACTCTTTTTAGAGATCAAAAATTGCATTGAAAGCACAGGCTGCTAAAGCTGTTTGAAGACATTTGTTCAGTGTTTGGTGGTAATGATGCTACAAAGAAGACACAAAAGACATTATTGAAGCAAAGTTATGAAAACTTCCCTGCTTCAAGCAATGACTCACTTGATAGCATTTTTACCAAACTTGAAAGATTGTTACACAATACGTGTGTTTGGCATTGAGGTAGAAAAGGAAGACCTCAATTTGAAGTTTCTAAGAAGTTTGCCTGTAGAGTTTCAAACTAATGCTTATGCAGGGAAAACAAATCGGATATAGAAACAATGAAGCTCAATGACCTTTACAACAACTTCAAACTCATTGAGCAAGGTTGAAGAAGGAAACTTGGCACAAGCTCTAGTAGCTTGGCATTGTTGTCAACCTCGTTGTGATTGATGATCGAAGATGGCGGATTATGATGAAGTTGCCATTCTTTGGTTTAGTTTCTGGTAATGTGAATGTTACCACTGCAGGTTCAAAGAAGAAGATTGCTAGTATTGGAGACTCTACCTTTTATGCCTTCATATCCACACAAGTTGATGGCTATGTCTTAACTCATGAAGACATAGAGCAAATTGATGAAGATGACTTGGAGGAGATGGATATTAAATGGCAGATAGATCTTCTTAGCATGAGGGCTAGGAAATTCTATAAGAAGGCTTGCAAGCCTATTCACATCAATGGAGTGGCTGAGGTTTTGATAAGAAGAAATTAGGTGCTTTAAGCGCCACAAGTTTGGACATTTTGCTAGAAATGTAGAAGACCAAAGACCAAGGATACTTGGTCTAGTACAAACAAAGAAGGAACCAAGCGTGGAAGAACCAAAGGCAATGTTGGCTATTGATGGTGTGAGCTATGATTGGAGTTTCATGGTTGATGATCTTGAAGAAGAACATTGAGATCTTTGCTCTTGTTTCTCTTGAAGTTGCTCTCATGGCTTTCTCGACACTCACGAGGTACAAAACTTTGATAGTTGTTCTAAAACATGTAACTAAAAAGTTGAAAGGCTTAATGATTTATATTCTAAAAGACAAGAGTTGTATCTTGCTAATTATCACGTGTCTAACCTTAGGAGAGCTTAAGGTATATTAGAAAAACAAATAGAGCACTATCAAGCTAATGAGTCAAAATATAATGATGATATGATTCTTCTTAGAAGAGAGGTAGAACATACAACAACTGTGAATGAAGCATACCAAAAGGAGCTTGAAAAACTTCAAAAGAAAATGAGAATGTCAATTTAACTTTAGACACATGTTATCATCAGTCTAAGTCAATTGATAAAATTTGTAATGCTCAAGTTTATAGTAAAGCTAAGTCTGGTATGGGTTATAATACGATTACTCCACCACTAAGAGGTGTTCCATCACCTCTAGGTATAGATTTAGCTCATACAGGTTTAGAAGATTTTAAGGAACTTGAAAGAGAATATTGTCCTTTAAAGGACACTAAGGTGAAAAGTGAGGAGGAAGTTAAGCATGATAATAATGTTTTTGAGAGTGCTAGTGACTCATCTGTTGTAGATGAGAGTGTTAAAAAGAATGTAGAGACTTCTATCCCAAAAGTTGTTAATACTATTACAGAGGAACCTAGGAAACCAGTTAATAAACCTAGACCAAGCTGTAGGTATCTTTGAGATGTACAGGAACAAGCCTCTGTCCTAGGGGTAACAGGAGGAGTTGGAATCATGTTAAATCTCAACAACTAGGTAGTGATTTTGTTATGAACAATAAGGCATGCTATATGTAGTTTTGATCATCTACATGCTTATTGTGATTATCATGTTGGGAGAAGTCTATATAGGAATAAGCGGGTGGAGTCTAACGGTTTCAAAATAATGTACACCCTAATTCACATTGCAAAATGGTCCCAAGCGATTCAACTAAGAAGTGGCCTCAAACTTTTGCTGCAAAAGCTGTTACCTCTCACCCTAAGTCACTTGTTAAAGTGCAAACTTCAAAACAACTTTTGCAAAATCTGCAAACAGGGAAAAAGAACCTTTCAAGCTAAAAGGTTAATTATAATCAACATTGGGTGCCTAAAAGAAACCGGTTACCATTGCTCATTCATTACCGCGCAAGGGTTGTAAACAAGAAAGGGGGACTAGAGCAATGCTGTAAGGCCTGAAACGTTGGGAATGGAAACCTAAAGGAAATACCTCTACAACCAATCCCAATGGTGTATCAATGACCTTGGATAGATTTAACTATATTGATACAGAGAGGCGGATCCAAGTCAATCATGGATTGGGTCCCCAAACTAACTCTTTACTCTTATAATGCGGGAACATCCAAGGTCAAAAGATCGATCAAGGATATCTGAATAGTGGGTGTTCAAGGCACATGGTGCAACAAGTCCTATCTTTCGATTTTGAGCATTATGATGGGCGGTATGTCGACTTTGGAGGTGGAGTATATTGTAATGCAAAATGTGAACAATATGTATGATGCAGGAACACTTATGGTAAAGAAAAACATGGATTATTATTATTATTACACAAGGCATACTAAGTCACAGTTACATCCATGGAATACTAATTACATGCATCATTACATCAATTTGAAACCAACTACCAACTACCTACAAACACAAGCTTCATAACCCATCCCAACTACCCATCATCTACTATCTATGGTTTCTTGGGAAGCTGACTTGGCATCACCTAGAACCCCAGCATGTTAATCCTCATACACTAGGACATGCTAACCCTCTCACCACTTCTGGTGGTGGTAAGGATGATGTGGTGATGGTGGTTACGATTGCAATGGTAGAAAAGGTATGGTTGGAAGCTCTTGAGGAGCTATTGCTGCAGAGAGGGGAACAACTTCAGTATCGCTCCATATGCCGATACATAGAGGTGATCTGAGCTATCTTCCAGTTAATGCATCCACGAGGCTCGTTGTAATGATGAAGGACCCGTGAGGAAAAGTTTGAAAAGAATTGAATGTTTTCTCTTCCTAGATACAACCTTCTCATTTTCCTTTTCAACTCTCGAGGGTTTTCAAAACAACGTCATCTCATGAACTATCAGGATGGCGCTGAGAAAGATTTATTGGACTAGATTGACTCATGGTGTTGTTGGAGAAATGATCTTTGAGAGTGAAATTTTTGGAGTATGTGATTTGAGTGGTTTGTGTTAAAAGGTTTATTTCATATATATTAAGTTGGATTCAAGAAGTTAATGAGGGAAGGTGTAAGTGGTTGAGAAGTAAATTGAGTCTGTGGCCTTGAAAGTGTATCAATGCTTATGAGTTGACTTTATTGAGTATAGCACTTTACTATGTTCATTCCTTTAGATATACTAACCATTGCCAAAACTCAATAGTGATTCAGTGTTTGGTTTGATTGTTATTTGCGAGTTGAAGGATTCTTTGTTTACATTGAATGGTTACTCTTTGGTGTTTGACTTTCTAGTTGTCCTTGTTTATCTGATTATTTTACAGATGGAAACTATATTGCAACCGTGGTAACAAGCTTGCTTTCTGTGGAAAAAAAGCGAAGAAACTTTATTTCATTCATCAAACATGATTCATTACAACCTAAGTAAAAGTACTTCTAATCATCACAACATAAAAAGGCATCCTAGCACACCTACACCTAACCCGATGACTACTCCATAGGCTACTTGCCTTTGCCCACATAGTTATGCTTGTTTTAAGTGCTCTTTCTTTTGTTCTCAAAAGTGGATTGCGTTATTGGACATGGTAGACCAAGAAGTTGTGAAGGAGAGGTTTTGGTATTCACGAGTTTGTTGGGATGGATATACGCTGTGTGGAGATAGTTGTTTCGGTGCTATTGAAAGTGATTTTGGCAAATCTTTGGCCATGGAATAAGTTTCATCATTCTCCTCATCATCATTTGATGGTAGAGTAGAACTCAAAGAGATTTTGCGGTTTAGGCTGCGAGGCATACATGCTTTCTTTGGTATACTTTTTGGATGAAGTGCCAGCCCTTGGTGGAAAGTATCCAAACCATCCTGATGTCTCTGAGGATGTCTCTGACTCGATTACATACTCTTCTTTTGAATCATAAGAGATGTTGATGGTGTTGGAAGGATTGCTCATGTTTATGTTTTTGGGGATATTGTGTTTGAATGTGAATTGATGAAGTTTACCTAAAGTCAAGCCTCCTTATATAGACAAATTCGGTTGAAAGGGTTATTTAATGAGAATATTTACTTTCCTATTTTGGGTTAAGGGTAAATATAGATATTATTGGTTTGACTTTGGAAGATATTTTACTTGGATAATGGTTTGGTTAAATTGTGGTTAATAACAAGTTGGTTATTTCTATATACATAACCAAGTTTTGTTGGGTGTTGAATTTAAAAGGTGTATATCTGAGATACACAACAAATGGTTATTGATTCACCATGTCTAACCCATATAAGAATCAACTAGTCGAGCAAGCGACTCTTGGTAAAGACTTGACAAATGTTTATGGTTGATAGTTTACCAAAAACTATATGGTTATCAACTCACCATATTCTTTATGATTAAGAGTTGGCTAGTCCATAGCAAGCGGCTCATGGTAAAGACATATCAAATCCGTTGATGGTGATAGTTTGCTAAAACTATGATAAGAGTAGTCTAGTTTTCAAATGATTTTATTTACCGCTCTTTTGAAATTTTTGAAAAATTACCCTTTGCTAGTTCGGTTCCACTGACGGTTGTTATTTTACCACTTCATTGTTCTAGCCGTTACAACGATTATGTCGATAAATTATTTTTACTAGCCGTTGAAATCGCTTTTGTCATATATATAGGGTTAAAATATTAAGGAAATTATCTTCTTTCCATATTATGATAACTACTTTCTAAAGATAATTTTACTTAGCAATACTTTTAAACCCTAACCCTATATATCTTTCTCTCTCAATTGGCTAGTTATTCTTTTAATTCTTATTGACATAATATTGTTTTTCATCAAAAGTTTCTATGGCATCTTTAAACTTTGGAGATGAGCACAACCTAGTGGCCTACCTACAAAAGTCTAGAAGAGTGAAAGCCTGTTTATCATCAAATTGTGGACTTTCTTCATACCACACATATAAGGTATGCTTTGCTTTTAAAACCCACAATTTATATCTCTCAAATCAAACGGTTTTGGACTTCGTTCTCCGCCTTCTGAGCTTGAGAATGGAGATACACATGAAGCGATGGATGCTCTACGAGCCATGTATGGGGTAACTATTGGTGTTCTTGAGGCATCCGAGGAGAGTACTCCAATTGGGTGATCTCAATGGTCTCATCGTTATGCCGAAATTCATGATACTTTATCATCCATGGGGTATGATACCACTGACAAAAAGGCTACTTTCAAAAGAGTGGTTTTTGTCCCCAATGGAGATTTTTGATTCATACATTTGCATTGTCTCGGTCCAAAGAAAACATCTTATGAGCAATTTAGTTCAACCATGGCTAATCCTTTGGTTTGTCTAGTCAGCGATAAGATTTTAGCTGGTCAAATTATATTTTACTAGTATGAAATGTATGAAGAGTAAAACAAAATTTTAATGCATCCAAGGTTTGTGCAAGCGGTGCTAAATGAGTTTCAGCGCAACCCATACTAATGTTTATCAAATCAGTTGCCTAAAGCCTAACGTTTTTCAAAATTTGAACAAAGATGGAAATATATGATTTTACACTCTCCTACCCCAAATGCTTGCTAAAATTACATCTGAACAAAACACACCCATAATTAATGTTACAAACATTGATTATACCCTGATTTCAAGAACCTATGAGAGAAGGTCTAATGACCAACTCCTCTCATGACAACACAACAAGTTTCTGAACCTTATGGTCTAGGAACAAGCAGTGGTGGTTCTAGAATTCCACATAGTCCAACTAGGGAGGAATGAACCTTGCCCCATGATTCACTCTCCCAGCGGGTAACACGGTTGGAAGTGATGAGGCGGTGGGAACCAATTGGAATTGATGGTTTTGTGTGTACAAAGTTAAAGAAGGGTTGGATCTCTACAAAAATATTTGGCAAATGTCAAGAAGCATCATGCCAAGGATGTTAAACATTCTGAGGAGGAGATTGAGACCTTGAAGAAGAAGAGATGAATGGGTTGAAAAAGAAAAGAAAAGCTGGTGAGTTGGTGATTCATCCTCACTCACCTGATGGTGATTCAATTTGTTTTTGATCAAGATTTGGGATATTCTCCCTAGGGAGAAAGTCAAAACTTGAGGAGAAAATTGTTTTTGAAGATGGAGATACAAGTTAAAGAGCAAAGGAAACTCTGATACTCATGGAGAGCAACTTGAAGATCAAGACATTTTAAATCGCATAGATTTTACGATTCTATTTCCAGTAGAGAATTATTGCCACTCAATGTTTTGAAGGCTCAAAAGCGCTAAAGAGGGACAAAGAGCCTCAGGCAGTACACATCTGTGAGGATTCATGAATCGAGCATTAATACATTAAGTTTTTATAATATATGTGACCATTTATGTAGCTTAAATAACACAAAATAACATTAAATATTTAATACATGACACATATAGCCATTATAAAGATTAAAATGGATCGAGTTGTACTTTTAAATGGATCAACTCTTTGGCTCGATGAAACTACATATAATTAAAATCCATATCAGACTAAATATGCTTGTGTCCTACACTTGCGGACTTACATCTAACAAAGTTCACAATTTAACCCAAATATCAAGCAAGCAATATATTAATATTCAAGGCATAATGCAAATCATACAAATACTCACCCTATGATGTGATGCATGAAGATAAAATAAACTTATGACATTATTTACAATTCAATAAATTAAACAATCAATAAAAATGGTTCAAGATATAAACTTATGGCGTGAGAGAATTACATATTTGTAAAATGATGAGAATCTAGTTACCACTTGATTGTGTGTTTTAGTTCTTTTCCAAATTAGGGTTATTAGATATAACTTAAAAGGCTCATATATATAACTAAAACCCATATATCTTATCTTAATATTTAGAAAACAACTAGAAGCTTTACATCTCAGTGAAAAAGCTCCAAAGGCATAAAGTATAAAAGCCAAAGCCTTGGCAGGGATTCATGCATGTCGTGAACCTGATCGAGAAAAATCCCTAGAGCTTAAGGCCTTATGAGAGGCCTCAAGCGGCGCTTAAAACTATGTGCCGCTGCTGATGAAAATTGATAAATTGAAGAAAGACAAAGAGGTAAGCGGTTATGGAAGATGTAGAGCAAACTGGAAGAAAGATTTCAAAAGAAAAGACAAGCTCAGTTGCTCTTGATAGAAATTGCTAAGATAATTGTTGAAGAAGAAGTTGCTAAAAAGAAGAAGCTTGAAGAAATGGAAGTTGCAAGCTTTTTGGAGACTAAAAGATTTGATAGAATGGAAGAAGATCCACTTCTCACTGTTCAACCAACAATTCTTAAAGAGACTCGAGGTTAGTTATGTTCCCTCGAAGAGACATTGAATTCTGATTGCTAACAATCGAAATCAATAAAAAGAAATGACACAGTAGTGATGTATCATGCAAGAACAAAACTGCTTATTGAAGGATTTCATTCAAATGAAGAACAATCAAGCACTTGAAGATGTGATTAGTACGTCAAAAGGGCCAAAATCAAGGCAACCAACCAAAGCACAAATTCTTTCATATATGAAGACTTATTGTTGTCATGTTGGTGGTTGGAAGAAACATCAATTCAAAGGAATGGTTGATGATCAAGTTGAAAAGGCTTACTACAGAGTTCAAAAACAAGATAAGGATTTTACTCAATGGGCTCTAAAGAAGAAGCAAGAAAGTTTCTGGATTGAAGAGAAAGGCCAAAAGAAAGTGATTCTCAAAGTGTTAAGAAGACCGATTTTTGAAGAACACAGAAATTCCCTCAGAAATTCATGAAAAACAATTATTTGGAATGATTGTGATTGTAGAAAGATTTTTATCGAGAACCACTACAAGTAAGACATCCTATTATTGATTGGGAAGTTTACACTACTAGCAATTTTGCTTCAACATGGAAGATCACAAATTTTGGAGGTGAAACTTCATCATTCATTCAATTTGAAGATCTTATTAAAGCTTTTGACAGAGATGACCTTGATACATTATTGAGATTAGTTCAAGAAAGGTTTAATGCTCAAGATCTCAAAGATACAAAGGAGATGCAGTTGTGGATTAATCTTAGAAGGCTTTATGAACCTAATGTTGATGATGATTTCCGGAAGTTCTCATGTCCATGTTACGGTACTAAATGGTTTTACTATGACTCATGTGAAGTTCATCATGTCTCTCTGACAAATGGAGTAGATGCATTTATGCTTCTTTGAAAGAATATCTAATCAGAACGGACTCTCACTATGATGTTATGTACCACAATAAGAGTTCATGAAGACAATGAGAAAGTCAGAGCATTGTTACATAGACTTCAAGATGAATGTTCAAGAGCCATCTGAGGAAGTTAAGGAAGAAGTGAAGTGTTTGGTTGAATTCCCCTAATCCTTGAAGATAATGCATATTGAAGAAACTTATTGATTTGGAGAAAAATCATTAAGTTTAGGGAGGATTGTTGAGAATAATTCATTACCGCGATAGTTGTGGTTTCTTCTGCTTGAATTAACACTAGCGGGAAACGTATTCCTTGCCGTGTACATTATTACTTGCTATTAGTTTATGATTAGAATATGCGTCTAGATAAGATATAGAATAGATCTTTGTGTATATTCTATAATGTTAGCTTTATATTATCTTGTAAAGGACTCCTTGTTGTATAAAAGGAAGTCCTAGGTCATTGTTTTAGGTACTTGTCTAATTACCTACGTATTACTCACAAGAGCTTCAAGGTGTAACCCTAGTGATAAGCAAGATCACTCGTATTATTCTTTAATAATATTGGAGCTTAAGTTTTTTGTTTAATCTGTGTTTATATACAATACATCATACAATTCATCCCTCCAATGTCTCAAATTACCCTCCATGAAGTTAATAGCAACTAAAAATGAACTTGAAACAATAGAATTCTAAACCATAAGTAATAATAATGAATTACAAGAGTAAAATAAGCACAAATAACCTTGTAGGATCTACAAGGTTTCTCGAAGAATATGGCGAAAAGAAGAATATGGCGAAGAATCTGTGTAAGTGGTTGAGAAGTAAATTGGAGTCCTGTGGCTTGGAAATTGTATCAATGCTTATGAGTTGACTTTATTGAGTATAGCCACTGCTATGTTCATTCCTTTATATATACTAACCATTAGAAACTCAACAATGATTCGGGTGTTTGGTTTTACGATTGTTATTTGCAGAGTTGAAGGATTCTTTGTTTACATTGAATGGTTACTCTTTGGTGTTTGACTTTCTAGTTGTTACTAATGTTTATGCTTTGAAGTGATTTTACAGTGGAAACTATATTAACCGATGGTAACAAGCTTGCTGGTGGAAAAAGAAAAAGCGAAAACCTTAATAATAACAATGATAGTTTGATTATTCATTGCATACATATATTATTGTTCATTGTTATTTGTGCTTATTGATAATCTAGATAAGTCTAAAAACCTAGAGCATCGATTCCATCATGTATGTGGTATGAGGCGGGTGGCTCGATATCTAGGATCTACAAGGTTTCTCGAAGAATATGGAAAAGAAGAAAAATTGAATCGGAAAAATTTTCGTAATGCTTCAATTTATCAGTTCAATCAACTTTCATAACTTTTTTTAACGTTGGATGTTGCGAAATTTAGGTGGACGTTCTCATATACCTATCTAACTTTCCACCGAATGGATCGTCGTCTGAGCTCTCAATCAAAAGTTATTGATGTCGAATATGGCTGCTGAAGGAGGTATTATAGTTTGAATTTTTAAGGTTTTTCAGGTATTGTTTTCTGATTTCCTTATTCGTATGGTTTAATTCATCATGGAAATCAAAGAATAGCAGCTTTGGATTGGATATAATTGATTTGCAATTAGGGTTTCTTAGGTTTCAAAGCAAACCCTAATTCTAATTGGTGGTATATTCTGATTATTGAATGCTTATGGATTAAATTGATGATTTGTATTGAAGATATTTGAATGATAGTTGTTGTTAGGGTTTTGCTAATCACTCAAATTTCAAGATCGAATTATTAGTTTACTCTACAAAAGTATGATGTAGTTGGAATATCATGTTTAATTCTCAATGATGCATACTATTAGCTTGGTCTAATCTGGTGGTGAATGAGTTCAAATCTGTTAAACGTGGTTATAAGTTGCAGATGGAGATGGTTCCAGTTACGATTTGTTTCATCTTTGGTGAAGAGATGTAGTAATTCTGTGGTTAGCAATTATTAGTGATGATGGTTAATGTTAGGGTTTGCAACTAAATGGGTTATTACCACTGATAGTTTTTCATGTTTCCACTGCTTGTGTTATAGATTATCCGATTCACCGCTCCATGATCACGGTTTCCGCGGTAGCATTCTCGTTACTGCTTCGTACTATGTCAGTTACCACTCCCGTTATTACCCTTTGGCGGCTTCGTGTGGTTTTGGCCGAAGATCGCGTGTCACGCTGATGATACGAGATATTCTTCTATTTGTGATGGCTGCGCTAGTAAAATATTCGGTTCATTGTGATGTTAATTGGTTGATAATAGGTGCACATGGGACACTTAGTACTGGTGCAATGGCTTCCATGATATTAAATTAATTGATGTATCATGGGACGGTGAAAGAATTAGTGTACATGCAGATTGGATTGACATCATGATTGGTTGAATATTTAGTGGGTCGGTGATCTTTTATGTGTGCATGGTTATTATTGGTTAAAGTACTAAGTTGAAATTGGTACGTATTTATATTACATGAGATAACTAAAAGGAACATGTCTTGTTAAGCAATTTGGTATATGGTTTGAGAGAATTGGAGCATGGTGAATATTTTGAACATAGTTGGATGAAACACAACAGTATGGATTTTATTTGAGAAAACTTCATTGTACTGTTAGTGTTATTCGAGATATGTATTTGTACTGCTAAGTTTGTTCGAGAAGTATTTTTCTACAGTTAGCATTATCCGATATAAATTGTTTCTGCTGCAAGTTTTGATCGATATCGGATGATACATGATTTTTGGTTCTCGGATAAAGTTTGAAGTTCATATGGTTTTTGAATACACACACATGGGTTATTTGGTTCACACACACGAGGAGTTTTGGACTTGAGGGGAAGTCTAACATGGTGTTTGGATTTTGGTTATTTGTTCTTAAAACGTCAAAAAGCTCATATTTGGATTTATTGCATTATTGACGAGAAGAAGGTTGATTATCACTAATTTGATGTTGTAGTTGAGTTTCCGTGAGGTTTGTGTTCTTATCATATCTCAAAGTGGGGTTACACTTTGTAGATAACTTGTTAGATGCTTAAAGATGTTGACGAAGACTTGCAAAATCTAGTTTTCATAGGTCAAGGGGTGGATGGATGAAGACCTAGTTAACTATCACTTAAAGGTGTTACATTGTAGTGCTTTCGGTGCCTCATTAAAGATGAGGATTTTTGTCAATGAGGTTCGATCTACTTATATTTTGTTGTGGTATAAGTTTGACGTCTGCGGGATAATACAAGACATAAGACACAAGTTTGGGATATTTTGCTTCTTCATCAAATTCGTTATATTTGATTTTCTTCACAAGTGATCATTACAAGGATGGTAAACATATTTTTAAGGGGAAGCTTATTGTTCAATGTTTAACCATCTACATGCATCACTTAAGGGGAAGTTTCTACTGTTTACATTCCCTATTTGGATTATGACAAAAAAGGGAAGAAGTTATGGAAAATTTGCTTGAAGATTCTTGATTGCATGTTTAAGGGAAGTTTGTTTATCTTTCATGACATACTTGTTTGTGCTTATTTGGTTTGTCATTATCTCTGACTGAGGGAAGATGTTGGGAACTATATTTAAAGTTGATAAGACAAAATACATGAAAAGTGAAGGACTATTGAAGAATAAAGAAAGATCGAGGACCTACTTGGCAAGAAGTATTTATTATTTAGTCCTTGTGTCATTTGTAACCTGATATCTTTATTATATAAAGAGATATGCTCGGGAATTAGGTTTTAGTGTGTCAAACAATGTAATCAGACAAAGGTGTGTGTGTGTATGGGAAAACCTAGTAGTATGATGCCTAGAGTTTTGATATAGTCGACATATAGTGTTTAGCCTCAAGGATCATGATCCTGTTAGTTAATAGCGTCTTAGAGTTGATCGTGCAGTTAGGAAGCAGATGTGTTTTGTAGAACACATGATGATG
>OU343218.1:74282713-74468959 GCA_910596185.1 Chrysanthemum makinoi | reverse complement strand
ATTGTTTTTACACCTCAGAGGGACTTTTTATTTTACAAATTTTACGCTTTTTTTTAATTTAATTTTTATATATAACGACGCTTTTCATTCTAGGTCACGCGATAATTTAGGTTAAGCTTTTAATAGTTATATTTCTATTGTTTTATAAACAAGAAAACCAACTTTAGAAATAGTGATAGCTTATTTAATATATTTAGTTTTTAAGTTTTCTTTAATTTGCATTTAAGCTTGCATTTAACACCTCGTAATTTACAAACTTTCTCTTTTAGGGTAATTTCCAACCAAAATCCTTAACGATCACTATCCTTAGTGATTATTCGACATCCGAAGTTTTAAACACCATTAATCCGTGGGACTTAACGACCCAAAACTATATTCAAGGAAATTGAAATTTTAGATGCTGTCATTGCACAAGTGGTTGACTTGTGTGATAAACTTAACGTTTGAGCTCGATCAAATTTTTTGGCCGCCGGGAGTAGCTTTAGCGTTTCTAAGCATTTTCGCACCCATACTTTGCCATATACAACTTTTTGTAAACAAATTTGTAGTTAAAATCAAAAGTGTTAACAACACCAAACAAAATATAAAACAACAAAACAATCGTGAACGCTTTATATCTTGTATTTTTTTAAGGTGATTCTTAAAGAGATACAATTTGGTTAAACGAGACGATACCAAAAATATTGTCCAAAAGTTTTTAAACCCTTAGCAAAAATCCATACCTACGCTTTTCGTGGTACTTAATTAATACATAAAAATCAACCACCAAGAAATCAAGGCGTAACACCTCAACTGGGTGTGAACATTAATAAGTTCCCAATCTTAAAGATCAAAACTTGCCTTTGTGTCCTTGTGATTTGGTGTACCTTTTCAAAGAAGCCATTTCATTTGTGATTATTGGTTTAAGTTCACTTGTCGCTTTGCCTCGCATTTGTTTTGAAAATTGATTTTTAAACTTAGTGCATGTGCACTGCTCTTCCAGCTCCACAAGTCCACTTCAGAGCTTGCAAATATTCCAGACGAGGGACGCTCTGCTCCTTCACCGCGGATCGAGGAACGCCTAGCACCACCACCCCCCGTCGTAATGGCAGAAGACAAACCGATGAATGAGCTTCTCCAAGCACCCATCGAGGGTTACGGAGATGCCATTATTGTCCCAGCCATCGTGGCTGATACCTTTGAGCTCAAAACCTGGTTGCTTAATCTTGTAACCCAAAGCCAATTTTATGGTTTTGAGCGGGATGATCCTCATGCACATATTCGATGGTTTAACAAGATTGCATCTACCATCAAATACAAGAATGTCCCACATGAAGCAATTAAGCTTCTTCTGCTCCCATTCTCTAGAGGACAAGCCCGAATTGGCTTGAGAAACAACCCCTCGTTCCATTGAGACATGGGAAGATTAGTCACTAAGTTTGTTAACGAATTCTATCCTCCATCCCGAACTACAAGTCTTAAGAATGAGATAATGAAATTTTCTCAAAGATTTGATGAATCATTCGGTGAGGCATGGGATCGTTACAAAGAGTTGCTCCGAAGTGTCCGCATCATGGTTTTACCGAGTTAATGCAAATGGATACTTTCTACAATGGTTTGAACCAAACTAACCAAGACTCTTTAAATGCCTCCGCTGGAGGTAATTTCCTGAGCAAGACCACAAAAGAAGCCTTGCAAATCTTAGAAAACAAGTCCTAGGTCCTTTCCGAACAAAGACATATATCGCCTCAGTCTAATGCGGACCTTCTACTTCATCTCACGTGAGTACATCTAGCACCGATGCTAAGATTGACAAACTCACGGATATTGTTCAGGCTTTGGTTCTTGCTAACCAAAAGAAAGTCACTTTCACACATACACCATCACATGGTGAAGTGAAGAAAGTCGAGGCCTGTGTTACTTGTGGTGGCCCTCATGCATACTACAACTGTACTGCCACCGATGGTAGTCCGTTTGAAGCCCATGCTATAGCCGGTACTTCACATCAAGGAGGTAATCAATACCGTCCTCAAAATGAACCAAACTACCGTGCTAATACTTATCAAGGACCACCCGTTTTTTTAAGTAGAATCCTAACATACAAAACCGAATCGTGAACCAACCTAGAATGAACCAAGGTTATCAAAACCAAGGTAATTTCTATCCCTGACCAAATCAAGGTTTCCAACATCAAGGAAACCTTAATCAAAACAATTTCAATCGAAGGAATCAATTTCATGGGAATATGAATCCTAATCAAGGAAATTTTCAAAATCAAGGCCCTATTCCTAACAATAGAGGCCAGCATTTTCCTAATCAAACTCAAGCCATTGTTCCAACCGACCATCATCCGATGAGTTATTGAAACAATTCATGAAATCCCAAGATGAAATGAAGGTTGTTGGTCGGCCGATCACGATCTAAAGAAGTCTTTAAATGATCAACCCTCGGGCTCAGAAAACTTCCGAGCAACACGATCGCTAACCCGAGGGGCGATGCAAAGGCGATCACAACCCGAAGTGGTGTTTCATACAATGGACCCGCTATTCCTACTACCTCTTCTTCTCTCCCGAAGGTAGTGGAAAGTGAACCCCTGAGGCGAGAGGACAAGGAACTTCCTACTAATAACAGAGGTACCAACGATGTCCATCCTCAAGTTGTCCCGAAACCCAAATCCAATCCAGAGTTGTTTTGAACCTCCAGTAGCTCCCGTTGAAAACCCCAAATCCAAATCTTCTATTCCTTACCCATCACGCTTGAATGAGCAAAAGCTCCGCGAAAAGCCAGTCATCAAATGGACAAATTTTTTCAAATTTTCCAAGAACTACATTTTGACATAAGCTTTGCGGATGCTATCATGCCGATGCCCAAGTTTGCATCAACTCTCAAACACATGTTAAGCAACAAGGAAAAGCTATTTGAAATGGCTAAACTCCTCTCGAACGAGAACTGCCTGCAGCTTATCTTGAAGAAGCTTCCCGAAAAGCTTGGAGATCCTGGAAAATTTCTCTTACCTTGTGTATTTCCAATGGTTGAATGCTTTGCCTTAGCAGATCTTGGTGCAAGCATCAATCGATGCCTTATTCAAGATGGAAGAAACTTTCTCTTCCGGATCTTACTCCTACATGCATGACTCTCGAGCTTGCAGATCGTACAATATCCCGCCCACTTGGCATTGCCGAGGATGTATTCGTGAAAGTAGGAAAGTTCCATTTTCCAGCTGACTTTGTGGATGTTGATTTCGATGCCGATCACGGGTTCCTCTCATTGTTGGACGAGGATTCTCGAGAACGGCCGTGCTCTCATTGATGTATTTGAGCAAGAAATCACATTACGTGTGGGTAATGAAGCCGTCACCTTTAACCTTGATCAAACTTCGAGGTACTCCGCAAACTATGATTCTGAATCGGTTAACCGAATAGATATCATTGATGTTGCTTCTAAAGAGTACTCTCAAGAAGTTCTCGGTTATGATCATATTCTTCGAGTGATAATCTCACTCATTCATCTCAACCCATCATTGCCAATTCTACTCCTTTTCTCACTCCGTTTGAGGAAAGTGACTTCATCTTGGAAGAGATTGAAGCATACTTGTCTAGTGAATTGGTTTCATGGGAAATTGATCACGCTCCAATTGACATCGAGGGAGATATTCTTCTCATTGAGAAGTTGCTTAATGATGATCCATCATCACTCCCTCCCGCCGAGCTTCATAACAAGGAAGTCAATTCAGTTGAGAAAACTGAAGAATTTCCTAAAGTCGAACTTAAGGACTTACCACCTCATCTCAAATATGCATTTCTTGAAGGTGATGATAAATTACCCGTCATTATTGCTCGAGATTTGAGTAAAGATGAAAAGACCGCTCTCATAAAGGTCTTGAAGTCACACAAGCAAGCAATTGCTTGGAAACTCTCCGACATTAAGGGTATCAACCCCGAGTTTTGTACTCACAAAATCTTGATGGAGGATGACTTCAAACCGCCAGCCCAACATCAGAAGAGTGAATCCAAAGATCCATGATGTTATTAAACAAGAGGTTCTCAAACTTCTGGATGCAGGATTAATTTACCCGATCTCAGATAGTCCTTTGGTTAGCCCAATTCATTGTGTTCCTAAAAAGGGTGGCATAACTGTTGTCACAAATGAAGATAATGAGTTAATTCCAACTTGGTTGGTAACGATGGCGTGCGTGTATTGACTATCGTAAGTTGAATGACGCCACCCGAAAAGACCATTTTCCTCTACCCTTCATGGACCAAATGCTTGAGAGATTAGCAGGGAACGAATACTATTGTTTCCTTGATGGTTTCTCTGGGTATTTTCAGATCCCCATTGATCCACAGGATCAAGAAAAGACCACATTCACCGCCCATACGAACTTTTGCCTATGACGTATGCCTTTTGGCCTATGTAATGCTCCTGGCACGCTCCAACGATGTATGATGGCCATTTTCCACGACATGATCGGGGAAACAATGGAGGTGTTTATGGATGACTTCTCAGTCATTGGGGACTCATTTCAAACATGTCTCTCCCATTTAGAAAGAATGCTAAAACCGTGTGAAGACACCAATCTTTGTCTAAATTGGGAGAAGAGCCACTTTATGGTCAAAGAAGGCATAGTCCTTGGCCATAAGATTTCCAAAAATGGGATTGAGGTTGATAGAGCAAAAGTCGATGTTATTGCTAAATTGCCTCATCCTACTACCGTCAAAGGTATTAGGAGTTTTTAGGTCATGCCGGTTTTTATCGCAGATTCATACAAGATTTTTCTAAAATCGCCCTGCCTATGACCCATCTTCTTGAAAAAGATGCTCCTTTTATCTTCTCACCGAGTGCATCAAAGCTTTTGAAACATTAAAGAAAAGCTTATGAAGCACCCATTCGCTTGTTCCCGATGGGACTTGCCTTTGAGCTCATGTGCGATGCAAGTGATTTTGCTATCTGCGTCCCTAGGGCAACGTAGATCCAAGCATTTTCAGCCTATCCACTACGCAAGTAAGACTATGACTCAAGCTCAAACCCATTACACCACCACAGAAAAAGAGCTATTAGCCGTGGTGTATGCTTTTGAGAAGTTTCGACCATACTTAATCTTGACCAAATGCGTGGTGTATACGGATCATTCGCTCTCAAATATCTCTTTGCAAAACAAGATGCAAAGCCGAGATTGCTCCGCTGGGTTCTCCTCCTGCAAGAATTTGATATCATTATACGTGATAAAAAAAGGAGCCGAGAACCCGTCTGCGATCATCGTCCCGTCTAGAAAACCCTCACCAAGATGTTTTCAAGAAAAAGGAAATAAATGAAACATTTCCTCGAGACACTCAACGCTTTTCGTGGAAACTCTACTACCCCATGGTTTGTGACTTTCGCAAATTACCATGCGGGTAACTTCATAGTGAAAGGAATGTCGACCCAACAGAAGAACAAATTCTTCAAGGATGTTAAACATTACTCTTGGGACGACCCCTACTTATTCAAAATCTGTGCGGATCAAGTCATCCGAAGGTGTGTTTATGGACAAGAAGCTATGGACATTCTCAAAGCTTGCCATGCTGGACCCACCGGGGCCATCATAGTCCAAATTACACCGCCAAAAAGGTGTTTGATTCCGGGTTTTATTGGCCTACGATTTACAAGGATGCCCACGAATTTGTCAAAACCTGTGACGCTTGTCAACACCGTACGGAAATATATCTCAAAGAAATGAAATGCCGCAAAACGCCATTCAAGTGTGTGAGATTTTGACATCGGGGCATTGACTTTATGGGGCCATTTCCATCATCTCGAGGAAACAAATACATACTTGTGTTGACTATTTGTCAAAATGGGTTGAAGCGAAAGCTTTACCTACTAATGATGCCCGAGTTGTTGTGAAATTCTTAAAATCTCTTTTTGCTAGGTTTGGAACTCCTCGAGCTATAATCGATCGTGGTAATAATTTCGCAATGACCAATTTGATAGAGTCATGCAAAAGTATGGTGTAAATCACCGCCTTCTATCGCATACCACCCCCAAACAAGTGGGCAAGTGGAAGTTTCCAACCTTGGTATTAAAAGAATTCTTGAAAGGACAGTAGGCGAAAACCGTGCATCCGGTCGGATAAACTAGATGACGACTCGGCCTTCCGTACAGCTTATAAAACACCCATCGGGTGTACTCCATACAAGCTTGTGTACGGAAAGGCATGTCATCTGTCGATTGAGCTTGAGCACAAAGCATACTGGGCCTTGAAACATGCCAACTTCGATATTCGATAGTGGTGATCACGTAAAAGTTCAAATGAATGAATTAAATGAACTTCGCGGATCAAGCATACGAACTCTTTGATCTACAAACAAAAGACAAAGAAGATTCATGACTCCAAAATCAAGAACCGCTTTCAACGCCTGGTGATCGAGTCCTTCTTTTCAATTCAAGATTGAAGATTTTCTCAGAAAACTAAAATCGCCGGTCTGACCATTCACCATCACTAAAGTATTTCCTTATGGAACTATTGAGTTATCTCAACCGATGGTCCAAATTTTAAAGTGAATGGTCATCGATTAAAACACTATTTTGGAGAGGACATTCCACCCGTGGTTGTCCTGGATCTACAAACTTTCCCCATGAACCAATGAATGCGGGGATCGAGTCAAGCTAGTGACTCGGAAATCAAAACAAGAGCACACACATATGGGTTTTCACCCATATCGACTTCTTTCTACTTTCTACCACCCTAGTGTGGGGAGTTGCCCATCTGTTGTATATAAGTACTTTAAAAAAATGTGTATATATCAAAAATAAAATAATGGCCGTAGTATTTCCCATTTATGTTCTATGTTCGCATAACCGCCGGTACTTTGAATATTGAGGGCAATATTCATTTCTAGTGTGGGGGAATTCTCACGAATTTTATCATATTATACCACCCACCCCATTTTTGGCCAAATTTTTTTGGAGTAAGTTTTTCACTTACTCACAAATGGTAATCAACCGCCATGTCTAACCCACATAAGGATTGGCTAATCCAGGAGCAAACGGCTCTTGGTAAAGATATCTCAAATCCGTGGACGGCTTGCAATTTGCCCAAAATTGTATGGTGTTCAGCTCACCATATCTTTTATTAGTAAAGAGTTGCTAGCCCGCAAGTTTATGGCTTGTGGTAAAGGCAGTTGGAAAACCATAATTGGTAATCGACTCACCAAAGATAATATTGATAATTTATCTAAGAGTTGCTAGTCCGAAGCAAACGCTTCTGGTAAAGACAAATCAAAACCGTTGAAAGCTGGTGATTTGCTCAAAATCATTTGGTTATCATTGTACCAAGGTTCTTACTTGAACAAAAACAACTGGCTACTCGTAGTAATGGCTTTTGGTAAAGAGATGAAATCCATTAATTTTTCTTAAAAGATTGCTAGGGACTAGCAATATCTTAGTGTGGGGATTGATGAGTGTCTAAATACTCATCATTTTATACCTATTAGATCTAAAAACATCCAAAACACTGAAATGCATCAAAATGATAAAAATATCACAAATAAGTGTTTTATGTGTTTTAAATGAAAAAATACCAAAATCGATGAAAAACGATCAAGTTTGCATAATTGGCGCTTTTAGTCCCCCAAGTTTCAAAAGTTGTCAAATCTAGTCCCGAATCCAAAATGGAGTTTTATCATTCAAGGTCCCTGAAATATTCTAAGTTGTCAAAAATGGTCCTTGAATGAATCTTGGTCAAATGGCGAAAAAGGTCCCTAAAGTTTAAAAGTGTCAAAAAGGTCCTTGGAAATTTAAAAAGTGAAAATAATCAAAATTGGTCCTTGTACTATTCAAGATTGGCAGGATAGGTCCTTGTGATAACTTTGGAATGTTGGCGTTGGTCCCTCATAAAAAGAAAATTACATAAATGGTCCTTGTGTTAATACCAAACCAAACGGACCCCTTTGAATAATATCCAACCCAAATCCAGCCCAATCTTGACCCCCTGAACTTGAGCCACCCAAAACCCACTTGACCCGCCTATACCCTATTGTTAACCCCCAACTTAATAATAAAACGGGTCAAAAAGTCAAATCCGCCCAAAACCAAGCAATCGTGCTTCTCCTTCACCCACCGCAACCACAAAACCGGTTGTTTCCCCACCTCTCCACCTCACCACCACACCTTCCACCATCTACCCACTCTCCCTCCACCTCCACATCCTCCCAAACTTCTTTAATTGATAAAACTCCGCCATGACTTTTGGCCAAAATGCCAAATGGACGAATTTTATGATTTTGGAAGATCCAATGGTTGGAAATAAGTGGGAAAGTTTCGAGATGTCAAGAGTCTAAAAGATCATTATAAAGAAGAGATGAAGCAAGTGTGAAAACAATCTAGTGTAATTTTTAAATATCTTAGTCGTTGTTAGTAATTTTTAAATTCCAGTGTATGTTTTAGCTTTCAAGCTTTGTATTTCAAGTCTTTAGTGTATAATAAAGCTTTTGTGAACATCAATTTCATTGTTAAGTTCCATTTCAAGTTTATGCAAAGTTTCAAGTTTCAAAATCTCAATAAGTTCGAATGTTGTTTTTAGTTATTGATTTGGACTCATAAGCCCATATAAGCTCCTAGATAGCTTGTTTAAGCTATTAGAAAACCTTAAAATTCAGTTTAGAAGCAAAAAGAAAAAAATACCAAAAATACTAAAAAAAAAATGTTGAAAAATAACAAATCCATGGAAATGAAGATCAAGAAGCTGAGCAGGTTGATATGGATTGCCTTGGGTTTAGAGCTCTTGGGAAGCTATAGGTTGTGGTCTTGTACCTCAGCTCGTTTGTACTTGGACTCAACTTGTAAGCAATTTCTTTAAAAATTGCATTTTCTAGTTTAAGTGTTTTAAGTGTATTAATTTTGGTTTAATCTTGTCTCATCATAGTTAATATAAGTTAATTACTAGATTACTTGGCTTAAAAATCTTTTTAAGTCCTTAAAGCTTCAAAAACGCTTTCATAAAGGATTGTTTGGATTTGCTTAGTTAACTGTGGTAGAGGTTATTTGTATTGTTTTTGTTTGTTTCATGTCACATTAGTACCTAAGAACTTAAAGAAGCAAGAAAATCGTGCTCATAAGTGTAAAAAGTCAAAATAGCATTTGATCATATCTTGTTCATTAACTGTTGGATTTTCATGATCCATGATCTTGTTTTCATGATTATAAGTTGTTATTGTTGATCAAATCAATTTTAATCCACCTTAATACATCATAATCAGTGATTATGATTGATTCAAAGTTCATATTAGTCAACATATTAGTGTAATATAAAAAGTCAAAATTTCCATTTGGTCAGTTTTTAAATAAAATAGATTAATTTCTATAAGGTTTAACTTTGAGTTTCAAGTTTTATGCTTTTGGAATATTAAAATATAACTGCTCATCTTTATCATAGTATTTTTTATAATTTCTAGATTGTCTGGTTAAGCTACTTTATTTTTAGCTTATTTTGTCATTGTCCAAATGTGTCCTTCCGTTAGTAGCTGAGTAGCTTCATAAGCTTGCAAAAGCTCATTAGTGAGTCCCAACTTGTACTTTAGCTTTTTGGAAAGCTTATTCACCCTATCTCTAGTTCGTGCTTATTTTCATCTTTCTAGCTCATTTGGTAGGTTTGCTTATTGCTTTTAGTTGTGTCCATTTAACTTAGTACACCAATCATTCAGTGTTTATAAGCTCTTTCAAAAGCAAGTTACAAGCTCATTATTGTAATCCAAACTTTGGAAATTAGCTTTTTAGAGAGTTTAGCTGGTATACTTGTTAGTCCCAGTGCTTATTTTCATTTTCAAGCTTATTGCATAAGCATAAATTAGCCTCCAAAGTTGTCCCAAAACCTGTTTGGTTAATCAAGTTAACTTGATTGCTTATTTGATCATGGGCTTATTTAGTGTTTATTCTTAAGTCATTTTGCTTTCTCAGTTATAATATTAGCTTATAATCAGTTGATTAGCTTATTTCCAATTTACCTTTGCTTATTTTCTAGCTTATTAGCCATTTGGCTTATCCTTGGGCTTTTTCCATTTCTGCTAAGCGTTAGTAATCATGCTTATTTTGAGCTTATTAGTGGTTTTATAAAAGTTCTAGTTTTGAAATTTGCTTATTTCATTGTGCTTAATCAGTTTCAAAAAAGAAAATCCAAAAAGAAAATAAAAATAAAAAGTCCATTGCTGGGATTCGAACCCTTGCCACCCAGACTCACCACCACACACACACGCTACCGGGCCCTTGGTCTTTGATCTGGTTATACTTTGCATAATTTAATACTTAACCCTCTTTTTGTCTATTTAGCTTATAACGAGTTCATTAGCTTATTTACGACTTATTAAAACAAGCTTTCACAGCTTTTATATTTTTCTTAGCTTTGTATTGTTATAAAGTATTTTTAAAAAGTTTCAGAATTTTCTCAATAGTTTTAGTATTTTTAATCATTTAATTAGTTTAAAATAGTATTTAATTCATAATAAAAAATATAAAGTAAAAAAAATATAAATCTTTTTTCTAAAATTTTCTTTTGTCATATAGTAAGTAAGAAAATTGTTTTACACTCGTAGGACTTTTATTTTACAAATTTTACGTTTTTTTTCTACGCACTGTAATTTTTATATATATATAACGCGTTTTCATTCTAAGTCACGCTTTAGATAATTTAGGTTTACGCTTTAATTAAAATAGTTTATTTAAGTTATTTTGTTTTATAAATCAAGAAAAAACCAACTTTAGAAATAGTGATAGCGTTTATTTAATATAATTTAGTTTTTTAAATTTTCTTTAATTTGCATTTAAGCACCTGTAATTTACAAACTTTCTCTTTAGGTGTAATTTCCAACCAAAATCTTTACTGATCACTATCCTTAGTGATTATTCGACATCTGAAAGTTTTGAAACACCATTAATCCTCCGTGGGACTTAACGACCTGTGGAAACACTATATTCCAAGGGAAATTGCATTGGTTTTAGACTGTTTGAATTTTATTACGGTTGACCATTCACAAGTGGTTGACTTGTGTGATAAACTTGACGGTTTGAGCCCGAACACAAACGTAGAAGACCTGAAATAAATTCAACATAACACAATCATTAACATCTACATTCAATCACCATCAGATCAAATCATGATTACGCATATAACAGTAACGCGAAAGAACACTTATGCGTAAACCTAATCCCTAAGGTTCAATTTTTTTACGAGTAAGTAATCTAGCCATAGAAATTGCACCAAAATGATTCTGGGAGGTCTAAGGAGCCTTATGAGTAGTTCTATCCAAGTTTTAACATCAGAATTTAAGTGAATCAAAAATACCCAAATACGTATGAACTTAAACCCTAATTTCTAATTAAAGATCAATTGTTTCCGGTTGGTTCCGAGCCTAGATACCATCAATTCACCATAAGAACAACATCACTCAACTATATTTTTGACCAAAAATGTTCTCATTTGAAAACCCCCAAATATAATGCATGAACCCTAGTTTTCAAAACTCATTTGATTCGTGATTCTGGGTGGTTATGATTGATGAAAACAATTAAGGTATGATTGTTTAGACATTTTAAAGCCATTTTCATTAACAAAAACACACGAATGAAGGATTTATGTTCATTGCTTATGCGTAGAACACAAATCACTCTCAACACATCATTTGACCGTTGATTCGGTGAAAAATCAAAACCATTGTTTAAAAACATGTTAAGATTATGAAACCACTTACAGAGTGATGATCCAAAACACGGATTTGAAGATTGATTGTTAGGCGTAGGATTTGGTAGGTTTAGTAATAAATGAGAAGAGTTAATGTTAGGTGAAGTGTTTAAAAAAAATACTTTGATCTTTTGACACTTTCAGTCCCTCCACCTCTACCATTTACATCCAATGCCTTTAACTTCCATTTTGGATACCAAACGAAGGATATTTTAGGAAAGAATTTTGACGACACTCCCCCTTTACTTAAGAAATAATGAAATTTTATAAATTTTAGTCCGAGGAGTGTCAGTAAACCAGAAAAGTGACCACCATTAAAAGAAACAACCGGGATAAGGTAACATGCAAGTACAAGGTTTTATTAAACTGAAAAATATTAGCTTTCTCCCCCTCAACATTGAATTTTGAAAGATATGAGTGTTGACGGAAGAATTGTACTTGCAATGTTAAAAGAAATATAGATAGAAGAATATTTTTGTAGTTTTATCGGATTTTATAATTTTGTATTTTGTTTTTGAAAAATATTTACAAAAGGAGGTTTTGGTGTTTGACTGATTTTTAAGAATGTTTTAAGAGTTCATCCAGTTCCTCTTGAGTCAAACACCGCATACCATTTCGGTGGACCAACTCGAACCTAGCAGAGCTAAGGCTTTGGTGAGAAGATCCGCAGTTGGTATTCAGTACCCACAAAATATAATTCACGCATTCTGTTCCACGTGGTCCTTGATGAAATGATATCGAAGATCGATGTGCTTTGATTTAATGTTGAATGAGTTGCACGAGATGGCAATAGCACTTCATTGTCGCAGTACATCGGGATTCCTGTAATACGTAACCATAGTCTTTGAGTTGTGTTCTCATCCAAATGACTTGAGCACAACACACCGACATGGCTACATATTCTGCTTTTATTGATGACAGCGATGTACAGTCCTATATCTTCGATTGCCATGACACCAGTTTATCACCAAGAAATTGTAACGCGCTCCTGAAGTACTTTTCCAGAATCTAAGCATCCCGCGTGGTCGGGTCGTGAAAAAGCTATTAGTTCAAAACCATAATCCTTCGGATACCAGATTCCCAAATTAATGGTTCCCTTGATGTATCAGAGGATTCTTTTAGCCTTTGAGAGGTGGGTTTCAAATTGGTCTCGACCGTAACGGAGCATAGATAGAGCAAAAAACAATATCAGTCGCTAGTGTTAGATACATGAGAGACCCAATGATACTACGGTATTTGGTAGGGTCCACCAATTTTTATGTAAATCGCCTAGCTTCTTGGTATGAGCCATTGGTGTGGGATAGGTGTCACAGTTTTGCATTCCAAATTTGTTTAACAATTCAAGGACATATTTGGACTGACTCAAGAAAATACCACGGGGTGATTGATGAACTTGAATTCCAAGGAAGAATGTGAGTTCACCCATCATTGACATCTCAAAATGTTTTGTCATAAGTTTTGCAAAAGCATTTGAGTATTTTCAATGTGTTGACCCAAAAATGATGTCATCCACATAGATTTGAACGATTAAGATGTGAGCCCCGTGATATTGTATAAAGAGTGTAGGGTCGACCGATCCTTTGGTAAAATTATTGGCAATAAGGAAGGATGATAACTTATCGTACCACCTCAGGGCTTGTTTGAGACCGTAGAGAGCTTTCTTCGTTTGTAGACATGATTAGGGAACTCGGATCAACGAATCCTTCTGGCGGCTAACATAGACCGCTTTCAGTTGTCCATTGAGAAAGCAGGTTTTGACATCCATCCGAAAGACCGTGATGTTCATGTGAGCCGCAAATGCCGAAAAATCCGAATGACCTCAAGACGAGCAACCGAGCAAATGATTCTTCAAAGTCAATACCCTCTTCCCGTCTATAACCCTAGCCACCGACGAACTTGTTTCTAATTACGATTCCTTCAGCATCCAATTTGTTTTTCCAAATACATTTTAGACCAATGACGAAGAACCCTGTTGGTCTTTCAACCAATTCCCATACTTCAAGACATTTAAACTGATTGAGTTCTTCTTGCAAGGATTCAATCCAGTTGTCTTTTGTCATTGCATCTTTAATGTTTTAGGTTCGACAAGGGCATGAGAGCATAAATGCAATGTTCACCATCTCGTGGAAGACGTTGTCTAGTTATGACCGTTGATTCGGGTTACCAATAATGTTCTCTAGAGGATGGTCTTTCGTCCAACGATGTGTGGAAGGTTGATGTTGATATACATTATGCAGGTTTTGAGGATTCAAATGGCTTGTAGATGATTCCCAACATCGCCAGCTTCATTAGCAAACGGGTTAAAGAAGCATTTGGATCAAAATCTGCAGTGGGGTACTACATTAAGAATATCATCACCGTTCAACGTCGTTGGAAGCTTGTTCAACTGTTGTTGTAGAGTCCACTGGTTGTGCTTCAACCGTAGTTGTTGTAGCGTGTATCGGTATTGGATTATGATCGTTGTACCGGAAACATTGGATACACCGAAGCACGTTCATCAATGTCATCAATAAAGCAGAAAGCAAATAGCTTTTCCATTTGTTGACGAGTAAGTGGGGCTTGATTCACCGGGATGATGGGGTTTAAGGGAAGTTTAAACGGTTGTGACCGGTTCCAAGCTGTTATGCCTCGAAGCCATTATGAATATAAACGAGATTGACGAATTTTCTCGATCGGTTTCAAACCGACACAACCGTCTTTAACAGATTTGAAACTTTGATGTAGTAGACATTTCTTCTAACTTTTGAAGTTTTCAGAGATGCGCAGAATTTGTAGAAGAGCAGAAAACACAAGGTAAATGACTAATTGCGGAAAATCGTTCGAGGGTAACATGCCAAAATTCAACAAGATCTTCTCAATGCATGTAGACGCATCACACCAAACAAACCACGAAAGACTAAAATGAAATGACTTTCCCTAATGTTGTGGTCTTTCGGAATACTAATCACTGAATATGCAATAACCTCGATACCAAGACCGTGTGGGAGGCATCATAACATCATATTTGGGTAACTTCACACAAGATCACCCGTGAAATCGAGACTATAACTCCAAAGTGAGACGTTTGAGCCACAGATCGTCTTATTTCTTCCCCTAATTGAAGAAATTCAAAAGGCATTGGTTTTCTAAGGAAGCAAAGACCACCTACACTTCTCCCCTCGATGTTTCAATGAATCAATCATACACCACGTATGTTGATGATGAAGAAAACAAATAAAACCATGTATGAGGAGACAAATGAAACCATGTATGCCCAAGCAATCAACAAGTGTGAAGAACCATAAATATCTCGAGAGAATCAACCGATAAAACTTCTCATTATGTTGATCATCACCGCGGTTGTCCGTTGTTAGAAGCAGTTTGATCTTCTCGTTATCGAAGATTGATGGGAGGTGCGTTACAAAGAACGTTTGTTGTTGTAGAGATCCGTGTATCCGAAATTAGAGTGTTATCGTTGTGCGCCGGAAACATTCGATACATCCGAAGCACCGACTTTGGGCGAATCTTTAACCGGAGGAGCAAGCAATGTTTCCAATTATTGACGACATACAATGGTGGAGCAGGTGATGGATCATTAATATTTAGACGGTGAGAAACGGTCCTACGCTGTTTTGCAAGAGGAGCCATAGCCGTAACCTCGCATAGAAAGAACAAGGGGGCAAGAAAAGAGAAAGCATGGATCCCCAAGTGTAACTGGGTTCCATGTTAGAAGTATAAAGATGCAAAGGTCAAATATTTTCTTGACACATGAACATTCTATTTTGATGTTTGATTTCCCTTTCCTCGGGGATGGTTGTTGTGGGGATCACAATTGTTTTAGTGCAACTACTTAGTATCTTGCCTGTAGGAATCCACCTAAGACCAACAGTTTTGAGAACTCTACCCGTTGGTATCCATCTAAGGTTAGATCTAGGGGATGTTGAAACTTCTTTTGGGAAGAGTCCGCGTCCTATATTGATTCACCTATTAGTTTTTTGAAAGTTTATGTTTAGATCAACGGGTTTATTTCTAACTGTGTGTTGATTAAACTTAGGTTTTGGTTTGCTACTACAAGCAGTGTTATGCAACACACTAGAAGGCATCACACTAGGTCGTGAACCTAAGATTCCATCCTATTGGAGTAGTGCCCTTTTCCTAGCCTTTTCTAGATCATAGTTCTTGTATGCGTCATTTGAATCATATGAATTTTTAAGTTTAATGCTCGGTTTAGACACAGTGTTCGAACTAATCCTAGATTGGCCAGGAGCAACCACTTGTACAGTATAATAGAAACAGTTTACGAAACATGTTTAATAGAAATGTAAGCATTATTCTTAGGCCCGAAATGTGGAGTGACTGGTTTTGACAAATGATTATTCTCAACAACTTGGGAGGGAAACCATGGTTTTGAAGATTTTGAACATTTAGATTTAAATGCAGTTGGTTGTCTAACTACTGATTGTTTTCTGAAAGGTTGTAGAGACGATTTCCCCATGATTGTTGGTTTTGTAAACTTAGTATCCAAACTCTTGCCAGTTAATCTTCTCAGTTTGTTTTGTAAAGCAACATGTGCAAGCCCCTTTGCTTGAATTTGAGCCTTTAAATGCTCATTTTCTTTTACTAATGTATCCACACGATTACTTTGTTCATTTGAATATTGACCATTGTGTTCTGAAGAAAAAGATTTGTTTTGTAAGTTAAGTTCAAGAGAGATGCAATGTGCCTCTAGTTTTGAAAAATCTTTATGAAACTAAGCAATGGTCTTTTTGAGAAGAATGTTTTCAGATTCAAGAGTTTGATTTAACGTTTGATTGAATTGTTAACAAGTAAGGGCTCGCATGTGATAGTCGTTCGACATTGTGCAACACACTGGTCAACCTCTCCTTCATTACTAAATTGGTTGGTTTGATGTTTGCGCCAAGCGGTATTTAATATGATCAACAAAGAGATTGTACCTCGACCATCCGTTCGTGTCGTTGTCATAGGTGGGTAAGATATCTTCCTCAACCATTTGTTCTTCGTCAAAGTTGCCTCTGTCGTAGTTAAGTATGATATCTCTCAGACTGTTGTCATCATCCTCGCTTAATGCAACAACCTCATTGTCCGCATGACTCGATAGATGCAGTAATCACAACATTTTCAACATCCCTTTGAGCATTCCTTCCATGTACATCAACACTTTTACCTTGCACAAATGCCTGACGCTTGGAATTTGATGATGTCTGACGCTTGGAATTGTTGATTATTGAGTTCACCATCTTAGACAGTACCATCCGTCCTTCTTCCAAATCCACAAATGCCTTTTCATATTCAGAATCATCAGTAGCAAGGTTTGGTGATGAAGGTTTTAAGCAGTATATGGAAGGTGAGTAGATTTATGAAGTCGTCATACTTGAAAGGCCGATATAGTGAATTTCAAAATTTCCCTCCAAAAATAATTTTGAAAAATTTTCTCTCTCAAAATTTGAAATTCACTATAAAATCCAATTCTAAGGTGGTAAGAAAAATTTGAGATATGACAATTTTGACGCTAAATTTGACCCGAAAATTCAAATTTGAGCCCAAAAATTTGAATTTTTGACTAAAATTTTCACAGTTAAACCAAAATTTGAATCTCGCGTAAAAATTGAACGTTTAGTCACCCCTAATTTTTTTTTTTTTTTTTTTGATAACTTGTGTTGATGGATCTTTGTAGTCGAATGAAACTTGTTGTTTGTTGAAGAGGTGCTTTGGCGTAGAAAACCGCTTATTTTATGAGACAAGAACCTTAGCTGCAGACAAGAAGCTTATGCGTAGAAAAGGACCTTACGCGTAGAAAAAACTTATGCGTAGAAAGAGCTTACGTAGAAAGAAAGTTTTTACGCTAGACTTGGTGAAACCTTAGCTTATGCGTAAACCAAAGGCTTACCGAAAGAACCTACGCGTAATATTTTCAGGCGTAAGACTTGCTTATGTGAGAAAATGCTGAAGTAAGATGCTTACCGTAGCTTTTATGCTTATGCGAAACTTTTAACGCAAAAACTTTTACACTATCACATTGTAAACGAGATATCCAAAGTCGAAGTGTTTTCGGCTTATCCAAGCAAGCAAGAAAACACTAAGTAAAACCAATTCCAATGAAGATCAAACCGAGGTAGTCTATGTAAGTTTAGGGTTTTGCTTACGAGTAGAAAGTACCAAAAACTAATTTTATGCCCAAAAGTGTGTAGAAACAGGATTTTTATGATGAAATAGCTTCAATATCGCCAAAATAACAAGAAAGTTTAAAACTTGATGATCCAAAACTCTTTTTCACCTTACCAGTAGAAAGTAGTACACGAATGAAATCAAGCTTAAAAACAATGAAATACACATAAAGTTTCAAACTTTTTGCCAAAAACTTAAACTTTATCACCAAATAACCTTTAAAGTACAAGAATCTTGGATTTTAAAGTGAAAAAAATAAGTTTTTATGCGTATGAAAGATTGAAAAACGTGAAACTTATGCGTATGAAAAAAGACTTCAAAAACAAACCGTTTCACCCAACTAGATGGCGAATGATACCACTGTTAGGTCACCATATTAGTAACACAAGCATCAATAGAAGAAATAAGGAAGAAGTGATCGGTTGAACACTTAGCCAAACACACGTTATGATAGTAAAGAAAGGTTACGCGTAGGTGAATGGGATAAATGAACAACCAACCCTCAAGTGAGGGTTATACAAGAGTATTTATAGGAGAGGGAGCTAGGGCAACACTCCTAGTCCCTTCCTTTCCTTATTGGACTTGTGCCAAGGCTTATGGGCCTTCTACATAAGCCTTAGCTTAATAACAAACATAAAGGCCATAATAAGCTAACTATTACATATGAATCACTAACACTTGAATTAAGGTTTAGGAGTGATTCCAACATGCTTTTTGGTAGGCTTAGCCTGGTATCTAGCACACATGCATACAGCGAACAGAATATCAAGTCTACTGGCTGTGAGGTACATCAGGGATCCAATCATACTACGATATTTCGTTTGATCTACCATGATCCTTGAGTGGTCCTCATCCAGTTTAGTACTCTATCATGGAAGTGTCAACAGGTCACAAGAATCAAATCTAAATTTCTTTAAAATCTCATTTGCATATTTAGATTGATTTATAAAAATGCCTCCCGGACTTTGTGAAATTTGTAATCTCAAGAAAAATGACATTTGTCCCATCATTGACATTTGAAATTTGGATCCCATCTCCTTAGAAAAATAGTCACATTCATTGGGGTACCGAGGCAAAAATAATATCATCAACATAAATTTGAAGCGGAATTAAATGTTTGCCCGACTTTCTCGTGAACAATGTCGGATCAATCGCTTCTTTGAATCCAGTAGATGGAAGAAACTTTGATAGCGTATCATACCATGCCCTTGGAGCTTGCTTCAAACCGTAAAGACTTCTCAAGCGATAGACATGAGTAGGATGCTCGATTCACAAAACCTTCGGGTTGGCCGACGTGATCGACTTCTTTTAAGATCTCCGTTAAGAAAAGCCGTCTTTACATCCATCTGAAAGACTACCATATTCTTACTAGCGCATTAGCCAGAAATTCGATTGCCTTTACATGTAAGCGGAGCAAATGATTCTTCAAAGTCAATACCCTCCTCTTGACGGTATCCTTTGGCAACCAATCGAGCCTTGTTCTTTAAAACATCACCATGCTCATCAAGTTTTACTTTGAAGATCCATTTTAGAGAAATGATCATATACAGCTTAGAGCGGTACTAATTCCCATACATCTAGTCGATCAAACTCGTGAATTTCTTCTTGCATGGCATTGAACCAACTGTCTTCATTCATGGCAGTTTTAACGTCTTTTGGTTCGATCTTAGATAGTACGGAGTTGAAGAAGCACCATAAGGAATCAGTTGCAAGTTGTTTATGAGTGGATACTGGACGAAAGGGGTTTCTGATGATGTTGTCCAATGGATGATCATGTGTCCATTTTCTAAGGTGTTCGTGTGTTTGTTGTTGAGGAACCGGGCAAGTAGTCATTTTCTCCTCGATGAAGATAGTTTCGATGATGGTTTAGGAGCAAATATGTTCTCAAAGGGGCATCTTCAAAGTAGCAAAGGATTATCTCCATCATAGGTGCCTGAAACAATTCCATGATGTACACTCAATGATTGAGGATTTGTTGATGAGACAGAGTGATCAGCCAGTTGCTTCTTGACTTGACATAGAAACCTGGTTAACTTCATTGACGTGGATAGGAGCAACCTCAATGATGGATTTGACATCATTAGCAACGGCTCATAGTGTTCATCAAACATTGGATCAAATAATTTCTTCAAGTCATCTTTTAAGGGAGGTACATAAGGAGTCTTGGTGAGGGATTTAGTACAAGAGTAGAACTGATGGGAATTTGATGAAGGTTGAGATCGGGTCCAAAACTGGATTGTTCTCGGAGCCATTTGCGATGTACCATCGAACGTGACGTGAATAGTTTCCATGATATCTCGAGTTCTTTTGTTGTAGATTTGGTAACCCTTCTTATTTGATGCATAACCTACGAAAACTCCAATGTCCGCCTTAGCTCTTAATTTACCTAAATCTTGACCGTCATTCGTTGGATAGCACAACGCACCAAACACACGAAGATAGGAGATATCAGGTTTTCTACTATGGACAAGTTCAGTATGGAGTTTTCCATGAGATGTGTGTATGAGGGAACGATTTTGGGTGTAGCAAGCAGTGGCAATGGCTTCAGCCCGGAGAAACATTGGAACCTTTGAATAAATTAGCATTGTTCTTGCGGCTTCCACAAGAGTTCGGTTTCGTCTTTCAACTACACCGTTCTATTGAGGAGTTCGTGGAACACTTCTTTGATGACTGATTCCAACACTTTCATAAAATTGACTTAAGTCTTTGTTAACGAACTATGTGCTATTGTCTGTTCGAACAATTCGACCGTATTGTTAAGTCGAACCTAAAGTCGCTTGATAAGTTTGATGATGACATCCGGAGTTTCATTTTCCTCAAAAACTTTACCCAAGTAAATCGAGAGTAGTCATCAACAACGACTAAAATATATTTCTTCCCATTTATCGTTTGCACTCTCATTGGTCCGCAAAAATCCATATGAAGGGTATGCGAACTTCCATTGAGTTTGTGGGTTTGGGTTTGCGGGCATATTTCTTGCTTTTCCCAATTGGCATGCTTGAACAAAATGATCTTTTCATACTTTAATCTGGGTAAGCCTCTTACAAGATCCTTTCTGGAAAGATTATTAATGGTGCCGAAGTTCAACTGATTGAGACGACGATGCCATAACCATGACTTTGTTTTTGAAGCCTTTGACAACAAGCGATTGAGAAGACTTCATCATATCTTCGATAGAGATGGTGTATAGATTTGAACCACGAGTTCCTCTTAACAGTTCCACACCATCAAGTTCTCTAACGAAACAAGTATGTTTTCTAAATGCCACTTCTAGATCGGAATCACATAATTGACCAACAAAACAAGTTATGACCAAGACCTTCAACATAATATACCCCGAGATTGCACTATCGCCAACAACATAGTCTCCGTAACACATAATTTCTCCAAAATGGTCGTTCCCAAATCACAAATTCCGATGAATTTACTCAGAAGTTCATGAGCCGCTGGCGATCTCCAGTCATATGCTTGGAACGGCGAGTCCGGTACCACGAAGCGATTTGAAAGATCTGCAGTTGAACACAGAAAAGAATGGATAACCGGATAATTGGGATCCTCATGCAAGAATGGGTTCCATTTGTTAGTAATGCGATGATTGGAACACCCACATCGGAAGTAGAAACAATGGAATCATCGAGGAATAGATGCGGTGCTAGTTTCCATATTTGACCTATTGAAGTATGTTCACTTCTTAAAGGAATAGTTCTACGGAGGCATCCATTTTCTAATGGGCATTGACTTAGCAAATTTAGGGCAAAACTCATTAAGATTAAACTTACGGCCAGTAGGTATCCATTTATAACCTATATTACTAAATTTTCTTCCTGTAGGTTTCCACTGTTTTCTAAATTTCTTTCGCCTTTTCCTTTTAGCCATCTTAGCTTGATTTTTGACATTAACAATTTTAGCTGGGCATTTAACGGCATTAATCAAATCATTCACACCACATTCATGAGTAGTAACGAAATCAAGCAATCATCATTACATGGTTTGAGATAGTAGCGAGAATTGAATTAATTAAAAGATGCGCTTATAGCTAATACTAGAATCAACACGATTCATTTTATTCAACTCAAACTTAGTGTTCCTAGGGTGGTCTTCTACTATCTTCCAATGCACATTCTTAGCTTGCGAGGTCCTATCTTGCTTTGTATTGCTTGGAGGCTTTGACCCGCTTGCTTTTGTGTCACTGATTACTCTGTGGGGAATTATGGGAACATTAGTTGGTTGGGCTACTTTTTGCATTCCTGAACTAGACGTGCAGGGATCTGAACTACTTGAAGGCACTTTAGAGTTCACTTTCTTAATACTAGGCATAGAATGGGTTGCATACTTGGAACTAGGCATCGAACAAGACATCACAGCTTTATCTTTCGCACCTAAGGATTTGGGACATGTTGCTATTAAACATTCTAACAACTCTTGAGATCGTTTGGCCTGAATACAAGCAAACCTAATTTCTTTATCAAGTGGCTTATTTATGAAATCCTTTTCTACAATCTCACGGAGACATTCTAGACTATCCTTAAGGTGAGCGAAATAGTTATGAAACACAAGTTTGTTATTTCTAAGATGAGGAGGAATGTATTTAACAATCACAGTATATTTGCGTGCTGAGATGACTTTGATGCAACATTCTCATTAAAGACAAGTGGCATTTTCCTTTTTCTCGATTCTTGATTCTCAATTTTCTTTTGTAAAGACGTTATTTTTTCGTTGTTCTTGTCACAGGTGACTTTCATTGAATCATATAACTCTTTAAAGTGTCGTTTAACTTTTTCATTTTCTTCTAGAAAACTCTCATTTTCCTTTTGTAAAACATTAACCAAGTTTTGAAGATGAAAAGTTTGAGAACACTGAGAATCTAAAGGAGGAGGCATTAGGGAGCCAGTCATGTTGTTCTTTTCACCCTTTAATTGTGAAATTTGGGCAACTTTCGATCGTGTTACAATGAGCTTGAATCTGTTCGTCACGTTTGTTTATTTCAAAAAGTGCATCAAACTCTGGAACATTTGAGGATGTCTTGATGTTTGAGGTTTTGACATTTTCCTTGAGATGTTGATATTTTAGTTGCAAATCAAAATGTTCAACTTCTAGCTTAGAAAAGTGTTTTTCCAAATTGTCGTGATCATCCTGATCAATTTTCTCTTTTAGTTCTGAGTTTTTGTTTTCAAGCTCAATGACACGATCATGGGAAACTTTCAAAGCGACAGTTAATTCATGAAATTAAGAAGCAGTAATAGAATGCTTAGTAACAGTATAAAACACATCTTGAGCCACACAATTTAATACTAAGTTCTCATTTAGGATATGCAAATTCTTCCATTCAATTTCATTATATTTTAGTTCCCGTTCATAATCATTGACTTCAACAATCATTGCATCAAATTCCTTTTTCATTTCTTTAATATCCGAATTTATCCCCTTTTGAAGACTTTCAAATTGACCTTTTAATTGTTTAAAAAAAGGCATGACCTCAGTTAAATAGCATTCTTTAGTTTTCTCAAAACCCCTTTCCCCTTCAGTTATCCCTGTAGGTGTGATTCTCTTCTTACATGTCTTCTCAAAATCAACGAATAGTTGATAAACAACATATAGGCTTATTAAGGTCTTGCTATTAGTGGCAATAGTTCTAGGAACTAAATGCATTGGTGTATTCGGTGGATATACAGTAGCTGCAGGCACTTTCCTAATGGGAGTGTTTGTTTCAACAAGTACATTTGCTTTTTGCTTATCCATGTCTTTCTACCAAAAAATTTGTTCTGTGGTTAATTGAGTTTGAGGCTTAAACCTGTTCAGGGAGATCCAATTTTCTTTTGTGTAATCATGGGGTTTGATCGTTATGTTATTCTTTTTACACTTAGGATCTTCTAGTTTCTTATCCATTTTCTCCTTAGAGGCATCTTCTAATTTTCTATCATCTTCCGTGCTTCCAATACATGAAAGTGTTTGCCTAGGCTTAAGGATCTCATTACCATCATATAAAATCTTATGGAAAGCTTTAGCTCTTTTACAATACTCGGGATTTGGTTCCTCTACTAAGGGAATACTATGCTTATCGCTTAAGACTCTATGCTTAGTGATCATGTGAGCAGTCTGAATGGTGTTCCCTTGTACGTACAACTTATTTTCAAGCTTGTTTTTCAAAGTTTTTAGATTAGAAAAGTCATTCAAAAGTTTTGATTCCTTAGCATTAAATTCTTGTTTAAGCACTTTAACATTATCTTGAAGCTCTTGCTTTTTCTTAACAGTTTTAGAAAGCTTTTCTTGTAACGAGTTTAACTCTTGTTTTAACTCTTCTTCTCTAAAATTACTTTTTCTAATAATTGTACGCATTTGGTCATCTATTTCCTGCTCACGGCTAGTTAACTCAAACTTAGCACGTTGTTCATAAATAGCAACTTGTTCTTTATAGGCATTCAGTTCAGAGATAACAAAATCATCAGGGGCACACGCAGTGTATTCATCAAAAACATAGTCATCATTGACTGTAGAAGATACATCACTTGGTACAATCTCACTTTCACTTTGTGTCACATATTGATCATATGGGACAATATTACTATTACCCTCATTATCAATAACTGATTCATAAGTTTTAAGAGATTGTACTTTCTCATGTATCTTTTGCTCATCCCCCTTATCGTATATTTTTAATACCTCTGAGATGATTGATTCTTTGGATGGACCAGCTTGTTGTGGTGAAGAGACCTTTGGAGAGACCATAGGTGAGATGCTAGCCATGAATATTGTCTGGGCAATAGGTTAATCATCGACATCAGAATCAAATGCATCACAAATGCGCAACTTGAAAGGCATTTTGATGATTGTGACCTATTTCCTGAATTGGTTGCTCATCCACATCAATATCATATGTCTTAGCATTCCCTTCGCAAGAAACAACAACTCCTCTTCATCCAAAGCCGCCCATTATCCGAGCTTGCACAAGCAACATCTTGTCTCTGAAGTATTCCGCATTCTGTGGACGTTTTGGAGATGTGCAGTTCCTCGCAATATGTCCCTCACCACCACAGTTGTAGCATTTGATTGGTTTTGCTTCTCCTTGATTGGCATTTCTTCCACGATTCTGATTAGCCACATATCCTCCACCTACTCCAGATACCATAACCCGCTCCAATCATCCCTTGTTCATACCGTCTTCCTTGCACATTCTGCACCACTACCTTACCATCTCTGACAGTAGCTTGATTGTGTGGATTGGATGCCGTTCTGAGGTTATTGTTGGTATGTGGAGTGGAATTCATATTTTGACTAACCATGAGAGACAATTGATTGATGAAGTTTTCCACGAGTGTGTTTGAGTCCGGAGGCTTATATTTGGATCGGAATGAGCTTGTAATTACCATTACCCGTGGGTATGACTTGAGAAGCTTTGGTGGTAATTCCAACATTGGTGTAAAAGGCTGTTGAATCATTTGACGAACTTGTTTCTCCCTATTTAGATTTGAACTGTTCAAGAATCCTTCGTTCAAACATAGCATGTCTCTCATTCTGAAGAAGGAAGGCATACAGTTGCTCATAGTTGGTGTTCTTTAATCCTTTGGTTAGCTTCACAAAGGTGACAAATTTGTGCCATTCGGGATTCATGTTGTTCACAAACTTTGAGTTCAGCTAAATATTTGGCATGGTCATTTTGATGTTCCTTATGTCATTTACAAGCTTGTGGAATCTCACGTAATATTCATAGACACTTTCTTCTGTTTTCATCTTAAAATGCTCAAATTCATCATACATTTGTGATTCTCTGTCTTCCTTGGTTAATTCAGAACCCGAGAGAAGCATCTTGACATTATCCCAAACTGCCTTAGCTTCGGTGTTGTGATTGATCAGCTTGTAAATGTCCTTAGGTAACCACAAGTATGATGTTAGAAGCCCCGATGTCGCATCATATCTCTTCTTCTCCTTATCAGTCGCTTCATCATACATTTTAGGTCGTCCGGTCCTAATATCACCGAGCCATCATCAGCAGTATCAAGTATTTCTCTGGTTGTCTCAACTTGATACGGTCCTTCATAAATTGACTTGAGAATGTTGACTCCATTTTCTTTTCCCAAACATTACAACCTAATTCGCTGAGCCCATGAGTCATAGTCGGCTGTCAAGCATAGGTGGGACGAGTATCGATCCAAGCTGCTTGAAGCGTCCTCAAATGGAAGAGATGATTGTGGGCACGTTGGTAGACATGTTTACAGATATCACGGGATTTTATAACTCTATGATTAAACCGGGAAATAGATTCTTTCACGGGATTTTACTAAATCAAGAGAAAACCGTATTAGAAACAATAATCAACCAAGTCGTTATAATCCTTGAAGACAAGTCGCTAAATCACCAAGTTGCTAAGTAACAACTCGCTAAAGGCTCAAATCGCTATGAACCAAGTCGCTAAACACAAGTTGCTATGAACCAAGTCGCTAAATATAATTCGCTAAAGCAACAAATCACTAAGCTGACAAGTCGCTAAAGAGGAAATCGCTAAGTGGGCAAGTCGCTAAGGAACAACTCGCTAAGAGATCAAGTCGCTAAAGAGCAACTCGCTAATCACAACAAAGACAAGTCGCTAGAAATAATAAAGACAAGTCGCTAGTCGAAGTGGTTCTCCACTACTTTGTACTGTTTGTCGCCTTGTCTCAATATACAAGTCGCTAGGGCTCAAGTCGCTACCACTTCAACTACAAGTCGCTGCAAACTAATGAAGCAAGTCGCTACGAAGAAAAGTAATCCGTGAACCAAGTCGCTAGGTAGAAAAAACTTAAAAACAACCCTTTTCAATCCAAAACAAGCCCAACCACAGTGATTCAAGCTTTCCAACTCAAAACCCAAGCACATACAATGATTCTAAACACAAAAGTACAATCAAAATTCAACCTTTAACACAAGAAATGATCCAAATGATGCAAAAACCACTAAACTTTTTCAAACCCAAAAACCATATAAAACCACTAGAAATCCAAGGACAAGTAAGAGAGATGATCAAACCATGGCTCTTGATACCATTTGTAACATATTGGATTTCACAAACACATCAAACCATGATCAAAAGTAGGCGTATACTATAAGGTTTTAGAGAGAGAAAGAGTTAGAGGTTTGGGTACTTAGTGAGAGAAAGTAAAAGTATTATTATAAGCTCCAACCCTCTACCTTAGGAGGAAGAGGGTATTTATAGTTTCTTACATAAACGCCACCTACGGGCTGTGGATCAGGCATACAGTGGGTAAAGACCTGTACGTCCTCCACGGTGTTACTTAACTAAATACTATCTAACATATACTTGAGGTGACCGACACTTTAATAACTGGATTTATTAAATCCTAACATAACCAAACATGCAAAACATGAAGAATCAAAGACTACGAGCTACAAAGCAAAGAACTTTAACAAGAAACCAAGAACAATCTTAATGTAATATCTGTTTGTACTCTATGTAATTTGAGGTGACCTCCCTTAGGGGGAGATTGTTAGGATTTAGAAAATCCAGTTATTAAAGTGTCGGTCACCTCAAGTATATGTAATCGTTAGAAAGCTCGTAGTCGTAGTTATTTAATGTTAGTTAGTATTTAGTTAAGTAACACCGTGGAGGACGGACGGGTCTTTACCCACTGTATGCCTAATCCACAGCCCGAAGGTGGCGTTTTATGTAAGGTACTATAAATACCCTCTACCTCCCAAGGTAGAGGGTTGGAGCTCATAATAAGATTTTTCTTTCTCTCACTAAGTTCCCAAACCTCTTAACTTTCTCTCTCTAAAACCCTATAGTGTATGCCCCATATTAGTCATGGTTTGATGTGTTTGTGAAATCCAATATGTTACAATAATTTAAATTCACAATATGATAATATTTTGCTAGTAAGAAGATTAAAGTGAAAAACAAGTAAAAATAAAAAATACCTTGGTTTGAGCTAGAGCAGATAAAGGTCGGCTACAGAGTGAAGATACGTTTAAGAACGCACAAAATCAAGAAATGTTGGACCTTTGATACGTTCACCCCAAACTGGATACATTCAAAAGGAGTCGTGAACAAATATAAAAAAAAAGAACTCCAATAAGACAGAAATACGCGAGTACGTGGCTGTTCAAGGAGGTTATCACCATCGACTTGGTGAAAGAATCTTTCGCTGTTTGCGAAGCTTGTACCCGCACAAGTTGTACTTTGTGAAGGATCCTTTTGTTCCATACTTGAATATCGTTGTGTCATCGAGTTGAATCTTTCCAGTCGAAAGTATACTTCAATCATCAGTCGATGATGTTGACACGCGATGTTCAGGATAGTGAGACCCGTCTAATCGCCCCTTCAAATTCCTTTTGCTGTGTCAAGAGTCTTTGTGCAAAGGTCAGCACCAGACGTATTGCTAGACCATTGTCACAACAAAAGGAATTCGATGGGAAGATGAGAACCGGGCAATATCTTAAACATCCCGTATAAATATTAGCAAATGAAGATTGCACTATTCTACCGAGTAGAAAGACTCCAATCGATGACACGACTATTTAGTTGCGTAAGATGCAACTCATTCCGACTGCATAGATATGGGCAATTCTAGACAACCCTTAGTTACAAATATGCAGCTATCCATGATTCTAAATGGTGATATAAGCGCATATACAATATGAGGATAGTGGCATTCCAAATACTATTATTACAGTATTAGAATTATAACGTACTGATAGAGGAACACATACATGGTAGTTGGCAGGTAGCATTATTTGTTGTCAAACCTTTTATATACATTATTTTTCGGTCCTGATTCAGCCTACAGCAACCGTAATACGTACGTGTTAAATACGCGCATTGAATACTACGTAGACATGCGTGTATTTCTCACTTAATCCACGATTTCACTAACACGTCCAAAGTAACAGAAAAACATGAATGATGATTACAAATGAGGCTCGGATATATGTATACAATAGCGATACCAGGCAACCAACATGGCTGCAGTCACACATTCGATGTAACTGCCCTGCCACGATGCAAGCCAAGGAAATGTATACGCATTGGTTACCATATTATCATCATCGCCTATAGATTGGTAGAAAGCTAAAATTCAGGTATACAATAGCGTCGCCAGGCAACAAACAGTGCTGGCAAGACTCGTGGTCGCGTTACAATAAACGGCCCGGAAACATTACACCTTTTTAAAGGTTTACATTGTCAGTCAGCATGCTAAGAAGACAAACCTTTTGTGTATCAATTATAACTTCTGTGCATACAACATTACACCTGAATATTGTTGGTCATCGAGTGGACTCTTTCCACTCGGGAGTCATTTCAAGTGTCAGTCGCTAATGTTGAGACGCGATGTTTAGGATAGCGAGACCCGTCTACTCGCCCCATTGAATTCCTTTTGCTATTTCAACGGTTGTTGTAAAAAGGTCTGAACCAGACGTATTTCTAGACCGTTGTGAGAACGAAAGGGTTTCGAGGGGTGAATTAGAACAGGGCAATATCTTAAACATCTCATATCAATATTAGCAAATGAAGCTTGCAATATTCTATCGGGTGGAAAGATCCCAATCAGTGTGTCACACCCCCAAATTACATGTTTTGCAGCGGAATGGAATTCCTGGGGGTTGACTGTCATAGCATCACAATCACAGTTATATTGAACGACCTAAAGTGTCGTTTGGAAAACATATCGTTTGATTTAATAAAACAATCAGAGTTTACAAAGTATAGGTCCCAAATGAAAATCAAATTGTGCGGAAATAAGTTTGTTACAAGCCAAACGATGTTTTTAAAATGCATAAATTCCATGTGTGACGCGCCGTCACCACGACTCTATGATAAGTCCACATGCATGCCATGAAGTGTATGCCTTAGATACCTGAGATAAAACATGCTAAAAGTGTGAACACAAAGGTTGAGTGAGTTCATAGAGTTTGTGTTTTCATGAAAAACCTTTAAAAAACATTCATGCAGCAAAGGCATTGCAAATCCACTCAGTTCCAAGTCTCGCCCATACAAAACTTGCAACTTGTGTGTTTACAATCCATTGCCAAAATGTGTATAGTTTATTTTCAAGCATATGATGTCAAATGAATTCACAATAGTACCTAACTCGACATAGAACCATAGCACATAATCAATAGTACATCACTCAATGTATCAGTAGTCAACTGATATAGCACATTATTCGACGTAGAACTATAGCACGCAAACAAGAACAATTGATATAGTACAACATTTGGTTTTTAAACGATTTTGATCATGATAGAAGTTATCCTTAAAAATCTAAAGTACTTGTGAAAAATAGTTAAGCATGTATCTCCCCCAAAATAGTTCAAAACATACAAAAGTAGGGGCTACGAAACTCACTTGGACAATGATGTGATGGCAAAAGTGAGTACACTGAAATGTAGCGCAAATCTCTAACCGCGACCTATTATGAATGATATGATCTATAATAAGTCATGATGTAATGTTATGCATGCAACTCGTATGATATCTATACCACTTGTGAATTTTTGAAAATAAAGTTTATCGTCGAAAAATAATCTTATAATGTCTTGACAATGTATAATTTACTTTACAAGTATTTTCGTTGAAATGATATCCTATGATAATTATTTAGTGATTTATTATGAAATTATAGCTCGTTAAGTAAAATATTGTCATTTGACAATTTCATGAAAGTGACTAAATGGCCTCGAAAAGCTAGTCGTAAAATGGTGCATATCGAGTGTTAGGAAACAAACTTAACGGTTTTGGAAAGCTTGTAGCATTATCTCAAAGTGATAGCTTTTAAATTTTATCATAGAGGTCTCGATCATGGAGAAAAACATAGGTAAAGTAGGGTACTTGTACCAAAAATATTGTTTAAGGGTAGTTTTCGGCAAAGTTTGAGTGACCGTATTTTATTCGTTACAACTCTATTTGACGAACGGTTGGAGATTGTGGAAAATAGGCTAGGTGAACTTACTTTTACTAGAAGACATCGTTTTATAAAAAGTACTCCATCGATGTTAAAAACGACTCCCAACATGGTCTTTAGCGGCAACTAGTTTTTGGCTATTAGAAAATATATTAGTGTTTTATACTTGTAATAAAAAGTTACGACGACCTTGTTTAAACACGTGTAATTTTATCGTTATAAGTCCGTTTTCCACGTTTTATATGTCCTTAGCTTTGTGTTAAAGTATACTAATATATTTTTGATAAATCGACTCATTTAGATAACGCCTAAGACTCATTTTCAACTCTTAAAAATCTGGACAGCATGCTGAATTTTCCGGAAATATAGTTTTCGTCGTTAAACTTGAAAATAGCATAACTTCTTCGTTATAACTCCGTTTTAACCCGTTCAAGCGACCACGTTTTCGTTTTAAAGTATATTTTCTGAATATCTAGCCCAATATATTTTGTAAACAGTCGAAATTTCCAGAATTAACAAAAATGACCAGACCCTTATTTATAGTTGTCGAAATGGATTTTTCTCGCGTAATACTTATTCTAACCACTTCAAATCAATGCCAAAGCTATTCTAAACCTACCATACACCTTCTTAGGGTGTCATGGGTTCCTAGACATCATCAAAAATGATATGTTTCAAGGGATAATTATAGGATGATATATATTCATTATAAGTACTTAAAAACAAATAAAGTGGTATAGATAATCATATAACTTGCATGTTTTCTTCAAGCATGATACAAATGACCAAAGTATGAATATGGAAGAATAAAAATGATCATGAAATGCTTACTAGAATGATTTAAGAGTTTTTGAGCTAGAAACTTAATTAATCTATAGGTTTTTATTTCAAAACCTTAACATATATCACTAATAGAACTTGATAAACACTAGATCTTGAAAAATTTATGGTTTCCTCTTGGTGTTCTTGAGTTGGCTGAATATAGAGATGAAAAAGAGAGGATTTTGATGTTTACTTCACCTTCAATGTGTGTACACTATGTGTTTTGAAAGAAATAATATCTAGTAAATAATGAAGTGTACATTTAGAGTAGATTTTTATGAAGACCATGGTGAGTCACATTGTTTTGGTCGACAATGAGTAAAAACAAGAAAAGGTGGTGAGTTTTTAATAAGTAAATGTATTATATTATAATTGTAGTGTATATTTGATAAGTAAAGTAATTATTTAGTGTAGCGTTGGCTAGAAATCGATTTTTACGGAACAAAATAAAATATATCAAAGTCATAAAAATTATAAAAATACATTTCTTACAAGAATTTAGTGAATAAATATTTATCGAATTGAATTTACGAAAACCGTCGTAAATATTTATACATAACAATTTATATACAAAATAAATTGAAAACATCGGGTAAACTAATAATATAATTTTTATAGTCTTAAAATGAGTATAAAAATATATTAGGATAATTTTTGGAAGTGTCGGATCAAATATTCAAAATAAATGATTACGCGATAGCGTTTATTTAATAGGAAATTTTACGTTTAATGAAAAATGCAAATCCATGCATGAACTAATATGACGATGATGTTACTAATGATATGTAGACTAAATCTAGTCTATATGAAATATCCTTAATGATATGTTCATGAATTCGCAGCTAAACCATTAAGGTTACGCGAATTTGATACTCGTAAACCTAGTTTACGATAAATGATGAATAGTGAATTTTCAAAGTTCGTAAAATGACCTGAAATTACGAGTTGACACATTCGCCCACCCTAAAAGGAATTCAGTCCCTGAATTCAGTTCGTGTTGGTCTCGTGTTTAGTGTTTGGATGAGGCAAACTTTCCCATTCTCGAGCAAAACCCTCAAAAGACATTTTGGTAACCGATTTTTACTTAATCTCACAACTCATCAAACAAGAACTGTCATGAGATTAGGCTAAATCGGTTTGAAGGAGGTCTTTTGAAAATTTGGCTCGATTACGGAATTGCTTACACATATGAGACTACTACTCCGTTCATTGCATGATTCTTCCTGAATTAGACATAGGTGATCAGGCTATGTATACTTTAGGAGTAACTATGCAATGCTTGGACTAATCGACTCATATGATGTTTGGTATTGAGTCAACTGATGTTAAAATTGTGATAGGGAATGACAAGGCATTCTCCACATTGGAGTCTAAAGGAAGGATAATGAAATGGGTAACTGAGGGCATCTATGTGACAATCGGTTTGAAATGAAAGTAAATAACTCTCAAAAAGTGCGCATGAATCCGCATGTAAAGTGAATATGCACTTATGATGAAATGATGAGATGCTATGATGATGTAGTTATAGTCTAGGGTCAAAGATGCAACCTAGTTCTATATAACCGAAGCTCTGATGCCAATCTGTCACACCCCCAAATTACCTGTTTTGCAGCGGAATGGAATTCCTGGGGGTTGACTGTCATAGCATCACAATCACAGTTATATTGAACGACCTAAAGTGTCGTTTGGAAAACACGTTCTTTGATTTAATAAAACAATCAGAGTTTACAAAGTATAGGTCCCAAATGAAAATCAACTTGTGCGGAAATAAGTTTGTTACAAGCTAAACGATGTTTTTAAAATGCATAAATTCCATGTGTGACGCGCCGTCACCACGACTCTATGATAAGTCCACATGCATGCCATGAAGTGTATGCCTTAGATACCTGAGATAAAACATGCTAAAAGTGTCAACACAAAGGTTGAGTGAGTTCATAGAGTTTGTGTTGTCATGAAAAACCTTTAAAAAACGTTCATGCAGCAAAGGCATTGCAAATCCACTCAGTTCCAAGTCCCGCCCATACAAAACTTGCAACTTGTGTGTTTACAATCCATTGCCAAAATGTGTATAGTTTATGTTCAAGCATATGATGTCAAATGAATTCACAATAGTACCTAACTCGACGCAGAACCATAGCACATAATCAATAGTACATGACCCAATGTATCAGTACTCAACTGATATAGCACATTATTCGACGTAGAACTATAGCACGCAAACTAGAACAATTGATATAGTACAACATTCGGTTTTGAAACGATGGTGATCATGATAGAAGTTATCCTTAAAAATATAAAGTACTTGTGAAAAATAGTTAAGCATGTATCTTCCCCAAAATAGTTCAAAACATACAAAAGTTGGGGCTACGAAACTCACTTGGACAATGATGCGATGGCAAAAGTGAGTACACTGAAATGTAGCGCAAATCTCTAACCGCGACCTATTATGAATGATATGATCTATAATAAGTCATGATGTAATGTTATGCATGCAACTCGTATGATATCTATACCACTTGTGAATTTTTGAAAATAAAGTTTATCGTCGAAAAATAACCTTATAACGTCTTGACAATGTATAATTTACTTTACAAGTATTTTCATTGAAATTATATCCTACGATAATTATTTAGTGATTTATTATGAAATTATAGCTTTTCGTCGTAAAACATTGTCATTGGACAATTTCATGAAAGTGACTAAATGGCCTCGAAAAGCTTTTCGTAAAATGGTGCATATCGAGTGTTAGGAAACAAACTCCACGGTTTTGGAAAGCTTGTAGCATTATCTCAAAGTCATAGCTTTTAAATTTTATCATAGAGGTCTCGATCATGGAGAAAAACATAGGTAAAGTAGGGTACTTGTACCAAAAATATTGTTTAAGGGTAGTTTTCGGCAAAGTTTGAGTGACCGTATTTTATTTGTTACAACCCCATTTGACGAACGGTTGGACATTTTGGAAAATAGGCTAGGTGAACTTACTTTTACTAGAAGACATCGTTTTATAAAAAGTACTCCATCGATGTTAAAAACGACTCCCAACATGGTCTTTAGCGGCAACTAGTTTTTGGCTATTAGAAAATATATTAGTGTTTTATACTTGTAATAAAAAGTTACGACGACCTTGTTTAAACACGTGTAATTTTATCGTTATAAGTCCGTTTTCCACGTTTTATATGTCCTTAGCTTCGTGTTAAAGTATACTAATATATTTTTGATAAATCGACTCATTTAGATAACGCCTAAGACTCATTTTCAACTCTTAAAAATCTGGACAGCATGCTGAATTTTCCGGAAATATAGTTTTCGTCGTTAAACTTGAAAATAGCATAACTTCTTCGTTATAACTCCGTTTTAACCCGTTCAAGCGACCACGTTTTTGTTTTAAAGTATATTTTCTAAATATCTAGCCTAAAATACTTTTATAAACTGTCGAAATTTCCAGAATTAACAAAAATGATCAGACCCTTATTTATAGTTGTCGAAATGGATTTTTCTCGCGTAATACTTATTCTAACCACTTCAAATCAACGCCAAAGCTATTCTAAACCTACCATACACCTTCTTAGGGTGTCATGGGTTCCTAGACATCATCAAAAATGATATGTTTCAAGGGATAATTATAGGCTGATATATATTCATTATAAGTACTTAAAAACAAATAAAATGGTATAGATAATCATATAACTTGCATGTTTTCTTCAAGCATGATACAAATGACCAAAGTATGAATATGGAAGAATAAAAATGATCATGAAATGCTTACTAGAATGATTTAAGAGTTTTTGAGCTAGAAACTTAATTAATCTATAGGTTTTTATTTCAAAACCTTAACATAGATCACTAATAGAACTTGATAAACACTACATCTTGAAAAATTTATGGTTTCCTCTTGGCGTTCTTGAGTTGGCTGAATATAGAGATGAAAAAGAGAGGATTTTGATGTTTACTTCACCTTCAATGTGTGTACACTATGTGTTTTGAAAGAAATAATATCTAGTAAATAATGAAGTGTACATTTAGAGTAGATTTTTATGAAGACCATGGTGAGTCACATTGTTTTGGTCGACAATGAGTAAAAACAAGAAAAGGTGGTGAGTTTTTAATAAGTAAATGTATAATATTATAATTGTAGTGTATATTTGATAAGTAAAGTAATTATTTAGTGTAGCGTTGGCTAGAAATCGATTTTTACGGAACAAAATAAAATATTTCAAAGTCATAAAAATTATAAAAATGCATTTCTTACAAGAATTTAGTGAATAAATATTTATCGAATTGAATTTACGAAAACCGTCGTAAATATTTATACATAACAATTTATATACAAAATAAATTGAAAACATCGGGTAAACTAATAATATAATTTTTATAGTCTTAAAATGTTAGGAATTAGAAAATTCCATGTTAAAGTGTCGGTCACCCCAATAATGGTCTAGCATATGTTAGCTCGTAGATTTGTCGTTGTTTACATTATTTAGTAGTTTATTAGTTAGTTTGTAGCGTAGATTAGTTTAGTGTAACACCGTGGAGGAAGGACGGGTCTTTACCCACTGTATACCTGATCGACAGGCCGATAGGAGGTCGTGTATTTTGTAAGTATAAATACCCCTTCCATCCATGGAAGGGGTGTGGCTTCTTTGAATCTAACCTTTCACTTTTGATAAGCAACTCTCTTTCAAGAACCTCCTCTCAACTCTCTTCATCTCTCTAAATGGCTTTCTTATTTAATCATTGTCCTAGACCACCCGAATCATCAAACAACATAATATTCACGATCCTTCAATTGGTACCAGAGCCAAGGTTGTGTTGTTTTGATGATCTACATGGTTTCTTAATGCGGTTTGTTCAATTTCTTATGCGAGTTGGTTATGTTTGATGTGGGTTGATGATGTTTTGATGAGTTGTTTATGGTGGTTGAGTATGATTATAGTCAAAAACTGTTTTTACAAGTTGTTTGAATATGCTTTTAAATGACTTTTTAAATACTTGGTTGTGTTATGTCTTTTGGTCAAAACTGAGTTGTTTATATCATGCTACCTTTTGTAACTTGACTCATATTGGTTACTGTTTTGGGTTGTCACTTTCTGGGTTCGTGATGTTGTCAAAATATTTGCATCAGCTTTGGTCTTTCAAGGTTGTCTAAACTATTTTCCTCGTGGTCTAACGGTCTTAAATTGGTCTAACGAAATATCTTGCATTCAGCTTTCTGGGTTTTGTGATAAAATGATCAAGTCTTGCCTTGTTCTATGAAGCGAGTTTCCTATTTCATCAAAGCGAGTTGACAGTATTGACTGTCCTTACTCAATGTATTCTTGGATGTGAGTCGTTATAATGTCCAGATACAATGAAAAGATGTGAGTTGCTATGGTCCATATGCAAGTTGCTCTCAACTCGCTTTTATGCGTGTTGCACTTGCTGTTGAGCGAGTTGCTATAAGTATGCGAGTTGTGGACTCACATTTTTGAATGCGAGTTGTTAAATGTGTTCATGCGAGTTGTTGATGATGCAAGTTGAGTGATGCAAGTTATGTGTACAAGATATGGATGCGTGTTGTTATGCTAGTTGAGAAAGAAAGATGTGACACAGACTTGTTCCAAACCGACATCAATAAACCCTGAACACCACATCATCACAGATCCATGATACCTTTTCCAACTCAAACAATCATACAACAACAATCTATCCTAACTTCAATCCCATTTCAATTAACCTAAACCATGACTCGACTCGACTCTAAACAAGATCTCTGATGTTGGTTTCCTTCAAGCTTTCAATGTAACATCAATACACTTTCAAGGTCTAATACTCGAAAGAAACTCATAACCTCACCGATCATTTTATGAAGCATGGCCTCAATATCTCTTCGAACATAAAATAAGACGAATAAAAATAGTGTTAATCTCTTAAACTTTGGTTCATTCAAAGGTCACTACCGATGAATACATCACTAATAAGTGTACGTGACCTCAGTACATCTTGTTTACTAAGATCTCAGCCATTCTCTTTTTATTCGTGGTAAACACTTTGAGTTTTTCAAGACCTTCTAGGTCAGAATCACGAATTAGAAATTTGCATCATCGATATATAAGTAAAAGTCTATGTCATATTCGAACTATAGGGTCAAAGATATATAACAACATGTGTTATACTCTTTCCCTTGGTTCGTTTTTCTCTAAAAATAAAAAACAACTTCAAATGTATGCTATCAAGAAATGCAAATCAAGTTGTATCATTCTTACCCGACCTTGTTGCCAAACCTTGAAACCGTCCCAAGTTATCAAGCCATCTCTGTGGCGATGAGTATTAGAGGCATACAAGGGCGTATAGGATTTGATCTATGATTTCCTGAGTGAGTCTTAGTGAGAGAAGGATACCAGTTGGAGGCGTACAGATGAGAGATTAGGGTTTGGTTGGTAGGAGAGATTTTAGGGATTTGAGTGTGTAAGGTGATTTTTATACCCCGAGTTATTAGGTCAATCTATACTGGATCGGATACTGTTTTTCAAACCTGGGCTGTGTTATATGAACGTGGGCCGTGTAGTGTTGTCTTTTGATTTCTTGGGCCAAGTAGCTTCAATGGTTTAATGACATGAACGTGGTTATTGTTTGTGTAAGATTTGTTCAAAGGGCCACGTGAGTTACATTTGCAAGTTTCAACTTGTAAGTAATATTGGGATGCACACAGTTTAATTATATGAGTTTTATGAGACTTACAATATTTGAATCGGGTGCTAATGGACTATCGGTTTGAACGGGATAATCTGTGTTGAATATGACTTGATATTAGAATGGTGTTGATTATGGAAGATATTCGGGCCGTGTATTGATATTATCTTGGTTAATTAAAATGGTTAGATTGAGCCCAATCAAAACTTGAACCATGGACGTGGATATTGATTGCTAACTTGTCTTGAATCTGGCAAAATGTCACGTTGATTGGATATGGACGACGCGTTGTTAGTTGATGATGCGTTCTGTGATAATGAGGTCTAATTTGGGGGGATGATGAGATTTGATGTGTTTTGAGGCTTGATGCTTTGGTTTATGCAGTTTCACGAAGGTTATTATGTCACGGCTAGAACTGAATGTTAAACACGGGTGACTACGGGGTTGTTGCTTGGTATTTCTTATTTGGTTTTGAGGTGAAATTCTCCGAGCACATTTACTTATTTCGTCTTCTTTCTTTCTACCCTTCCGCGAAGAGGACTTGTTTGGGCACTTATAGAGGGTGATAAAGACTTGGCTATTTAGGTACGTTTGTGATTCTTTCTCTATTTACCCACAACGTAACGATCACTTCGGTGTCTCACTTAGTTGAGAATGTCAAGAGGTTTTGTACATTGGGTACACCGTTTCTTTTCACAAGGATTAGTACAAGTTTAAGTAACAAATCTGGGGAATAATACTTCATGATCAAGTTTGGCATATCGGGTTTACCTCTCCATGTTGTCACTATAATAGTAGACATAATGCGTGAATGATGTGTTTACCAAAGTGTTTATTGGATTGTTGATGATTCTGTTAATGTTGGAGTATGTATCGCTGATGAACCGCTACATGTTCCCCTAAAACAGATATTCACTGAAACTAAAATTGTCATAACACATTCAAGCTGACATTGTTTACGGTTTTGTCTTGATTTTGTAAAATCCCACGAAAGAACCTATTTCTCGGTTTAAATCATAGACTTGTAATATCCTGTGACAATGGAAACATCCTGGTATTAGTAAAGTGCATTTCCGGATCTATCTTACGGTTTATTCTTGGTTTTGTAAAATCCCGCGAAAGAAATTATTTCTCGGTTTAAACCTTAGAGTTGTAAAATCCCGTAATGATGGAACAATCTTGGAGAAGAGAAAGTGTAATTCTGGATCTTACTTGATGCTGGTGCTACGGTTTTTGCTTCGAAGAAGGGATAAAAGAGTGTACTTCATGAATTGGATGTGTGTTTGGATATTCGTCATGGTAGTTTGGTTATTACATGGTTTTCGGGGTTATGTGCATTTAACCATGGTCGGGATCAAAACCATTATCAGAGTTCACTTAAAACGTCAAAGGAGGCTAGATTTGAACTTTTAACCAGAAGATGTGACAACGGGGTTAATTCACTATTATTTATTTGAGGTTGAAGTGAAATATCACGGGCGAGTGTACTTAGTATCTGAAGATATCGGGGATGGTTGGATGAAGATTCTTCATGATCCTTGTTCGAGCTTATTATTAAAAACGGAGACTTGGAAATCTAGTTATTGTTGGGTGTCTTTTACCTTTTCTTTTACCACTTGGGGGAATTGGGCTCATACCACTACAAAATAACTATCACTTTAAGGAGTTACGTTGTAGTGCTCAGTGTCACATTCAATTGTGGATTTTCAAGAGGTAATGTACGTCTTATACGTGATGGTTGGTTGGTTGAAGAGTATAGAGTACATAGAGAGTACTTAGAGATGCTAATGGAAATCGGCACCGCTCTTTGTTACATATGTGCAAGTTTAAGTCACGAGTTCGGGGTAGTTTACTTCAGGGCCAAATTCATCATATTGGGTTTTCTCCATCAGCTGTCACGACAAAGAGCCTACTGTATGATAATGGGGTTGATTACAAGTTTGCCAAGAGTAGATGAAAAGAGAGAGATTTATGACGTTTGAACACAACAGTTCAAGCCTCGTACTCTAAAGAAAAGAAAAGTGTACGTTTCAGTGCGCTTTATCTTCCGAAGAAGAGAAATCTTCTTATGACGTATGAACACATCAGTTCATGCCTCGTATTCTAAAGAAAAGAAAAGTGTACGTTTCAGTGCGCTTTATCTTCGAAGAAGAGAAATCTTCTTATTATGACCATTCTCATCAACATGCTTCATACTTTTCCATGCGCTTCAGTCATCAAGTGAACCGGGCTACCACTGATTGTTTTCTCATTCCACGTGCTCGATTATAATGAAGATGGCGACATCATGTGCTTATTTTGCTGGAGAGAAGTGTGAATAGAACATTCGGATGATTTTCACTTATTTAGTCAAGAATGGCATCTCCGTATGCAATTCTTGAGGGGGAGAAGAAGTGTGAATTTTTTGCATTGTTGATTGATATTTGAGAATATAAATGGTCATACGGCTCTAAAATCATGTAAGAACCGAGCTTCTTCTTATCGGGTCATCTTCACATGGAGTTTTTCTCTTCTAAGAGCCGTTGGTTGACATCTTCACTCGGATTGATGATTTTATCGACAAAGTGCTTCCGGTTAATGCTTCACGTTCACATCAACATGATGATTCCGAACAATCTATCTGTTCTTGTTTGATGTGATTGGTAGTTTGGTGTTACCATTTAGTGTGTTCGTTGCGGCCTGATTGCTGATTTCCTTGATGAACATCTTTCTGTTCTTGTTTGATTGGGAGGGATTTTAGTTAAGAGGATTTGCAAGATGTAAGTTAATTGGGATGCTTTTTGGTGGGATGCTTTTGGTGTGAGTTGAAGATGTTAACTATCTATTCCCCAACTGCACAATCTTGAAGAAGGTCGAGTCTACAGTCTGTTCTACATTTTCTGCTACATGTTATAAGACTAAAGACGAGTTGCATTTAACGATCTAAAGACTTCTTCTTAATCTGGGCATTTATCAAACAAATTGTCGGTGTAGGGGAGAGCACTAATTGGGAGAGTGTTATAAGTCAGATTCAATCTCCAATCAGACTTGCTCATATTCTTTAGCAATGACTCCTCGAGACGTTGATATTGACTATTGTAATATTGAAGTTGCACTATTGAATGATAATCCGCTCTTTGGTATTCATTTGCCAAATCTTCACGGATTATTGTTCATGAAAAATGATCCGCTCTTTGGTATTCCTTTATCAAATCTTCACGGATTATTGTGCACTCTGTAAATCAACCAAATAAACATTAAGGAAAATGACTACCTCATCCGCTTGAAGACATTATTGGTGAATCTTCCAGATCAGTCTCTATATGTATATCTTTAGGAAGATGGAATTGATGTGGAGGAATCATTTGTTCGGTTCGTTAATGGGTCAATGTACATCCGGTTGTACATTTATTCACGTGTTGGACATTTGACACAAGTTGGTTACTCGAGTTAATCGTTTATCACTTATTTGAGATTGAAGTTGACTTTCACAAAGGCGTGTTCTTATTTGATAACTTGCTCGGGCTTAAAATTTTGAGTTGAAGACTTGGTATATCTAGTTACCGCATCGAGGTGGATGGTTGAAGACCTGGTTAACTATCACTATTAGGAGTTACTTTGTTTTACTCAGTGTCACACGAATATGACGGTGTGGATAATCGCAAGAGGTGTTAATGTCTCATACTATGTTTGGGTAGTGAGTACTTAGAGATTTGCTTGAAGCATAAATTCTCTACACCGTTCTTCCATCATTAGGTGCAAGCTTAAGATACAAATGTGGGGAAGTTGACTTCAGTTTCAAGTATGGTATATCGGGTTTTCTTCTTCAGTGGTCACTTCAAATTGTCTACATAAGGGTTGATAAAAAAATAGTCAGAGAGAGTCTTTGGCAAGTTGATTCTCACAAGAGTTCAAGTGTTCTTCTCATAAAGATTTCAAGTATATGGGCTTATACTATGTTCGTGATTCTGAAGTGTCAAATCCAGTAAGGGGGAAGGAGAGACACACATCTAAACACAAAGCGAGTAAACTTGATGAACTTAATTCTTCTAAGTGATTGAAGATATCCCGGGAAGACAAATGTTATTACCGTATAGAAACTCAAGGTTTGACTCATGGCGAGTAAACTTGATGAACTTAACTCTTCTAAGTGATTGAAGATATCCCGGGAAAATAATTGTCATGACCGCAGAGAATCTCAAGGTTTTACTCATCAAGGCTTATGGTGTAATTCTTATTCCAACTATGTGGGGGAAGCGATGGAAGAGTTAGTTTCTGAAGATAAAAGAGGTACACAAGTGCGTGATGATTTCGATGGTATTGCAATGATCAGGGGAGAGAGATTGTGTACATTGGGATTCTCAATTGTTTCACTTGAGTGCTTAATCAGTGATTCAGAGATATAATCACTTATTCCGAGTTGACATCCCAGAGATTGTCATCCGCAGAGATAATCAGTGACTTGGCCTGCTTCTTCAATGTTATCGGTTATTCCTTCCTTGTGTATTGGTATACTTCGGATACTTGAGCTTCATACACGATCATCGGGGAAGAAAAATGTGAACATGGGGAGGTGTTTTCATTCCCCTCATGATGTGTATTCGGGAGAGCTCTTGGGTATTGGTGTACTTCGGTTCTTGAGCTTCATACACGTTCATCAGGGAAGAAAAATGTGAACATGGGTAGGTGTTCTTCATTCCCCTCATGAAGTGTATTCGGGAGAGTTCTTGAGCATTATACTAAGAGACGGACTGCATCATTTCAACTACACGGGGTAAGTGGTCTCTTGACACTTTTTTTGGAATGGATTGCTTCAGACTTCAGTGGTTATGAAATTTGAGAAGATTATTTATGAGTGGGATGATACGTTGCTATTCTTGTTGATGATATAACCCCGAACGGAGAACCTCGATTATTGTTCTTAAATGGAGCAGCGGGATTTATGATAATGGTGTGCTTCTCTGTGCACCTGGCTAAGGAAAGCTTGAAATAGAGCTTCGAATCTGCTTATCTAAAGGATTTTCGGTTTGGGGGGAAGCTGCCAAAGTCTCACTTTCAGATGGTTCAATTTCTTTCTTCAATTCAAGAGCCCTGGAAGCTTTGGTGGTGAATGTTTAAGACTTGATGATTTCTATCTTCTACGACGTGCCTGCCGATATCCTTATCTCGTACTCGTTTCATCATCTTCTTTAACTATATCATCTATTCTATCCTTGTAAATATTATTCGAAAAGCAAAATACAAAAATATAAAACCAACAAAAAGAAAATAGAAAAATATAATATCTTCAAAAACCCATAAAAATCAGAAAATTTGAAAAAAAAAATTCCAAAAATATGTTTTCTCTAGACATGTCTTCGGTATCGATAACATCTACGGTCTTAGAAATGTCATTCAATAATGGCACGGGACTTTAGATGAAGTTCGAGCAGGAGGTGTAAATATTCTTTTCTAAACATGTCTCAAAAAATGGCTTGCAGTTATTTCTGACTGAACCGGGCTTCAAATGATGGCTTGCGTTACTCGCATGTGACCCTGGGCGCTTAAACTATGGCTTGCTATTATTTCGATAGCAACCGCTCTTCAAGAAAGGAAAGTGTTGCGCTAAACCATTTTTCAAAATTCGTGCACTTATCCAAAAACAAATTTGAGGAAAGTATGTCGAAGGACTACTGTTCCTACACAAATGTTTTTCCGTCTAAAATTCTTCAGAAAAATATTTGTTATTTTTCAAAATGGTGGTAAATGAGTTGCTTGAAAATCAATCTTATTCAGAGTTTTCGAAATAAATTAAAAACTCAATCAATGACTTCAGCGCTTTTAAACTTTTCAAAAATTGAGTCATTGATTGAGGGGATAATGTTTTCAAATGTATATCATCTAACGGGCTTTCTTTAATATCCTACGTGCTTAATTAAAATTGATATTTGCCTATGTCGAAGGACTAGGAGTTTAGGATATGATTGTTAGGATTAGATGATTACAGTTTGATGAAACACATCATTCCCATGCTTTATATGAACTGATTGACATGTTGAATTGAATTTTATTAGTCGATTGTTGTTTGGGTGTTGTCGACCACCATATATCTGTTTGTGTCCACTAAAGTATGCAGGTATCTTGGTATAAGAATGTTCCCGATCAGGATCCTACATAATATGATGTTTGGATGCCGAAACGAAAGGGTAACTAGATCTTGGGTTGACAAATGAAGAAACAGAGCTTAATTGGACTTCTATGTAGAGTTGGCATAAATGCAACGTGATGCGTGCCAAACAGTCAAGCTAAATCACTCAAGCCGGCCACTTGTGAATAGCCGACCGTAATCAGCTTAAAACTGCTTAAGCACGAATGCAATGAAGATCTGAGGAGTATAGTGTTTCCCCGGATCGTTATGTCCCAGCGAGCTATGCAATGGATCACCTTACGAATAGTGATCGAGGAATTTGAACGGAAAAAGGGATTGATTATGATTATAACTACCGGAAAAGCCAACAAATTACAACGGCTTAAATGCAAATTAAAGGAAATTAAAAAGATAAAAACTATTAAATAAACGCTATCACTATATTTAAAATGATGTTTTTGTTTTTATGTTTTTATAAAGCTTAAATTAAAAACTACGTAACGTACAAATGAAAACGTGAAACTTACACAATATTAACCCTAAAAATATGAAAATGATATTTTTACAATCCTAATGATAAAAGAAAATTTTTAGAAAAAGAAAATTAATTTTATAACTATCTATCTAATTATTATTAATTAAAAACTACTTTTAACTATTTAATAATAGCCTAAAATACAAGAAATTAGGAAATAAAGCTATAAAAATAAAATTAAGACTTAGGAAAATCTAAAATATCAAAATAGAATTTTCAAAACTATTTTTGTATTTTTCTGAATATTTTTCTATTTTTTATGAATTTTAAACTATTAAAAACTAATTAAATTACTAAAAATTACAAAATAAACTATGAAAAATCTGGAAAATTACTTTTTTTACTTTTTATATTTATCTAAACCTAAGAAAAATGAAAAATTATTTTTTTGAAACTTTTCTTAATTATTTGTATTAAAAGCTAATTAAAAATGCTTAAAAACTACTTTAAATTAAGAAAAATAGCAAATCAACTTAGAAAAATCTGAAAATTTCAGGGAAACTCTAAAATTATATTAGGAAGCTAGGAAAAATGGAAAAACAGGTGCTTATGTGGATGAATTTGAAACTGCTATCACAAGTGCTTATGAATAAGTACTTGAATAAGCCAAATGAACAAAGCAAGCCACCAACTGTTAACAGAAGTCAAACTAAGCTAAAAGAACCTAAATGCAACAGATTTAAACAGGCCTTAACCTCTGATTTGCAATTACAACAGATTTGATGTTTTTAATAAATGTGCTAAATCAGTTTCTGGGGAGTTTGCTACTACAAAACAAGCACTCAAATAAGCTATAAATCAAAAACAAAAGCTTGAAACCTACACTAGACCTAGCCAACTATTTGTGAACCAATTTAGAGCTAACAACAAGCTCAAATGAGCTCTATGCAATGCTGCACAAAACCACATGTACACACTCAGTTAAGACTGAGTGTGTGCAGGGCATTTTGTGCCATGTTGTCAAGTGCTTTTGAAGCTATTAAAAATTTGACAAAAATCTGATAAAATGAGGATAAAGAAATAGACCAGGTGAAGTATTTAGAACAACAAACCTCACTAAATTTGACCCAGTAATGAATCCTAGAAAATTCCTCTTAGATTGGCTAAAAACCACTTTTCAGTTTTTGACTTTTTAAAATGAAGATGAAACTTTGACTTTTTTGAGTTTTGATTCAAATTTAAGGACTGATCTTGGTTTTTATTGATGAAATGAAGTTACTAAAAGCTTTGTCTATGGATTTTGAACATAAAACAAGTGATTTGCTTTCCAAAAACACAACAGATCAGCTGCTAAATCAGTTAATAGGCAATTTTGACTTTGACAGTTGCAGGTGCAGTTTTTTGGACTTGAATGAGTTAAATAAAGCTAAACAAACATAACACCACAGGCATTAACCACTGAACCTACCCCCAATGCAGAGTAACAAGCTGAACCAAACACCTCTTTTTCAACTGTTTTGCAAGCAAAACAAATCTAACTGCTAAACTAGCATACCCTAGTGATCAAACTGACTTTAATTCACTTAAATAAAACTTAATGAGCAGATTTAAACTATTTAAAACTACCAATAATGATTATGCAAAGAAATCTTAAAAATCACTTACAAAGGGTCCTAGCCACTATGGCTTGAAACAATGAACCAAAGTACCACTAACCTATCCAAACCCCTACCCTAGCTCAATATCAACCCAATTCCATGGCTGCTTCACCCATTGACCAAATCTACATCATATTTGCCCCCGTTTGACTTTTATTGACCAAGTCCCAAAATTACTTGAATCTTGAATGTGAGCTTATACAAAACTATAATAAGCTCATTTAAGCTTGTTGAAGCTTAAAGATAAGCTAAGAAGAGCTTTGATACATGAGTTTGAAAATGAGAATTGCAACAGCAAGCTTAACTAATCAAAATGGTAATTTGACTTAAATTGAGACTTGAAAATGCTTTATATTGATACAATAACTTAAACTGAGTACATTATAACAAAAGGTTACAGATTTTTGAGCTTAACTAAAACTTTATATTAAAGTCGACATTAATGAAAATTTAAATAACTAGTAGACTCTTTGAAACTCTTCCCTTCTCTTTTATAATCCAAACTCTTTGTCTCTCTCTTCTGAATAGTTCCCATCAATCCTCAGTCATTGGATGGCTTTAAAACAATCCTGGCCATTCAAACAGATTTTGGCGCCAATTTTCCTTTTATCCATTTGGGGTTGAGTGAGGGGGGGAAGATGCATTAAATGCATATTGGAGGGTAGCTAAGGTGGAGGGGACATGGTTGAGTGGAGTTTGAGGAGGGGGGATGGGTTGTAGCTGAGTTGCAGGAAGCAGTTGGGAGGGAGGACTTTAGGCGCCAACTGGGGTGGTAATAATGGAAGGGGGGGTCAAAATGCAATTTGACAGGGGTTCAAGAGGTTTATGACCAGGCCAAAAAGGTTTTGAAGGGTTTAATACTCAAGGGGCCTTTATGCAATTTCTGAAAATGTGAGGACCAAAACTGCCAATATCTCAAAGTTGATCCAAGGGTTGAAAGTGACAATCTCAAAAAGTATAAGGACCAAACTTGCCATTTTTCAATTTTCCAGGGGCCATTTTTGCCAAATTTCAAACTTGAAGGACTAATTTTGTAATTTTCTCAAACTTTTGACATTTTTCACCAAAGGACTAAATTTGACAACTTATGATTTTAAAAGGACCTTAGGTGACTTTTCTTTTGAAATTAGGACTCAGGGACTATTTTTGACAATTTTAGAAACTTGAGGGACTGAAACTGCCAATTATGCAAACTTTGCTCATTTTTTCATCTGATTTTAAACATTTTGCGTCTGAAACATATAAAATGCAATTTTGGAATATTTCCAGTATTTTGATGCATTTCGAGCATTTTAAACGTTTTGCAGTTCAAATTTGACTAAAAATGATGAGTATTTACACACTCATCAATCCCCCACACTAAACTATTGCTAGTCCCTAGCAATCTTTTGAGAAAAACTTAATGGATTTGAATCTCTTTACCAAAAGCCATTACTTCTGAGTAGCCAAATGTTTTAGTTCAAGTAAGAACCATGGTACACCGATAACCATGTGATTTTGAGCAAACCACCGGCTTCCAACGGATTTGATTTGTCTTTACGGCCGTTTTGCTGGACTAGCCAACTCTTAGATAAATTATCAATATTATCTTTGGTGAGCTGATTACCAATTATGGTTTTTCCACTGCCTTTACCACAAGCCATAAACTTGCGGGCTAGCCAACTCTTCACTCTTTAGGATATGGTGAGCTGAATACCATACAATTTTGGGCAAATTGCAAGCCGTCAACGGATTTGAGATATCTTTACCAAGAGCCGTTTGCTCCTGGATTAGCCAATCCTTTTGTTTATTAGACAAGGTGGACTGATAACCAATTGAGTAAGTGTAGAACACTTACTCCAAAAAAAAATTTGGCCAAAAACGGGGGAATTGGGCGGGATAATTACATGATAAAATTCGTGAGAATTCCCCCCCACACTTAGAAATCAATATTGCCCTCAATTTTCAAAGTACCGGCGGTTATGCCGAAACAAAGAACGTAAAAGGGAAATACTACGGCCATTATTTTGAGAGAAATTTTTTTTTTTTTTTTTTTTTTTTTTTTGAGAAAACTTATATACACAACATGTGGGGCAACCCCCCCACACTAGGGTGGTAGAAAGATAGAAAGAAGTCAGAAATATGGGTGATAACCCATATTGCATGCTATGTTTTGATTCGAGTCGCTAGCTTGACTCGATCCCCGCATTCATTGGTTCATGGGGAAAGTTTGTAAATCCGGGACAACCACAAGGGGAATGTCCTCTCCAAAATAGTGCTTCAACCTATGTCCATTCACTTTGAAGTTTGGCCCGTCTATTTGAGATAATTCGATGGTGCCATATGGAAACACTTTGGTAATGGTGAATGGACCAGTCCAACGGGTCTTAAGTTTCCCCGAGAAGATCTTCAATCTAGAATTAAAAAGAAGGACTCGGTCACCAACGTTGAAAACACGGTTCTTAATCTTTGAGTCATGGATCTTCTTTGTCTTTTCTTTGTAGATCAAAGAGTTCTCGTAGGCTTGATCACGGAGTTCATTTAATTCGTTGAGTTGAACTTTCCGATGATCACCCGAAGACTTGAGGTCGAAATTTGCATGCTTCAAGGCCCAATAGGCTTTGTGCTCAAGCTCGATCGGGAGATGACACGCCTTTCCATACACGAGCTTGTAAGGAGTACACCCGATGGGTGTTTTGTAGGCGGTACGGAAGGCCCAAAGTGCATCTTCTAATTTGTCCGACCAAGAGGCACGATTTTCGCCTACGGTCCTCTCCAAGATTCTTTTCAAACCACGGTTCGAAACTTCCACTTGCCCACTAGTTTGTGGGTGATACGCAGTGGAGAGACGGTGGGTGACACCGTACTTAAGCATTACTTTTGCGAATTGGTCATTCCAAAGTGTGTACGCGATCACTAATGATGGCACGAGGAGTTCCAAAACGGGTAAAGAGAGACTTTAAAAACTTCACCACTACTCGGGCGTCGTTGGTAGGTAGCGCTTTCGCCTCCACCCATTTAGACAAGTAATCGACCGCCACGAGTATATACTTGTTCCCTCGAGAAGACGGGAACGGCCCCATAAAGTCAATGCCCCATACGTCAAATATCTCGCACACTTGAATGGCATTTTGAGGCATTTCATCTCTTTTAGAGATGTTACCATGACGTTGGCAAGAGTCGCAAGATTTGACGAGGTCATGGGCATCTTTGTAAATTGTGGGCCAATAGAAACCAGAATCAAACACCTTCTTGGCGGTGTAGTTCGGGCCATTATGTCCCCCCGTGGGTCCATGATGACAAGCCTTGAGAATTTCATCGGCTTCTTGGCCGTGAACACACCGTCGGATGACTTGATCCGCACAAACCTTAAACAAGTAGGGGTCGTCCCAGAAGTAATGCTTAACATCTTTGAAGAATTTGTTTTTCGGTTGGGACGACATCCCTTTCACAACAAAGTTACCCGCATGATAGTTTGCAAAGTCGGAAAACCATGGGGTACTAGAATCTCCACGATGAGATACCACATTAAGTGTCTCGAGAGGAAATGTTTCGTTTATCTCCTTTTTATCGAGCACACCTTGATGAGGATTTTCAAGACGGGAAAGATGATCAGCCGCTAGGTTCTCTGCTCCTTTTTTATCACGAATGGTGATATCAAATTCTTGTAGGAGGAGAATCCATCGGAGCAATCTCGGCTTAGCATCTTGCTTAGCAAAAAGATATTTGAGAGCCGAGTGATCCGTATACACTATGCTTTTGGACAAGATCAAGTATGGCCGAAACTTCTCGAAAGCATACACCACGGCTAGTAATTATTTTTCCGTCGTGGTGTAATGTGCTTGAGCTTCGTTCAAGGTTTTGCTAGCATAGTGTATAGGCTGGAAATGTTTAGCTTTGCGTTGCCCCAAGACTGCACCTATGGCGAAATCACTTGCGTCGCACATAAGCTCGAATGGTAAATCCCAATCGGGGGCAACAAGAATTGGTGATTCAGTGAGTTTCTTTTTAAGAGTTTGGAACGCTTCAATGCACTCACTAGAGAAGACGAAAGGAGTGTCTTTTTCAAGAAGTCGGGTCATAGGCCGGGATATTTTCGAGAAATCTGGAATGAAACGACGATAGAAACCGGCATGACCAAGGAAACTTCTAACTCCTTTGACAGGTAGGTGGGAGGAGGTAGCTTTGAAATAACATCAACTTTGGCTTTGTCCACCTCAATCCCTTTCTTAGAGATTTTATGGCCAAGGACAATTCCTTCTTTGACCATAAAGTGACATTTCTCCCAATTTAGACAAAGGTTCGTGTTTTCACAACGTTCAAGCATCTTGTCCAAATGGGTGAGACATGTTTGGAAAAAGAATCCCAAAGACCGAAAAATCATCCATAAAGACTTCCATAGTCTTTTCGATCATATCATGGAAAATGGCCATCATACACCTTTGGAACGTACCGGGAGCATTGCATAAGCCGAAAGGCATGCGTCGGTAGGCAAATGTTCCATAAGGACACGTGAATGTGGTCTTTTCTTGATCTTGGGGGTCAATGGGTATCTGGAAGTAACCTGAGAAACCATCAAGAAAACAATAGTATTCGTTTCCCGCTATTCTCTCAAGCATTTGATCCATGAAAGGTAAAGGAAAGTGGTCTTTACGGGTGGCTTCATTTAACTTTCGATAGTCAATGCAAACACGCCATCCCGTGACCAATCGAGTAGGAATCAACTCGTTTTCATCATTTTCAACAACAGTTATGCCACCTTTTTGGGCACACAATGAACGGGGCTCACCCAAGGACTATCCGAGATAGGGTAAATCAATCCGGCATCGAGAAGTTTTATGACTTACGCTTTGATAACTTCATGGATTTTAGGATTCACTCTTCTTTGATGTTGAACCGCTGGTTTGGAGTCATCTTCCAGGAGAATTTTGTGAGTACAAAATCTCGGGTCAATCCCCTGGATGTCGGAAAGTTTCCAAGCGATGGCTCGCTTGTGTGACTTCAAAACTTTTATGAGAGCGGCTTTTTCATCCTCACTCAAGTTCTTAGCAATGATGACGGGTGATTTATTGTCATCCTCCAAAAATGCATACTCGAGATGAGGTGGTAAGTCCTTAAGTTCGACCTCTGGAGGATCATCAGATTTTTCAATCGTTTTGATTTCCTCTTTATGAAGTTCTTGAGGAGGGAGAGATGAGGATCATCATTGAGCAACTTCTCGATGAGAAGAATATCTCCCTCGATGTCAATATGGGCGTGATCAATTTCCCATGAAACCGAATCACTAGACAAATATGCTTCAATCTCTTCCGAAATAGAGTTACTTCCCTCAAACGGAGTGAGAGATGTGGAAGAGAGAGCAACGATGGGATCAACCGAAGTGGGATTGCCACTCGAGAATCCAAGAAGTTCTTGAGAATATTCCTCCGACACAATGTCAATGACATCAATCATGTTGACGGAAATGTCTTCATAACTAGGGGAATATCTCGTAACTTGATCGAGATTGAAAGTAACTGCTTCCTTGTTTGATCTCAAGGTGATTTACCCCTTATCAACGTCGATCAATGCACGACCCGTTTTTAAGAAGCACCTCCCAAGAATGAGGGGTACTCGGGGATCGGCATCAAATTCGACAACAACAAAATCGGCGGGGAAATGGAATTCTCCTACTTTCACACAAACATCCTCGGCTATACCTAGCGGATGAGAACTTGTACGGTCCGCAAGCTCGATGATCATACATGTTGGTGTAAGCGGAGGTAATGAAAGCCTTTTCCACATGGAGTGTGGCATCAAGTTAATGCTTGCACCAAGATCGGCCAAGGCGGAGCATTGAACTATTCCTTGAAAATCACATGGGATGAGAAATTTTCCGGTGTCTCCTAGCTTTTCGGGAAGCTTTTTAAGGATAACGCCCGAACAATTCTCATTCAAAGAAGTTTTAGCCAATTCGGAAATCTTTTCCTTGTTAGTCAGCAGACTTTTGATTGTTGGACCGAATTTGGGCATAAGAAGAAGAGCGTCCGCTAAACTAATCTCGAAGTGCAAATCTTGAAAAATTTGGATAAGCTTCTCCATTTGTTGATTAGTTTTGTCGCGGGCCTTTTGATCATTAAGCCTTGAAGGATAAGGAAGTGAAGGCTTAGGATTGGTCATCGGAACAACGGGTTCCGGAATTGGAGGTAAGACGACCGAAGGTTGGACTTGTCGCGGCCGTGGGCTTGAGATATGCACCTCGTCCTTTGTCACCTCGGTTTCTCGTTCCACATCCTTCACCGGAGAAGGAGTAGGCATCGAGGATCCATCATATGACTTACCACTACGAGTGGTAATAGCATTCAACTCACCCTTAGGGTTGGGAATGGTGTTACTTGGAAGAGATCCTGAAGTTGAAGCTTGATTCTTTTGACTTACGAGAAGAGCAAGCACGCTATCGATCTTGCTATTTTGCTGATCAATCTTGCTACTAGTTGTTCTAATCTCAGATGTAAAATCATTTCTCATAGAGGTAATCTGATTTTGCATGGACACCATCTTAGCTTCATTGTTTTTGATGTAACTAACAATGTCAATGGAAGCTTGAGGAGGTGGAGCTTGAGCATGTTTGTTGTGGAGCTTGGAATCGGTTTTGATTATAGTTCCCTTGATTTTGAGAACCTTGATGTTGAAAATTCCGATTCTCGATTCGATTAAACTGATTATTTCTGTTTTGATTGTTCTGATTTTGATTAAACCCAGGTGGTCCAAGGTAATTGTTAGAACGATAGCTTAGAAGGTTACGGTCCCCTTGCGGTTGGTAGGAGTTACTCCCCGAATTGTAGGAACCTTGAGCCATATACTCTCTTGAGTGAAACCACCGAGGTGGACACTCAAAATAAGGATGTGGACCACCACAAGTCTAACAACTCTTGTTTACGGCATTAACTTGTTGATTAGCATTTGTGTGATTCATTTTAAGCATGGCGGCTGATATTTCTTCCAACTTTTTGTTGAGAGTGGTGAATTCCGAAGATGGAAGGGTGGTGGATCTCGCTGACTCACTCCTCTCGGCAAAGGAATCCCAATAATTGTGGTGGGCATCATATTTTGATGAGATCATAGCACTCTTCGTCGCCTTTTCATAAAGGTACCACCCGGCAGCAGATTGATTGTGTCACGATGTCTCAGTGTTAACCCGTTATAGAATGTATCTATTTGGGTGACAAGCAACATGTTGTGGTTCGGACATCGGTCAATTGAAAGATTATAGCGTTCCCATGCCTCAAATAAGGACTCGTCGGGAAGCTGCTTAAAATTGCTGATTTCATTCCTTAGTTTCGTCACCATCGACGGTGGAAAATATTTCGCCAAGAACTTGGAGATCATTTCATCGAAACTATGGATTGAGTTCTTGGGAAGACGATCAAACCATGCGGTGGCATGAAGCGTCAAGGAATAAGGAAAGAGGTATAAGCGAAGGGCGTCATCGGTGACCCCATTTTGCTTCATACTTTGGGTGACGGTGAGAAATTTGTCAAGATGCTTGTTGGCATCTTCACCCGGTCATCCGTGAAATTGGCAAAAACTTTGGACTTGTTGAATCATGTGATGCTAAAGTCCAAAATCCGTTAGCCTCGATGTTGACCGGGCAATTGGACCGCCCCGTCCATTCATCGTGGGTTGGCAAAGCTCCTCCATCGTTCGGAGATCGGGAGCTGGATTTTGTGGATCGGGTTGGACTTGAGGTCCTTCCCTTTGGATTCCAGACATGGTGGGATGCTCAACGGTACGTATCTCGGCACGCTTTGCTTGGTTATGGTTACGTCTACGAGCTTGCGAGCGAGTGCGCATACACTAGTCGTAACTCAAGGAAATAAGAGAATTATGAAAATAGGGAAAGAAGAATCTTTTGGGTTTCGATTATGATAAGTATATATAACAACAAAATCAATTAAAACAAAACTCGAGGCAAAACAACGTGAACTTAACCAATAATCACAAGATGAATGGCTTCTTTGAAAAAGGTACACCAATCACAAGGACACAGAGGCAAGTTTTAAATCTTTAGTTCGGGAACTTATTATGGTCGCACCCCCCGTTAGGTAGTGCACTGCCTTGGTTTGCGGTGGTAATCTTTTAAGTTGTTATTATTAAAGAAAACGACAAATCTTTTTGTATTTTTTATATTTGATACATATATAGAAACAAAAGAAAAATATTTTTGTGTTTTATACGTTTTTGGATGTTTTTGGGTTTTGGATTTTTTATAAGAAAGTATGGATATATATATAGATGATAGATGGATGGTATAAACAAAGAGTGAGTATTCAAACTACTAATCTGCTAGACGGAAGATAATCAGAGCCGGCGACTCCGGACGGCGCCTAAAATTTGATGCGTGCCAAACAGTCAAGCTAAATCGCTCAAGTCTGCCACTTGTGAATGGCCGACCGTCAACTTAAACGCTTAAGCACGAATGCAATGAATGAAGATCTGAGGAGTATAGTGTTTCCCCGGGTCGTTATGTCCCAGCGAGCTATGCAATGGATCACCTTACGAATAGTGATCGAGGAATTTGAACCGGAAAAAGGATTGATTATGATTATAATTACAGAAAAAGCCAACAAATTACAACGGCTTAAATGCAAATTAAAGGATATTAAAAAGATAAAAACTATTAAATAAACGCTATCACTATATTTAAAATGATGTTTTTGTTTTTATGTTTTTATAAAGCTTAAATTAAAAACTACGTAACGTACAAATGAAAACGTGAAACTTACACAATATTAACCCTAAAAATATGAAAATGATATTTTTACAATCCTAATGATAAAAGAAAATTTTTAGAAAAAGAAAATTAATTTTATAACTATCTATCTAATTATTATTAATTAAAAACTACTTTTAACTATTTAATAATAGCCTAAAATACAAGAAATTAGGAAATAAAGCTAGAAAAATAAAATTAAGACTTAGGAAAATCTAAAATATCAAAATAGAATTTTCAAAACTATTTTTGTATTTTTCTGAATATTTTTCTATTTTTTATGAATTTTAAACTATTAAAAACTAATTAAATTACTAAAAATTACAAAATAAACTATGAAAAATCTGGAAAATTACTTTTTTTACTTTTTATATTTATCTAAACCTAAGAAAAATGAAAAATTATTTTTTTGAAACTTTTCTTAATTATTTGTATTAAAAGCTAATTAAAAATGCTTAAAAACTACTTTAAATTAAGAAAAATAGCAAATCAACTTAGAAAAATCTGAAAATTTCAGGGAAACTCTAAAATTATATTAGGAAGCTAGGAAAAATGGAAAAACAGGTGCTTATGTGGATGAATTTGAAGCGCTATCACAAGTGCTTATGAATAAGTACTTGAATAAGCCAAATGAACAAAGCAAGCCACCAACTGTTAACAGAAGTCAAGCTAAGCTAAAAGAACAAATGCAACAGATTTAACAGGCCTTAACCTCTGATTTGCAATTACAACAGATTTGATATTTTTAATAAATGTGCTAAATCGTTTCGATTCGGTTTTTGACTACAAAACAAGCACTCAAATAAGCTATAAATCAAAAACAAAAGCTTGAAACCTACACTAGACCTAGCCAACTATTTGTGAACCAATTTAGAGCTAAAAACAAGCTCAAATGAGCTCTATGCAATCTTTGCACAAACCACTGCACACACTCGGTTAAGACCGTGTTGCAGAGAACATTGGTGCCATATTGTCAAGTGCTTTTGAAGCTATTAAAAATTTGACAAAAATCTGATAAAATGAGGATAAAGAAATAGATCAGGTGAAGTATTTAGAACAACAAACCTCACTAAATTTGACCCAAGTGAATCCTAGAAAATTCCTCTTAGATTGGCTAAAAACCACTTTTCATTTTTTGACTTTTTAAAATGAAGATGAAACTTTGACTTCTTTGAGTTTTGATTCAAATTTAAGGACGATCTTGGTTTTATTGATGAAATGAAGTTACTAAAAGCTTTGTCTATGGATTTTGAACATAAAACAAGTGATTTGCTTTCCAAAAACACAACAGATCGTTGCTAAATCGGTTAATAGGCAATTTTGACTTTGGCGATTCAGGTGCAGTTTTTGGACTTGAATGAGTTAAATAAAGCTAAACAAACATAACACCACAGGCATTAACCATTGAACCTACCCCCATGCGAGTAACAAGTGAACCAAACACCTCTTTTTCAACTGTTTTGCAAGCAAAACAAATCTAACTGCTAAACTAGCATACCCTAGTGATCAAACTGACTTTAATTCACTTAAATAAAACTTAATGAGCAGATTTAAACTATTTAAAACTACCAATAATGATTATGCAAAGAAATCTTAAAAATCACTTACAAAGGGTCCTAGCCACTATGGCTTGAAACAATGAACCAAAGTACCACTAACCTATCAAACCCTACCTAGCTCAATATCAACCCAATTCCATGGTCCTTCACCCATTGACCAAATCTACATCATATTTGCCCCCGTTTGACTTTTATTGACCAAGTCCCAAAATTACTTGAATCTTGAATGTGAGCTTATACAAAACTATAATAAGCTCATTTACTTGTTGAAGCTATAAGCTAAGAAAGAGCTTTGATACATGAGTTTGAAAATGAGAATTGCAACAGCAAGCTTAACTAATCAAAATGGTAATTTGACTTAAATTGAGACTTGAAAATGCTTTATATTGATACAATAACTTAAAGCGGTACATTATAACAAAAGGTTACAGATTTTTGAGCTTAACTAAAACTTTATATTAAAGTCGACATTAATGAAAATTTAAAGAACTAGGAGACTCTTTGAAACTCTTCCTTCTTCTTTCTTTTATAATCCAAACTCTTTGTCTCTCTTACGAATAGTTCCCATCAATCCTCGGTCATTGGATGGCTTTAAAACAATCGGCCATTCAAAAGAGAGTTTGGCGCCAATTTTCCTTTTATCCATTTGGGGTTTGGGTGAGGGGGAAGATGCATTAAATGCAGGAGGTAGCTAAGGTGGAGGGGACATGGTTGAGTGGAGTTTGAGGAGGGGGGATGGGTTGTAGCTGAGTTGCAGGAAGCAGTTGGGAGGGAGGACTTTAGGCGCCAACTGGGGTGGTAATAATGGAAGGGGGGTCAAAATGCAATTTGTGAGGGTTCAAGAGGTTTATGACCGGGCCAAAAGGTTTTGAAGGGTTTAATACTCAAGGGCCTTTATGTAATTTCGAAAATGTGAGGACCAAACGCCAATATCAAAGTTGATCCAAGGGTTGAAAGTGACAATCTCAAAAAGTATAAGGACCAAACTTGCCATTTTTCAATTTTCCAAGGGCCATTTTTGCCAAATTTCAAACTTGAAGGACTAATTTTGTAATTTTCTCAAACTTTTGACATTTTTCACCAAAGGACTAAATTTGACAACTTATGATTTTAAAAGGACCTTAGGTGACTTTTCTTTTGAAATTAGGACGGGACTATTTTGACAATTTTAGAAACTTGAGGGATGAAACGCCAATTATGCAAACTTTGCTCATTTTTCATCTGATTTTAAACATTTTGCGTCTGAAACATATAAAATGTAATTTTGGAATATTTTCAGTGTTTTGATGCATTTGAGCATTTTTAAACGTTTTGCAGTTCAGATTTGACTAAAAATGATGAGTATTTACACACTCATCACAACGTAAGAGGTCTCACTGCATCTGCAGATGATTTTCTTCTAAGTGATTGAAGAAACAGAGCTTAATTTGACCTCAGTTGGCATTCAAATGCAGCGTGAAGAAGTCTCCTTGCATCAGAAGCGGTTTTCTTCCAACCCTACGGCAACAACGAAGCTTCTCAACCACCTAACGTGTCTTTGTGCAGGATACTATTTTTAAACAATTTTGAATAATTTGATTAAATTGTTTTGAAAATGGAAAAAATATTGTTTTGAAAATAAATTGAACTAAATTTTGAAAATCACCGGACTTCTTTTTATCAAAACCTAAGTCACTCAATTATTGACTTCGGTCATCGATTGAGGGGGAGAGTGATTTAAAATAAATTATTTTCAAACAATATATCTTCAAAGAAGTCGTTTATGCGTTAAAATGTGGTGATCTAAAGATTTAATGTTATGTCATGGTATGATTTTTCTTTGAATCAAGGTCTTTCAAAATGAAATTTTTACATTCTTGTTTGATTGTGAAATTGTTTTGTTTACTTAAAAGATCTCTTAAAAACTATCATACGTACTTAACAATCTTTAATGTCTTAAAATGGTCCTTATCTGTCATTTTCAAAATTAAATCTTGCCACGTCTTTCCCCAAAACTTTCTTATCAAGGGAGAGATCGTGATTTAAATCTCAAATCTGTTTTAATTTAATCTGTTTTAGTCCTTTATAGGCACTCCTGCCTCCATGTGCCAAACGATTTCTAATACATAATGCACATGTTGAGGGGGAGCATTTATCCAAAAACAAGATGAGTATTTAAACCTAGCCACATTTTCTCCTATGTTTTCTAAACCTTATTAAATCACTTGGGATCCAAAATCTCAAAGGATTTGATATTTTTGATCGGGGAGAATTTGTGATTTAATAATGAAATTTGATAAAAGGTGATCGTTTTGATTTAATTGTGCAAGTTTGCTCTCTCATATTGTACTTTCGAATCTCGAAGCACATATTGAGGGGAGCAAACAAACTATCGAGTCACAGCTTTTAAAGTAATTTATAAGGTACCTTGATTGTGTTTTCAAATGGTTTTCTAAATGGCTTTTGTGATTAGTGGATGTGCTTCAAAAGAACTCTTGCCTCTATGTGTTAAAATGATTTCTCTTATCCTATGCACATATTGAGAGGGAGAATTTACCAAAGAAAATCAAATGGCTTTTTCTATGAAAATTGTGATCAAAGAAAATATTTCAAAGTCCTCTTGCCTCCATGTGCTAAACAATTTCTAAATCACATGCACATGTTGAGGGGAGGTTTTCTAAATGATCAAAACTATTAAGGTACAAAACGCTTTGATCTCGTATCACAAGTACCTTGATTGTTTTTCCAAATGATTTTTCAATTGGTTTCATAGAAGGAAAGAACAATACCAAAAGACCGACCAATTTACTTTATGCATGGTGTTATAAGGATGGTTAGGTATTCGTTCCCACGATCCCGCGAGGGAGGGATCTACAGAGACAATTCACTAGTTAGTGTAAAGTCCTTAGGTATGATGAAAAAGGAGAAAAATGAAAATGGGAAGAGTGCGGACTGAGGCAGGCTAGTCTTTGAATAAACCCAACAATGTTCTAGTTATGAAGTCTCGTAAGCACAGAAGGGGTGAAGAATGAAAAAGAAATGAATATGAAAAGGGTGAAAAGAAATAGCCCCTCCAATAATTCAACCAGGGAGAAACGGGTTCAATACATATACTCTTGGTGGTTTACCAAGGCGCCGTATTATTGAAGACAAGACGTCATGGACCCAGATGGCCTCAGCTTTTCCCAAGCCACTCAAGTTCCTCTTAAAGGGCTTGTTTCATTCTCACGAGGAACCACATAATCTATCGACTTTCTTTTAGAGATTGTTGATATTGAAGAAGGAGACCCTCTCCCTAGTCTCCGGCATAGGAACCAAATGTGCACTATTGAGTCTAGAGCCAAGAGATCATCCACAATATCACATTAGGACACTAAATTAATGAAGACTTGTTGTTTCACACTATGTGGAAAGTAAGAATATATTAAGAGTCCTACGCATTATCCTTGTGGTATTGCCGGAACATCCGAGTGATATGTAAAAATATTCACAATGAAGATGGAAATCCTTCTAGAGCCAACATCAAACAAGCTCTTGGTGGGTGACATGTGAAATCTTGCAAAAGATCAAGCTTGTGACAACTGGATAGAAACAATGGGGCGATTCATTCTTGAATCAACCTTGGTCCAAGAATGGAATTGACGAATACTTTTGGAAAAACCGTTCGATGTGCAAATCTTCTTTTCTCTAGCGCGTCGAATGTGTATTCATTTTCAAACACAAAAAGTATCTCTGATTGAAAAATACTTTTAGAAAACCGTTCGATGTGCGAATCTCTTCTTTTCGCTAGCACGTCGAATGTGTACTCATTCTCTAATACAAAAGTATTTTGATTGAAAATTGATCTTTCTCATAAAACCTTCGTTTTATTGCAAAACTCTTTCTTCAAGCAATACGCGATTGTTTTCAAATCATTTTTAATCAATCGGTGAATCTCAATTTTTGGTTCACTCACTTGTGTTGTCTTCTTTGAGACGTTCGGTTTGAGAACGCTAGAAAAATTGCGAAACCCTCAAGGAGATTCTTAGGAATACCTACGACACAGCAAGATTTGTACCGATCAACGGGAACCGTGGGCGTGTACCTCAATTCAACAGTGATCAAAGACACTTTCGTGTTTTATTGCTAACTTGTTTGTAGGTACATTCGATTGGGCTGTTTCGATCGTAATTGAGGAGTCAATCCAAAGCCGCATGCTCACAAAGATCCATCTTAATTGAAGAAATCATGACAGTGCATATCTACATAACCTGCTCGATATTTTATACTATGCTTCGCTTCGCCTGCTGCAAATATCATGAACCAGAAGGCTTCCGCTACTCGATGGAAAGATGTCATGATTCAAAAGTGTGATATGCATGTCCTGAAAGTCACAACTTCACATGATGGCAACACAATAAAGGGTGATCCAGAGATTTACTGTGGCTGATGATCTCAAAGAAAGCTCAAAGATCATCAAAGATGTGGATCGGTTAAAGGCCTCCACTAAAAGTACAAAACTATGCAGACTTTGAAGAATCGCTACTAAAGCACAAAGATTTCTGAAATGAAGAATTGAAGTCTACGAGCTCAAGAACAAAGTCAAGAATAGTATGCTAGGATTCGAAATGTAAAACATGGGGTGACCTCCCTTAGGGGGTGATTGTTAGGAATTAGAAAATTCCATGTTAAAGTGTCGGTCACCCCAATAATGGTCTAGCATATGTTAGCTCGTAGATTTGTCTTTGTTTACATTATTTAGTAGTTTATTAGTTAGTTTGTAGCGTAGATTAGTTTAGTGCAACAACCGGAGGAAGGACGGGTCTTTACCCATCAGATACCTGATCCACAAGCCGATAGGAGGTCGTGTATTTTGTAGTATAAATACCCCTTCCATCCATGGAAGGGGTGTGGCTTCTTTGAATCTAACCTTTCACTTTTGATAAGCAACTCTCTTTCAAGAACCTCCTCTCAACTCTCTTCATCTCTCTAAATGGCTTTCTTATTTAATCATTGTCCTAGACCACCCGAATCATCAAACAACATAATATTCACGATCCTTCATAAAATGAGTATAAAAATATATTAGGATAATTTTTGTAAGTGTCGGATCAAATATTCAAAATAAATGATTACGCGATAGCGTTTATTTAATAGGAAATTTTACGTTTAATGAAAAATGCAAATCCATGCATGAACTAACTGACGATGATGTTTAATGATATGTAGACTAAATCTAGTCTATATGAAATGTCCTTAATGATATGTTCATGAATTCGCAACTAAACCATTAAGGTTACGCGAATTTGATACTCGTAAACCTAGTTTACGATAAATGATGAGTAGTGAATTTTCAAAGTTCGTAAAATGACCTGAAATTACGAGTTGTCACACAGTGACATGCCAATTCAGTTGGATAAGATTCTACTGCTACCGACTGCAAACGTATAGGAAATTCCAATCACTCCCTGCTTACGGAAATGCAGTAACCTATGTTTCTGAAAGGTCATATAAGCGTATATACAATATGAGAATATTGGCATTACAAGTAGTGTTGTTGCAGTATTAGAATTAGAACCTGCCGATATAGCGGTACATAGACACTAGTTGTCAGCTAACATTATTTGGGGTGAAACCTTTTATGTTCATTAGTCATGCTTCCCGATGTAGCATAAAGGAACAGAATACATACTGTTAAATACACACAACCAATATTGTGCGCCAGCGTTTGTTAGGCAGTAATCCACACTTTCACTAACACGCCGTAAGTCACGAAACACGTGCATGTTGACACCAAATGAGGCCGATATGCGATAATAGCGATAATAAGGCTACCAACACGTATGAAGCCATACACTCGATATGACCGTCGTGCCACGATGCGCAAAGAAAATGTATGCGCTATGGTCAGCATATTATCATCATCGCCTATAGAAAGGGAGAAGACAAATTTAGATGCACGATACCGCCTCCATCCAACAAACACTGGACGAAGACTATTTCAAAACCTCGATACATGTATACGATGCGATAGCAGCGACCAACATGGCTGCAATCATGCATTTGACATAACTGCCTAGTAACGATGCGGGCCAAAAGCATCCCGCCATGCATCTTAAACACGAAAACATACTAACCAATGCATGAAAGTCCACGAACAGAAGGAAAAAAAATTTTAAGCCCTCACTTTAGTTACGGAAACAAAGTCACACAAAAACAAACGGTATGCAAAACAGAAAAATCACATGTAGACGCATGCAGTCTACACACAGCCTTCTCAACAACTCAAAACGCATCCTAGAAAAGTTGCTGCAAACATATTCGCTACGAAACTACTAATAATCTTAAGAAGAACAACGAAATTCAAATTGAAAATAAATCCCTGTATCCGCAAGGACTGAAATGTTGTATGAAAGACCAAACGTTGTGGTGGATGCCTTATGGAAATCATAAGCCGCGATCACTATTCGACCAAGAAAAAGCAATCCCCATAACCGCTAATAGATTAGTTTTTCTTAGTCGGACACGGTCGCAACATCCATTTGTCAATATCGATCGAAAGTGGATACCAAGAAATGCAAGATCAGATCGTGACGAGCCCAAGACTTCAAATTTAACAACGCATGCACACATAAAACAGATCGTTAAAGTATATATTTTTAGCTATATTAGACAAACGCATATATGCAGGAAATACATAAAAGATACCATGATACAAAATCTTTTTTTTAAAACCTACCATGAAGCTGCCGTCTAAAAATGTCATCAAGAAGCCTCGAACGCATAGTTTTCTTGTGGCTAGCAGTGTCATCGTAAGAGTAAGAAAAATCGTGATAGCAAACAATCGAAACCAACGTGGCACCCGTGATCGTCCCCTGTCCTTATCGTCATGGAAATCTAAAGTAACATAAAGGCTAAAAATCACAACAACTAATGCTCGCATCTGGGTATGAATTTACCGATGTATTATGAGAACATTATTTAACGGCTAAAAGTGCAGGTCGCAATTATTGAAGTGGTACTCAAAACCCCTTGGCGAAACTAACTACGATTTCTATTGAAATTACTAACACAATCCAACATTTTCTTAATTTCCTAATCGTCATGAATTTTTTAATTATGATTAGCAACCTAAAATGGCAACGTATTACACGCTCCATAATATTTTTTTATAGCAAGACACAACATCATTGAACTTCAAATAGAACAGCTGCATTTATTTAAAAACCATAAAAAGACACACGATTCCAATGGCTTATGTATTTTGGGTAATGTATAATAGGTAAACCCCGCATTTCATGAGGCTCAGATTTGTAAACAACCGAATAAAGAGGATTGGTCCAATGTGGCTGCAAACTTTATAAGTTGTCCTGCCAGGCGAAGATGGCTGCAAACTTTAAAAGTAGCCACGCCAACAGATGGACAATCTCAACTTTGGTCGAATCCAGTTGAACACGTTTAAATTCTATCATCACAGCCTTTCGGTTACCCTATGAGGCTTTACAAAAGTTAACAGCTACAAAGTGCTTAATAACTTCTTCAGCCTACTAAAAAACAATTAAAAGTAAGAGGCCAATCAGGCCTGAAAAACTCAGACTGTAACTATCTCTTCCGTTATAAAGCCTAAAATCAGCCGCCCAAAAAACCCCAAACTGAAACCCAAACTCTTCTATTTAGTTTAAAACAAAAAAAGCTACTCAAGTGGTTTCTCCCGGTTAAGTGTAATTGAACATGAATCAATCATAAAGGCCAAAATCAGCCGGCCAAAAAAGCCCCAAACTGAAACCCTAACTCTTCTATTTCGATTAAGCGTAACCGCAAAAAAAAAGCTACCTGCAAAGTGGTTTACAAAGAAAGAAGAAATAAGAATCTCAAAAGTATAAAAATCAGAGGAAACAAGTGGCGTTCATGCAAGACTCCGAATGCTGACACACCGTCAATGATGAGGTGGAGATAGGTTGGATCGGGTGGAGCTTAAGGAAAACATTGTACGGTTAATAATATAAAAAGGACCCACCATTTTTTTTATTCATACCGACCACCACTAAAATTTTAAAATATTGCCACCGGCCATCGGTTTTAGTTTAAAGATATAATATGTTGAGGTGTAAACATCAGATAAGTAAAAAATGTTAGACTAACATGTAATATCTCCGTTCTAAAATTATTTCCCTCGTTTTTATATTGTGATATCCAAAAATAATAGTCACTTTTTTGCAATGTTTTGAAATCCGGTTTGACCCGTGGAACTGATTTCGGTCGAAAAAAGAGTCAAATTAAACCATATTTTTTCATTTTCGAAACCCAGTTAGACCCATCGGGTTTGAAGCGACACGGGTTAACCTGGTTCTTGAGACTCGGTCGAGTTTTGGTTTTCTTCATTTGTTTTTAAATAAAGCAAGTTAATTATATATATGTTTGCGACTTAAATTTTTACATGTATATTTGTTAGTAAATGGTTTTTAGGCTCAATATATGGAATAGTTATGATATGTATATATATATATATATATATATATATATATATATATATATATATATATATATATATATATATATATATATATATATATATATATATATATATATAGAAATTGGTTCTTTTAAAAAGTTGATCTTGGTGGAAAAGTGAGAGAAGTGATCTCAACCATTAGATCACCCTCTTCCCCTCCTCTTTTTCACACCAAACCAGGGACCGATTGTATTTTCTTTTATTCTTAAAGGGAATGTTTTGTAAATTCAAACCTATCATATATATAATTCATATTTTTTTTCATTTTTTTATTTTCTTCTTTCTCTAACTGATTTTTCTATTTTTTTTCTCTCTGATTGCTCTCCAGGAACTCAATAAATACGGTGATTATGGTTTCAAATTTTCACACATTCAACACAATAAACACAATTGTTCATCAGATTCAGTAGATCCTCCCGTGATAATCTCTCAAATTTTCGATCAAAGTAAGTATCATAACTTCTTTGGATATAATTTTGTTAGTTTTGGTTATCTAAGATCAAATATAAAGGTCGTAGATGTGTTTGTTTGATTGTATTTGCAAAAAATATTGTTTGTTATGAGTTAGGTTTTTGTTTTATGAGTTTTTCTTCGGTGATCATAAGGTGTGTTCATGGATATACCAAGTTAAGAGTTTTGTGTTAGATGATATTGTTTATGAATTAGATATTTGAGGCAAATTTGAGAAAAAAATACATAAAAAAAGTGTTTACAAAAACTGCACACAAGAGGTTTGATAAAAAGCCTAAATAAAATTTCATAACTGTGATGCACTAATTTTAGATTGTGACACATCAATTGCTTATCTAATTTTTTTTGGTCATTTTTGTAGTGGAACGGGTTTTAGTACCTGAATTGAATGTGTGCCACACATGGTAGAGAATAGATATTTGAAACGAAATTGAAAAAAAAATGCCTGAAAAACGTGTTTATAAAACTGCACAAAAGGCGTTTGATAAAATGTCTCAATGAAATTTTATAATTGTGATGCACTAATTTCATATTGTGATGCATCAACTGTTTATAATGGTGAAGCCACATAGTTAGTAATTGCGATGCTATAATTTTATTCATGAAATGTAAATCCACAGTTGTACATACCTGTTACGAGGTAACATATTTTTTTGTATAAATTGTGAAGTGCGTTTCTTTCTGTAGTTGCTTTACTCATGTGTGCATGAGGTTAACTGATTTATATCATACCATCGATGGAGAATCGAAGATGCGAGTAACTACCATTACTAGAAGATGGTTAGAGAGTTCCGCTATCACAAAGGTAATAGATATAAACATTTTAAGTAGTCTTTGTGTAGCCCTTATACTATATATCCTTTTAATTTAGTGTCCGGGGATAGTGACCATTTATGATATGTTCTCGGGTTTGAAAATCTTATGTATAGTTTTGATCAAAATTATTTGTTTTTTTATAGGAATTGGTTCAAGGTTTTGATCAAGAGGCCGCTGTTGTGGTAATGGCCAAATTTACCTCCTATAAACTGGAAATGGAGGTACTAAATCAATAACAATACCAACCGAAAAACCTAACTATGCATCCTTACTATATCTTATGTATCTAATGGAATTATGTTAGTTACAAGAGTTGTTTGATGTAACAATATGGCTAGATAGAAACCTCATTTGACACTGTTCTAAATTTTCTGACTACCAAAAAGATGATCCAACTTCATTTGCCTTAAACCCTTGTTTTTCGTTGTTCCCTCAGTTTATGTTCAATCTTCGAAGATCACAATTTGAGCAGGTAAATACACATCATTTATTACTTCATCCACATGTTGAATCATTTAAACATATCAATTTTAGGTTAAAACATGTTAAATTTAGGTACCAGACACCTAATAATATGCTTCCTTTGAAAATATTGAAATGTAATCTGTCAAAATTTATGATAAAAGTGATTGTTGGTACGAGTAATAATCATATTTTTTTTTAATAAAATGGTTTAAGAGGCGTTGTTATTACTCACTTGAGCGACTTTCTCATTTGACTTGTTCCCTTTTAGGAAAAAATGTTTTTGCCGATTAGATGTAAACGACCCGAATTGACCCATTAATCATAGTATATCTTCTAATTATGTTTACATGACAGGTATTTAATAATAATCCGCATGAGACCGCTTATTTTTGTATAATGCTTAACTGTTAGAGCATAACCAATGCGGTTGTCATGATGCAACCTTCATTAATATCATATTTAATTCACTATAACGATTTACAATGATTATTTTGACATGAAAAGTATATACTCTGCAATAACACTGCACTTGATTTGTTTACCCATGACTGGTTTCGTCTTAAAATTGATGGTTTCATTTCTTTCATTTTGCAATTATATGATAATTATAAAGTTTGTCGATAATGTAATTGAAGGCTTTATATTTATTTAATGATTGTGGAGCTCACCAAAATGCAATGCCGTACCAAGGTCATAGCACAAATGGAATTTAATGCAACTTGTCTGCGGTCTAATTTCGATTCGAATCCTATCTCTGAACGCATCTATTACAACCATAAAAATGACTACATAGGGTTTGTATATATTATTGTTTTCTTTAGTTATGTTTTAGAATATTTCTACCCGTGCTTGAATGAGAGAAAGATATGAGCAAAATATTGTAGCTAAATTTTTTAAGAAATAATACTTGTGAGTTTTATTTACTTATCTTGTATTTGCACCATCATTCCTTATTTGTGCTTACAAAGAGGTGAAACTCTAGCAAAGACTATTGAATCGTTGTAATGATAGATGCAAGTCATGTAACTAAACGAGATTATACAAAATATGGGATGCTCTTTATATCAAAACTGAATGAATTGACAGTAACTTACACATGAAATCAAAATTAGGATCATGAAATAGCATTGTCGTGAAGAAAAAGTGCTTGAAATAAACATGAAACAACAACAATTACATAAAATGGACTAAACATCCAATAACAGACCTCTATATCAGTACAAACTTCATTAAGAAACTGGTTTTCATCATTCAAGTATAAATACTGGAGAACATATAAGGCTTTCCAGTAGCTGGAAATGTTTACAACTAGAAACAAAGATCATTTTTCATGGACTATTTAGGTGAAAAAATTGCAGAGCAGTTCCCTCTAGCACATATTTGTAGGGATAAAAAATGGTGTAAAGTTTTATGGAATGGACTAAAGATGGTGGACCAAAAATTCTTCTCACTAATCATAATCCAAGAAATCCAATCCAATATTGTAGTCCAACCCAAAATCTTGCGGCAAATCAAATGAAAAATCATCCAATCTAGTATTGTCAGTTGTTGTACAATGTGCTCCTACAGTTGAAACTCCTGAGGGATCAACATTGTACTATCCAATTAAATCCTGAAACATGCACATTGGAGTCATAGTGAGCAACAAATATACAAGACTCTAAAATGTTAGCAGGTGTGGTCGCTACGGCTAAAAAATGCGACAAAATAAACAATAAATCAGCGTTCAACAAGGTATAATACAAACCAAGAAGTCAACGTTCTACAAGGTATAATTAAAAACAAATGATATCTCATGATACCCTGGTGCACTAATCAAACAATTAACCAAACAGATGCCTTAAATAATTTCAATATGCTCTTTATGTTAAAACAGATGCTCTTTTCATGATACCCTGATGCACTAATGTTTTAAAACAAGAGGGTATGCGGCAAAAAGTTGGTCAGTCTAATTAGTTCTCCATGGGTTCTCTAAATATAAATTTAGGTCAACATGATTCTCCTATTCTATCATTACTGAAGATTTATGTATTTTAACAACTATCCCATACTATGAGTCTATTTCATTCTTGGATCCTCCCCGACTCTTCTAGAACATTTGCAACTTCTGTGAATAACTGCATATGATCCATATATTGCAAACGATACTAGGATCTTTAAGCAATGAATCTGAAAAACCTTTTTGACCCATTGGTCCACGATATGTAAAATAAACATCTTAAACTGTACCTGGTCATTATAGGACTACCATATTTTGTGATGGCAGATGGGAAAATATTCTCATGATCCCCTCTTGCCCAATGAACATATATGTTGACAATCTTCAATACGGGAAATAACAAGAATTAGAAACATATTTTAATGGTATGGCATGTAGAAGACGACAATCTTAGTCAAAGTATGCACTACATACCCGACTTCCATCTTGGTCTACCCATCTTATATGCGTAAAACCACAAATTCTCACAAATGTAAAACGTTATAATGCTTTATATGATATGTTGTGTTCTAACAAATAGAATCACCAAGTATGCCATATCAAGAACTGAACTACAACAACGAAACTTGTAAAATACTATTTCGAATATAGCTTCTACAACATTTTTATGGAACGCTAAATACATACGCGCCTAGATTATACTAAATATTGTAAAATCAAAGTTCTGTAGCAAAACTATTCAAACATTTTTTTTAATTCAATAATGTAAAACTCAAAGCAGCGATTATGCAAACATTCAATACTGGATATCCTCAAGATTCATCTATTATCGTCTACGCACTCTACAAACCATATGGATATTTCATCTGTAACCAGCACAGAAAATCCAGAACCCAAAAAAAAACTTAAATATAGAACAATAGACAACACACTTCCATTATACCATCAAATTCTTCACAACAACGCATCTCAACAAGCGGATGACAATTTGATAACCCATAAGTTACTACTAGCTAAAAGAGCTTCACAAGTACCAATATCAACCATTAAAACAAATTAAACTACATTTTATCATAAGAAGCAACAAAGTAGTGAATAACGTATTCACGAAGTACAAAATACAGATGTCTATTGAAATATACGTAGCAAACACCCAAGAAGCAAAGCAGCAGAGCAACACCCCGAACAATATCAAACTAACAGCCGAATGTCTAAACAGATGCACAAAATAGGCAAATGGATGCACTTATATCTACCTTTTCGATGCACTAATCATATACTCATAGATGCCCTAATTCCCATTTAATCTACTATTGCCATTTTCATCCATTTTTGACCCTTTTGCTTATGTGCAAACGACTTGGGGTTGTGGTATATCTTAAGCAAGATAAAGGAATGAAACAGACTAGTTATCTGCAGACTCATACTAATTAATTAGTAGCATATTCATAAACAACACCTAAAGCAAGAGGATTCCCGGGACCACCAAACATGTGTCAAATCTTTTTTAAGGCGAAAATTTATTAACAAAAGACTCCAATAAACTTAAGAGAAACATAACAAGAGAGGAAAAGGAAGCAAACGACAGCAAAACAACAACCAATTTAGAGATTTAACATACCTGTCCACTATAAGTTGATCTTGTTTGGTGAGCATCCAACGAACTGGTACTTGGTGTTGCTGATGAAACTTGGATATCTGGTTTCATTGCTGGAAATAAAGTGACTTTCTGTTAACCAGTATATGATAAGTACCAATGTCTTTAATGAATTAATATAAGACAATAAAGACCTTTAAGAAAACCACAAACCTTGATATTATGTGAATCTTTGAGCAACATGGCAAGTCGGTCGATACCCAAACCCCAACCTCGCGGTTGTGGCGAACTCTCAAGTGCTTTTATGAACTCTTCATCCAAAACCATTGCTTCATCATCAACTGATTGTCGATCCTGAACAATGAATATGTAAGATCACCAATGTCTTTTTTCGTAATGTTGACCAAATTGACGGGTTGGGTCATATATGATTTTATGATCCACAAAAATTAAATTTTATTTATGCATAAAAAATAAACTTAAGACAAATTTTTGTTGCCACTAAAAAGAAACAGAACCGGATCAAGGTATTTGTAAATAAAGAGGGCAGAACACGATGATCCATTTACACAATAATAAGGCTACTTTTCAAAACAAGAAATGTTCAGTTCTCGTTTTTGTTTCTTATAATTTGATGCTCTTATCATACTAAGAGGTACACTAAACAGATATTTTAAACGGATGCACTAAACACAAATATCGATGCATTAATATGTTCAACGATGCCCTAATCTCACTCATTGATGCCCTAATATGTTCATTGATGCACTAAATATACATGCAAATATACAAGCAGATGCCCGAGTAGTTGCAACGATGCAATAAACATACAAACAGATGCCCTAACTTATAACATGATGCTCTTATAATACTAATAGATGTCCTAATGCATTTTTTTGATGCACTAAATAAATAAACAAATGCCCTAATTTAAAATTAGGCTCTTATCATACTAAGAGATGCTGTAACACATTTTTTTAACGCGCTAATTATACAAAAAATTATTGTAACAAGTCGATTGATGCCTTAATTATACTAACAGGTGCACTAACGCTTATTTTAGATGCAATAATCAAACAAACATATGCCTTAACTTATAACATGATGATCTTATCTAACAAATGTCGTAACACATTTTTTGATGCACTAATCAAACAAACAGATGCCCTAACTTATAAGATGATGCTCTTACCATAGTAAGAGATGCAATAACATGAATCATGATGCACTTATTCAGAAAAACTAATGTTGTAACATATTATTAAGGCAGATGCACTAAATTGTAATTCAATACATACAAATGCTTTGATATGTAATTTCATTCAACAATAACAACAATTATTTTATAATTCACACAATGATGCACTAAAATAACAAATAAATTAATAAACCTATAATTAAACACTTACTTTTTTTTCTAATGAACGAAATTAGGTCACTTGCTATCCTTCAAGTTTTGATTATTTGATGATCGGAGTGTGTCTTTTTTGATCCGAGTGTGTGTTTCTGATCGGAGTGTGTTTGTCTTTAATCGATTTTGTGTGTGATTTATGATCGGAATATGTGTTTTTGACCGGTGTGTGTGCATTGATGGCGGCGACGTGGGGTGACGGCATGGATGGCGATGGTGGTGGTAGTGACTGTGAGTGTGTATGTGTTTGAGTAGGTGGTCATATCTGTATTAAAAAGACCGAACATTCTTTTTTTTTGTTTTTTTCTTTGTTTACCCTAAACTTTCAAGTGTTTTCAAAATCTACTGTGAACTCTTTTTCTCACTTTTCTATCTAATTACACTTTTCTCTAGAACCGAACTCTATATATATATATATATATATATATATATATATATATACTTTATCATTAGAAATAATTTTTTATTTATGTGGAAGACCGGGTTGATCCGGTGGTCAAACTGGTTGAATCGGTAACCTGGTGACTCGATGACTCCACCAGGTCGATTAGAGATCCGATTTTCAAAACATCGTTTTTTGTGTCAACCAATCAAGATAGAATTTACTCGTTGGGGATGTTATTTGATTGTTTAAAAAGGATCAAGATCCTCTCAAGTTTACTCTCAACTTGATAGATCAAGCTAATCAAAAAAGGTGGTCGGAATAGTACATAACATATTTGAAACCCTCAGTTTTCCTATTTGTCTCAAAACCCTAAAGTTTCGAATTTCTTGTAAAGAAATTTGAAAAGACTCTTCATACCAGTTTTCGAATATCTTTTAAAGATATTCGAAAGTTTTGACCGTTGACTTTTCGAATAAGTCCATTGACACCTTTTCGAATAAGTTTTTGAATTCGTTGTAAAATAATTCGAAAAATAACCAAATATTAAAAGGAAAGGAAGAAGGAGATGAAGAAATTTGAACAAAAATAAATACCAAACTTTTTTGTACATCAGTTTTATAACCTCGGTCCAAGAAGCAAAAATTGAAAAACGAAATGAAAAGAAGAAAGTAAAAAGATAAAAAGCGGAAATGTGAACAACCAAGAACTCATTTACTCTCCTAGACTCAACAATGAACCAATCTTTAAATCCACAATTGTCTATCATAAACCCATAATTAACTTTGCTTGAAGCTTATACTTCATTTTTTTATCCGAATATAAAAGAAAGTCGTATAACAATCATGTTATAAACTTTCTTTGATTTGTTCAAAGAAACACAAACAAAGAATGGACACCTACCCGAGACCTATCCTATGATCTTGATGCGAGTTGTGTTGTGATGTAATCGGTTTGACATGAGATGTTAAGACTAGATCTTGATGACGGAGATGAGATCGATTATAATTGAAGATGATATGAGCTTTTGATGGAAGAGATGCGTTAGAGGAGAAAAGGCATGATGAGGGCGGAGTGTTTAGATGGGTGTGTTTCTAGGGTTTAAAATGAGTGACAAGAAAAGTTAACTTATCTTATAACCTTGTAATTAGGGCTAGTAATTAGGTTTGGATCCGGATAGTAAAATGACTAGACTGGGTAAACACCTTGAGCTGGACGGGTATTTCATTTGGATTTGTTGGGCATGCAGGCTGAGAATGGGTATATCACTTGGGCTATTGTGTTTACTAGTCCGAAAAATTGGTATAACTTGTATTCGTGAGCTTAAAATTTAACAAGACTAATTTTTTTTGAAATTAATTGATTAATGGTAATATTTGGGTCAACATTTTTTAGTTCGTTATGACAAGGTGGCAAATTATCACGGGGTTACGCTTTTTGACAACATCGGGAAAACCATTATCAAAATTCACTTAACCAAGTAACAAATGCTAGTTTTTAGGTATTTAACCACAGGATGTGACTACGGGGTTAATTTGTTATTACTTATTTGAGGTTGAAGTGGAATTTCACGGGCGCGTGTACTTAGTATCTTAAGATATCGGGGTTGGTTGGATGTATGATTCTTCGAGATCCTTGTTTAAGCCTTTAATGTTTACAATGATGAAGACTTGGATATCTAGTTATTTTTGTGATTCTTCCTTTCTATTACCACAAAATAACTATCACTTTAAGGAGTTACGTTGTAGTGCTCAATGTCACACGAAGTTGTGGATAGTTAAGAGGCGAAGTATGTCTTATACTTCTTTAGACCCAAGATGATACAAAAGAAACTTTTAAAAAGACTCGGTTTAGACCCTCTTTTTAACATATTGACATTTTTATTATTGAGTATAAATTAACTCCCAAGACTATAAATCACACCATTTATCTGATTTAATAACGACTCAAATCAACAAACGAAAGACACAGAGAAATTTTCTACTTCAAAGTAAGAAAGATACTTAAAACAACCATATTGACGAGCAGACGCCATCGCTCACATCCTGCGACGCCGTCACCCTTTAAAAGGGTTTCAACCCATGTATGAAATTTGATACCAGACGGTTCAGAATTTTTATAACCCGACGGGGTTAGAATTCCCAGACACCGTCACATTAAATCTGTGATGCCTTCGGAACTCAAGTTTCACTGGGGCGATCCGATTATTCTTAGGCGTAAATTGCACAACACTAAAAAGTTTCCATTCAAAACTTATATAACTCATCCCACACACAGCCAAAAGTTCCAAATGATTCTTCATATAATTCAAAGTCTTAGAATTCATCTTTTGACCCACAACTACTCAAAACGAATAAAAGGAACCTTACGCCAAACACTACTTAAACCAACTAATCGACTCTTTACCGACAATGAGTTTAAAGTTAATATTAGGACTCATAAAAGTGACATATTAAAAGACATAACCATGAGACTGAAAGTAACAAAGGACTACTTGATCCAAAAGTATACCAAAACAAGAAATGACTCTTCGGGGCTTCCTACTTTTAGCACTTTTTGTCCAAAAGACTATGGTATTTGACCTAATCTTACAAAACTATACAACTAGGTGTAATCCATCTTACACCTTATTCTTACCCTTGTCTTCCTTGAAGGAACCTACAAAACATCACCAACTATAACGTAAGCGAAACGCTTAGTAAGTAAGTGGGTCATATGCTTAATGTAACTTTAACTAAAACAACAATTAGGAGCATATATAACATAAAACATACCTTAACCACATAATTAGGCTACTTTAACAATTAAAAGCTATGGATCCAAAAGTTACTATAACAAGCTAAAAAAAACTATAACACATAATCAATCAATTCATTATTAAACATAGATACTACCATAATCCACTATACTTACCTCAATCCCACAACGGGTTTTCTATAGAGGTTTAGCTACAAGCTCCCTTAAGCTTCCTATACAAGATTAGTCTTAATTAGTGACTGATAAGTTCATTTTCATATAGATATTTTCTGAAGAAATACAAACGAATGTATTTCCCGGGTCGTTCTCCCAGCGAGGGATGAATGAAGTTTAACAACTCACGTCGCGTGATTCGGGATTTGACTGGGTTAAAAGGATTTTGAATGATTTCTAAACTACGGTGCAAGGAAAAGTAAAGGGAAGCAATTACAACTACTGAATCTATGGTGCAAACAAGTAATTAAAACCAAATATGCAAATTATAACTAAAAACGCAAATAACGTAATTATTAAAACGTAAATTAAAATGCAAACTAAACGATTTAAACCTCTAAAAATGAACTAATATTTTTCTACAGCTAAAAATGTGATTTAAAAATTATTTGAAATTTAAAACTAATTTTTTTGGTTTTTCTTGATTTAATTTGAATTAAAAACTATTTTTGGACTTTTAAAATAGATTTAAAATGCTAAAAATTATGAAAACTTACAAGAAAATGCAAAAACTATTTTAAAAAAATATAAAATACCTAAAAATAATTTAAAAAAATGGAATAATATTTTTCTGTCTTTTTCTCTATTTTCTATGAATTTAAAACTATTTAAAACTAATTAAATGGCTAGAAAATGCTATTTGAACTAGGAAAAATGTAAAAAAATATTTTTTATGTCTTTTTGATTTTTCTTAATCTAATAAAATTAAAATTATATTTTTTGAGCTTTTTCTGATTTATTTGTATTAAAAGCTAATTTAAAATGCTAAAAACAGTCTTTAAATGAAAAAAAATAGCAAAAAGCTACAGAAAATTATGAAAATTTTCAGAAAAGTCTTAAATGATGCTGAGATGTTATGAAATGTATTAAATGTAACTTGTGAATGCTGGATAAGCTATATGGGTACAAACTGATTAATAATAATCTAAGCTAAATAAGCTATAAGCTAAATTATACTACCAAATCTTGCAGAAACCTAAAACTATGCTAAAAAGCCTTAAAGGAACCTGATGCAACTAATTATGATCACCTAATCTCATCTTCAAGCAAATAGCAATTCCAAATTCAATTCAAGAAATCTAAACTCACTGAATCGACTAATCCAAACTTAAAATAAGTCACGCACAATAAGCTTAATGTGAAATCCAGAAACTGGAACCTAATATCTACCTAACAAAGAGCTTATAAACCAATTTTGAGCTTATTTGAGACTGAAATGAGCTTTTTAGAAGTCTTAGAAAAGGCTGTGACAAGTTCAATTTGTATCATTGTTTTGTCACGCATACTTTGAGAAATGGACCAAGTTTAAGCACCAATTAAGATGTGTTAGAAAATTTGTAAAAATAATCCAAAAATATCAGGCTTAAAACCACCAACCAGAGATCAATAATCCAAAGTTTCAGCTAGATTTGACTCAAATTGAGTGAGTTAAAAATCAAAAAGTAATAGCAATTTCGACTGAAAACAGGATTTTGACTTTATGAGAAAATAACTCTTTTGACTTTTGTGAGCTTTGATCTTTCAAAACAGATTGTAAATAATGTTTTAGTATGAAATGCAACCTAAATAAGCCATGCTAACTGAACCTATACCTAGATCAAAGATTAAGCTAACCTGAATTTAACTATTATGCAGATTCAAAGTGATCTAAGTTGTTTTTGACTGTCAGTGAACACATATGCAAATTAATGACTGAAATCAACTACTAATACTCAAAAGTGCATGACTACACTACTATTATCAAGTCTTCTAACTCCTAATGCAGAGATATAAACTAATCCAAACACTCTTATCAAGACTGATATGCAAATTTCCACAACCAACACTCAAATCTAAACCATTACTTCTTCCAAAACAGATTCAAATAATGATATTTAATCTTACTAATGAAGTAATAACAACTATAATTCTCAACTAAGCTAACTACCTAATTAAGCAGCTAAGATGAAAATATGACAACAATAAAATCAAATACTCAAATCAAGCTTCAAATAGATTAATTACTAATCAAAAAAACATAATCAAGCAGAATTACACTAGACAAAGCACAATTAAGCAATTCTAATTACTCCTACAATTCAGAACTGAATATGAGATTTGAATTAAACTTACAAGTGTTCTAGCTAATTTGGTACCAACTAAGAGCCAAAGAACACTATCCTAAACCATTACCTAATCCAACCCAAGCTAAAATCAATCCCAATACTGAAACATCTCTGCAAATTAACCCATATCAGCTTCCATTCTTCTCAGTTTGACTTTAGTTGACTGTTTGATGTGATGTGGGTATAAACTGAGTTTGAAAAAGAGTTAAGCTCACTATAAGCTATTTTAGAGCTTAAATGAACTTATAATAACAGTAGCTTAAGCTTAATGAAGCTATAAAACAGATTTGAAATATTTTTTTATTTTTCAAGTAATTTTCTTATTTTTTTGTGATTTTTGGTTTAATATGAAAAACAAGCTGAGATGAGTTTGTAATAAGCTAAAATGAGTAATAGCAATACTAAATAGCAATTAAAATCAGTTAAGAGATAATAAGAAATTGGAGCTTAAAAGTGAATTTTATTAAACTTGAAATCTGATTACAATAAGAGTACAATATTGAGATTATAAGAAAACTACTAAAAACATTAAAAAGTAAATTTAACACTACTACAAGCTACTGAAAACTAGATGAATCAACTGTGACAATACATGGTTTAAATAGGTGAGCTAGGGCCTTCAGAAGGATCCAGAAGGGAGAATGTGTGCTTTCTCTTGATAATTCTTCACCATTAGATCAAATCCCATCAGCTTCTAATCAATTTCCACCCTCAGATCATTTTCTACACGTCACTTCAGCCAATGGGGGCTCACCTTGGCACACGGATTGCCAAGGTGGCATCCCTTATGTCAGAGAATGTCAGAATTACCCTTTAATTGTGCTCAATTTTGGTTAATTGTACAAGGGCAATTTAGGGTTCTTGAGCTGGGAATTTTGGGGCTAATTCACGCGGGTACTACTTTGGGTGATATTTTATTTTACTTTTACTGTTTTGACCGGGGTTTAGTGGAAGGGTTGACCAGGTAATATTGTTGGGCGGGTTGGATTATTTTGGGCTTGGGTTATTGAATATCCGGTTATGGGGTAGGATTATTTGGGCTTGGGTTGTGGAATTTTGGACTTGGATAGTTTAAAAGTTAACATTCATCTTGGTAACTTAACATTCATCAAGGGTAAATTCTGCCAATTTGCAAAGTTGAAGGACTCAAGGTGTAATTTTAGCATAGTACTTTCAAGGGCTCAACTTGATAAATCCATAAACTCCAAGGACCGGATTTGCTAATTTTTATTCTTCAAGGACTAATATTGCCAATATTGAAACGTCAAGGGTAGATTTTGCCAATTATTCAAACTTGAAGGAATGAATATGTAATTCCTTCAAAGTTGATCCAATCATTCAAAAATCAGCCTTTTAGCATCAAAATCTTCACATTTACTCACTTTTGATTTCCCGACTTCAGCTTTTGCCCTCTTTTCCTTCTCGTGCTCGGGTTTTGTTTGATTTGTCTTTCTTTTGCGTGTTTTGCCATATCCGTACCTGCACATGCATAAACTCAAGAAACCAACAAATATTAGGCATAAACGGCTCTTTCTTGGTTATTTTGGGCCTGATTTGGTAAAAAATGGTATGTGTTTTTGCACATACCAAAATACCCCAGACTAGACGATTGTCGTGTCCTCACGCAATGCAATCAACTCACGTTTCTAAAACCAAGGATTTCAATCTCTTTCTACTAAATCTATGCAAAGATTCCTCAAAATATATTACGAAACCTTTAATTCTAAAAATGCCCCGTTTACCTTTTATTTCACATATAGATATTACGATTAAGCACTTATTCATTATGAGTGACGGTTTGTTGAACTTTCTTGTCGATTAATAACTCCAACATTTTTTAAACGACATTTTTAGGATCACGGAGTAGGAAACACAACTCAGCGAGGAGTGACCATACGGATAGAATACATCGTCCCTGATTTTTCACAAGTCCCCAAACTAAGCGTAAAATCAAAATCATTGTTAAATATGATTTTAGATGCTAACACTACCCATGGAAGTTACTTGTGTAATTACCTCTTGCTCCCATTTTCCTATTTCCTCTATTTATTTTATTTTTGGTTAGAAATGAATTTCTTCATAATTCTCTTTTCGATAATTTTTATTCCGATAAAGATATGAAGCTAAAACGCTAATTAGTTTTCCATCTTCCCTCGAAAACCGTTGCACACAAGAATGAGGTCCACATCAACGTCCTAATTTAACACAATTTAGGGAGATATCCTATTTATTACAACCGAAACAACTCATCTACGAGTCCAGAGACAGAAGCTTTTATTTAGATATCTCCCGGATTCAAAGTTTGGCTTAACACTTATTTCAAAGACATTTGCAATTTTTCAATTTAGGCCCTCGGTCTTTTCAACCACTAATTCAACGGGGATTACCGTTTTATCAGAAGTCTTATTATGACTTTGGAATTTTCCTCCACCTTTTTGAAGTCAATGACAACGGGGGTACCGTCAGGCATAGAAAACTTTTATGGCTTTGGATTTTCACTTTAATACATTTGGGCTTTATTTCATGTTAATTTTTGTGCCAAACTCTGAATCCTACGGTTTTTATACCGCAACACTGACAGTACCTTGATGTGTACCCAAATCTCATGGGCAAGGATTCTCTAAAGAAGATAAAGAACTAACTATCGTCAAAAACTTAACATCTTTAATTATTTATTCACAAATATGGGGTGAGAAAATTTTGTGGGAGCAAAAAGCTACAATACCTTCGATGAGCTCTAAAGAGAACCATCTACTCCATGCTTAGCATCTAAACTCATAAGTAACTCTCATCGATCTCACGAAATTTAAAATCTCAAATAATGAGATCCAGCGGATGCTTAGCCATAATTAAATTATCTATGGTTGAACAAGCTAGCTCAACACGCCCGGTCAAGTCAGAATTCTATTCCTACTCTCACCAGCGGAAAGTCAACAAGTTGTCAAAACATATATTAACTTAGCAATTGCTTTGTTAAATAATCTCAAGTCTAGCATTTTTTAAGTCACTTATTAGAGACTAGCAAATCTTTCAAAGCTTCGCATATTTAAAATCACTTAGGGAAGCTTGCAAATTCTTGGCCTTGTGAGCTAGAATCGCATTTTATAGCCTCTTGTCTAAGCAAATAGCAAAGACTTTTTCAAGAAAACGCATATTTAAGGTAACTTCTAAGAGACTCGAAAAGACTTTTCAATCATAAAACTAGCAAAAGCATACAAAATCTTTTTAAATTTTCTCATTTTTGCACAATTTTCTAAGGAAAAACGGGGTTGCAAGAGTACACGGCAAAAAGTAAGCAAGTGCGGTCAGATTAGGATATCGGATGCTTAGCCGTTGATTAAGTATGCTTAAGATAAACGTTAGTCGATTAAGATTAGGATATCGGATTTTCAGCAGCATCGATCATGAAACTCGAGTGGAGAAAAGACAAACTTCGAGCACGAGAGTCTTCATATCAATGAAATCCTAGACAAAACATCACAAACACCCAAACACGAGAAATTGAAGAGGCTAACCCCTTCACGTCACTTATTAGAGAAAATAGAAAGAAGATAGAGATAAGAATGGGGTGCCTCCCACGGCGCCATGTTTTTGATCACCGAAGCTACTGACTCGTCCCCGAATTCATTTGTCCTTGGGGAAGAAAACGGTAGAGATACCAGGGTAAAAAATGGTGTCTTCATTCCCGAAAGAATGAGACTGGGTGGGATGGGTGGAGAAGAAAATGTCGGGCTTCAGCACATAAGGCATATCATGAAATAATGATCCATCATCTGGCTGTTTTGCGGGCTGACGAAGGAATGATGGATCAAAATGAGAATACTCCAAAGAAGACGGGAGCTCATGGTAAGGGATAGGATGTGAAAGCTCAACAATGAAGTCATCCATTGGAGGATCCTTATCTCGAATGACGTTTTTAACAAAGAGCTCATCAATGAATATCCCGGGTTTAAAGATTTTGTCTTCACAAGAGGGCTCATCAGGATAAGTGATGGTGGACTCAACAGAGAAATGGGAGTCAAGAAATCCATCACATAACAGCACATCCCCCTCGGGGTCATTATCAGCAGCCTCAATACCCGGTGGTATCAAGTCGTCAATAGATAAGTCGATTTCTTCCATGTCAGAATCACTTGGCGTCTTATCAAGAATATCGTCTTCAACCACTTTAGTTGATTCATTCATCTCAGGCTTCATTTCCAAATCAATCTCCATAATATCCTCAGTGTCGGATTCATCACTTTCTTCATCTTGCATAACATCACATGACGGGAGAGAAAGGTGAAACACGATATGGGAAAGTGGTGTGCTCGAGAGCTAGCAATATCCACCACTTCATTGTGGTCTCGAATCGACTCAAAATCTTTGTCGAAAAGAGGATTAACTTCGCAAAAGGTATAGTCTTCCTTGAATTCAAAAAGTGGATTCGAGAAAATCCCGGAAGTAACCTAAAAAATGTCAATAGAATCACACAAAAGCGAATCACAATCATTGTCAAATATATCCTCAGACTCACTTGGGATTGGGTCAAGGCTCTCAACACTAGACGATTCCGTTCCCTGAATGGTGTTAAGAGGCTCTCGCCCCCATTATGAGAGAGTCCTCGGGTTCAACAATGTCTCAGAGAAATATGATCATCGACCTTTTCCAAAACGACGTTTCTTCTATCAACCTGCGTGAGTGAAGGGAAAGGGTCGGAAATGAAAGGCTCAGAAACGGGAGTGGGATTGCCACTCGGAGGCATATATTCCTCATCAGAGTCATCATCATAGTCGTAAACGAGAGGTTTCCAATATTGGGAACTCACTTTAGCGGCTTGTTCTTCGGCGAGTAATTCGCCATAAGTTTTCTTATGAGGATCTTTTCTGATAGCATGTTTATCCATAAATTCTTCGAGTATATTAATACATCTTTGGAGAGTTTCTTGAGAAATTTGCGGAGGTTGTGGTTGAATTTCTTGGTTTTGTGGAACTTGCTCGTAAACAAGCGGGTTCTGCATTTGAAAATTAACGTGAGGACCTCCACAATACTCACAACAGTACGATTGTTGTGACGAATATGGGTAAGGTTCATAACCAAAGGTTGTATTGTTAAATTGAACTTGACATTGAAAACCTTGGTGAGGACCTCCACAGTACTCACAAGAATATGTCTCCGTCTCATGGTACGGAGGTTGGTTAAGGAAATCGGTTGTCTCATTGTAGGGATTTTGGTTGTAAACCAACTCGGTTCCCGAATTTCCATTGCTACAACCGGGACAATTCCCACCATATTCGGGTCCTCCGCACCATATGCAAATGAGTTGATAAGTCGAAGACATCAAAGAATTATACGGATAAGAGCTAGCAATTTCCACCACTTCCGTGATGGTCTCTGGTTCTTGAACTTTTGTCTCATTCTTATCCGTAAATCGCGAAAGATTTTGATCGATTCTAGACGGTTTAGGAATAGAACATATCTCGGGTTGTGGCGGATGGTCGAAAAAACTTGGAGAATCATCGAGAGATTTTTTGTCGGATAATTCGCACCAATAGCAATATGTGCTAGCACCAGCCCTTCCACATCGCTTACATACATATTCGTGATTGAGACAATAATCCTGATCCTCTTCCTTAAAGATTTTGTAGTGAAAACAACGACGATAATCGATCGTTTCCATGAGAATTAAACATATAGAGGGTTAAGAAGATAGAATTAAACGGTTCAAGAGGGCAAAGAGATAAAGAATTGACGGTTTAGAGGATAAAGATGATTATTTTTGGGTTTTTATAAATAGAAAACAAATTTTGAAAAGGAAAATCTTTTTGGGTTGTTATATTTAAGAAAATTTTGAAAACACAATATTTTTGGTAACCGTCCCGTCAACCGGTTCTTGGTAGCTTTCAAAAGTACGCGCAGCGGAGCGGGAAAGAAGAGTGGATCTTTCTTCAGTCTGTAATTTAATGTCAAGACTTCCAAATACCCCGTGTATAGGTTGTACCTTCAAGGTGAGCCGACTAACAATTGACGTTTCGATTTCTTTTGTTGGTTTTTTAATTTTTATGGTTTTGTAAACACTCTAGGCAGAATGTTTTGGTTTTTTATATATTTTTTGGGTTTTTGAAAAAGATATACATACAAAAACAATGATAACATCACTCGGGGAAGGATCTTCAAACGCACGCGAATCGAGACGGAATCGGAAACTCACTACATGCCCTCCCCGGCAGCGGCGCCATGTTGATAAGTTCATTTTCATACAGATATTTTCCGAAGAAATACAAAGGAATGTATTTCCCGGGTCGTTCTCCCAGTGAGGGATGAATGGAGTTGCGTTGCGTGATTCAGGATTTGAATGGGTTAAAAGGATTTTGAATGATTTCTAAACTACGGTGCAAGGAAAAGTAAAGGGAAGCAATTAAAACTACTGAATCTATGGTGCAAACAAGTAATTAAAACTAAATATGCAAATTATAACTAAAAACGCAAATAACGTAATTATTAAAACGTAAATTAAAATGCAAACTAAACTATGTAAACCTCTAAAAACGAACTAGTATTTTTCTACAGCTAAAAATATGATTTAAAAAATATTTGAAATTTAAAACTAGATTATTTTGGTTTTTCTTGATTTAATTTGAATTAAAAACTATTTTTGGACTTTTAAAATAGATTTAAAAGGCTAAAATATATGAAAACTTGCAAGAAAATTGCAAAACTATTTTTAAAAAATCTAAACCAACTAAAAAAAAATTTCAAAACTGGAATAATATTTTTCTGACTTTTTCTCTATTTTCTATGAATTTAAAACTATTTAAAACTAATTAAATGGCTAGAAAATGCTATTTGAACTTGGAAAAAAGTGAAAAAAATATTTTTTTTATGTCTTTTTGATTTTTCTTAATCTAAGAAAATTAAAATTATATTTTTTTGAGCTTTTTCTGATTTATTTGTATTAAAAGCTAATTTAAAATGCTAAAAAGAGTCTTTAAATGAAGAAAAATAGCAAAAAGCTACAGAAAATTATGAAAATTTCCAGAAAAGTCTTAAATGATGCTGAGATGTTATGAAATTCATTAAATGTAACTTGTGAATGTAGGATAAGCTATATGGGTACAAACTGATTAATAATAAGCTAAGCTAAATAAGCTATAAGCTAAATTATACTACCAAATCTTGCAGAAACCTAAAACTATGCTAAACAGTCTTAAAGTAACCTAATGCAACTAATTATGATCACCTAATCTCATCTTTCGAAGCAAATAGCAATTCCAAATTCAATTCAGCAAATCTAAACTCAGCTCTGAATCACTAACTTGCAGCTTAAAAATAAGCTGCATAATAAGCTTAATGTGAAATCCACAAAATGGAACCTAATATCTACCTAACAAAGAGCTTATAAACCAATTTTGAGCTTATTTGAGACTGAAATGAGCTTTTTAGAAGTCTTGGAAAAGGCTGTGACAAGTTCAATTTGTACTGAATTGCTTGTCACAAGGCATACTTTGAGAAATGGACCAAGTTTAAGCACCAATTAAGCTGTGTTAGAAAATTTGTAAAAATAATCCAAAAATATCAGGCTTAAAACCACCAACCAGAGATCAATAATCCAAAGTTTCAGCAAGATTTGACTCAAATTGAGTGAGTTAAAAATCAAAAACTAATAGCAGTTTGGACTGAAAACAGGATTTTGACTTTATGAGAAAATAACTCTTTTGACTTTTGTGAGCTTTGATCTTTCAAAACAGATTGTAAATAATGTTTTAGTATGAAATGCAACCTAAATAAGCCATGCTAACTGAACCTATACCTAGATCAAAGATTAAGCTAACCTGAATTTAACTATTATGCAGATTCAAAGTGATCTAAGTTGTTTTTGACTGTCAGTGAACACAGATGCAAATTAATGACTGAAATCAACTACTAATACTCAAAAGTGCATGACTACACTACTATTATCAAGTCTGCTAACTCCTAATGCAGAGATATAAACTAATCCAAACACTCTTATCAAGACTGATATGCAAATTTCCACAACCAACACTCAAATCTAAACCATTACTTCTTCCAAAACAGATTCAAATAATGATATTTAATCTTACCAATGAAGTAATAACAACTATAATTCTCAACTAAGCTAACTACCTAATTAAGCAGCTAAGATGAAAATATGACAACAATAAAATCAAATACTCAAATCAAGCTTCAAACAGATTAATCACTAATCAAATAAACATAATCAAGCAGAATTACACTAGATAAAGCACAATTAAGCAATTCTAATTACTCCTACAATTCAGAACTGAATATGAGATTTGAATTAAACTTACAAGTGGTCCAGCTAATTTGTTACCAACTGAAGCCAAAGAACACTATCCTAAACCATTACTTAATCCAACCCAAGCTAAAATCAATCCCAATACTGAAACATCTATGCAAATTAACCCATATCAGCTTCCATTCTTCTCAGTTTGACTTTAGTTGACTGTTTGATGTGATGTGCGTACAAACATAGTTTGAAAAAGAATTAAGCTCACTATAAGCTATGTTAGAGCTTAAATGAACTTATAATAACAGTAGCTTAAGCTTAATGAAGCTATAAAACAGATTTGAAATATTTTTTTATTTTTCAAGTAATTTTCTTATTTGTTTTTGTGATTTTTGGTTTAATATGAAAAACAAGCTGAGATGAGTTTGTAATAAGCTAAAATGAGTAATAGCAATACTAAATAGCAATTAAAATCAGTTAAGAGATAATAAAAAATTGGAGCTTAAAAGTGAATTTTATTAAACTTGAAATCTGATTACAATATGAAGAGTACAATATTGAGATTATAAGAAAACTACTAAAAAAATTAAAAATTAAATTAACACTACTACAAGCTATTGAAAACTAGATGAATAAAATGTGAGAATACGGGGTTTAAATTGGTGAGCTAGGGCCTTCAGAAGGATCCAGAAGGGAGAATGTGTGCTTTCTCTTGATAATTCTTCACCATTAGATCAAATCCCATCAGCTTCTAATCAATTTCCACCCTCAGATCATTTTCTACACGTCACTTCAGCCAATGGGGGCTTACCTTGGCACACGGATTGCCAAGGTGGCATCCCTTATGTCAGAGAATGTCAGAATTACCCTTTAATTGTGCTCAATTTTGGTTAATTGTACAAGGGCAATTTAGGGTTCTTGAGCTGGGAATTTTGGGGCTAATTCACGCGGGTACTACTTTGGGTGATATTTTATTTTACTTTGACTGTTTTGACCGGGGTTTAGTGGAAGTGTTAACCGGGTAATATTGGTGGGCGGGTTGGATCATTTTGGGATTGGGATATTGAATATCCGGTTATGGGGTAGGATTATTTGGGCTTGGGCTGTGGAATTTTGGACTTGGATAGTTTAAAAGTTAACATTCATCTTGGTAACTTAACATTCATCAAGGGTAAATTCTGCCAATTTGCAAAGTTGAAGGATTTAAGGTGTAATTTTAGCATAGTACTTTCAAGGGCTCAACTTGATAAATCCAAAAACTCCAAGGACCAGATTTGCCAATTTTTATTCTTCAAGGACTAATATTGCCAATTCTGAAACTTCAAGGGTAGATTTTGCCAATTATTCAAACTTGAGGGACTGAATCTGTAATTCCTTCAAAGTTGATCAAATCATTCAAAAATCATCCTTTTAGCATCAAAATCTTAACATTCACTCACTTTTGATTTCCCGGCTTTAGCTTTTGCACTCTTTTCCTTCTTGTGCTCGGGTTTTGTTTGATTTGTCTTTCTTTTACGTGTTTTGCCATATCCGTACCTGCACATGCATAAACTCAAGAAACCAACAAATATTAGGCATAAAAGGCTCTTTCTTGGTTATTTTGGGCCTAATTTGGTAAAGAAATGGTATGTGTTTTTGCACATACCAGTGACTAATAACTTAGAATTTCATGAATTAACAACTTTCTACAACTGTCTTCAATTCCAATAATCAAAACCCTCATCATACAATTAAGGGACATACTTACTTGATTAAGCGGGATTGAAATTAAGAGCTTTTAGGCTTTCTTGATCACCACCTCAAGATCAAATTAAGCTTAACTGAAAGTTTGCTGCTTCCCTCTTCCTCACCCTTCTTTTCACGTCACACACACTCACAGTTTCTCAAATTCTCTGGATTTCACTTCTAGCTACTAACTTAACATTTTTATTAATTTAAATTTGCCCTATTGGCAATTCTGGTCCCTCAAGTATCTAGCTTTTTATTTAGGCTACGTATGTTTCTATTATTAGACATACTCATATAACTATAATTTATAGTTAATCTTTGTAACTTCATTATAAGGATAAAGTACTAGCATCCATATATATATATACCTTGTCGGGATACGGGTGTAACAATTCACCCCTCCTAAAATATGATTTCGTCCTCAAAATCTATCCTTGAAAAAGTTGAGGATACTTATTCTTCATTCTTTCTTTCATCTCCCATCTAATACTCGTACCCTTTTGATGCCTCGATTTTACTTTCACCAAAGGAATTTCTTTATTCCTAAGTTGTCTTGTCTTTCTTCCAAGTATTGCCTCCGGTTCTTCTTGTGATGTTAATTTCAGATCTATTTCTATGTCGTCCAACGTGACCACAGAGTTTCATCCGTTAGACATTTGGAAGTTCCAACACATAAGCCACTTCTCCAACATGTTCTAGGATTTTGAAAGGTCCAATTAATCTTGGACTTAGCTTTCCTTTGTGCTTGAATCTAAAAAAACCCTTCCACGAAGAAACCTTGAGCATTACAAAATCTCCTACTTCGTCTTCTTCGATTATCGGTGTAGTGTTTCCATCTATCTTGAGCCGCTTTGATCCTTTCACGAATCATTTCTATTTTCTCGGTTGTTGCTAGTACAACATCCATATTAGCCAATTCCCTTTGTCTAACTTCATCCTAATACACCAGTGTTCTACATCTTCTATCATAAAGCATTTCGTAAGGTGGCATCTCGATGCTAGAATGGTAGCTATTATTGTAAGAGAATTTGACTACTGGTAAGTGGTCAACCCAATTACCTCAAAAATTGATTATATAAGCTCGTAACATATCTTCAAGGGTTTTAATCGTTCTCTCATTTTGTCCATCGATTTTCGGATGAAAAGTCGTGCTCATATGTAACTTTATACCTAATTCTTCTTGGAAGCCAAAATGATGAAGTAAACAGCCCATCTCTATCGGAGATTATAGAAACGGGTACCCCATGACATGCGACTATTTCATTAACATAAAAATTTTCTAGTTTTTTAAGGGGCATATTCTCTCTAATTGGTATAAAGTGTGAACTTTTCGTCAAATGATCTATTATTACCCAAATTGCGTCGTGCTTTATAGTCTTCCGTGCTAACTTCGTAACAAAGTCCATCGTAATATTTTCCCATTTCCAAACTAGTACCTCTAAAGGTTGCACCTTGACATACGGTTTTTGGTGTTCGGCTTTGACTTTCAAACAAGTTAGACATTTCTCAACATATTTTGCACAATCCATTTTTATGCCCGGCCACCAATCATCCCTCCTTAAATCATGATACATTTTGTTAGCTCCCGGGTGAATAGATTACTCTGATATATGTGCTTCATCTAAAAGTAGTGTCTTGATGTCACTACGAAAAGGAATGTAAATTATTCCGTATCGAGTCTTAATCCCACGACTATCTTCCTCAAAATGAGAAATCTGAGAGGTAATACACTCTCTTTGCAATTTTTCTTCCTTTAACGCTTCCTTTAAGCTAGCTTAATTTTGTCGAAGAGATCAAACGTGACAATCATTCGTAATGAGTGGATTCAGGTAACTTCACTTTGGTCCTTACGGCTTAGAGCATCCGCCACAATATTCGCCTTCCCTGGGTGATAACGAATTTCACAATTATAATCTTTCAACAAGTCTAACTACCTTCGTTGCCTCATATTCGGGTCCTTTTTATTGAGAAAATATTGAAGACTTCTATGATCTGTGTAAATAAAAATTTCACACCGTATAGATAATTCCTCCATATCTTTAAGGCAAAAACCACGGTTGCAAATTCAAGATCATGAGTTGGATAATCTTTCTCTTGCTTCTTCAATTGCCTTGATGCATAGGCAATTACTCTACCTCTTTGCATAAGAACACAATCGAGACCGGAATAAGATGCACCACTGTACATCACCATATCTTTCATTCCTTCTGGTAAATCCAGAATTGGTGCCTCACATAACTTCCTTCATAAGGTAGAAAAAGCATCATGTTGTTCTTTTCCCCACACAAAAAGAACGTTCTTCCTAGTAAGCTTGGTTAGCAAAGACGCAAGTTTGGAGAAGTCTTGTATGAACCTATGGTAATATCTCGACAAACCAAGAAAACTTCGTATCTCGCCTACGTTCCTTGGTGCTTGCCAATTCATTACTTCTTCTATCTTTGACGGATCGACTTTAATACCCTCCGGGTTAACGAAGTGTCTGAGAAATTGAACTTCTTGTAACCAAAATTCACATTTCGAAAATTTGGCGTATAATCTTTCCTTTCTCAAAGTCTCGAGAATCTCTCGTGAATGGGCCGTGTGTTCTTCCTTGCTATTCGAGTAGATAAGAATATCATCAATAAATACGATGACAAATTTGTCCAAAATTGGCCTACATACTCGGTTCATGAGATCCATGAATACCGCATGCGCGTTTGTAAGACCAAAAGGCATAACCGTGAAATCATAATGTCCGTAATGGGTCCTAAAAGCCGTCTTAGGAATGTCTTCCTCTCGGACCTTCAATTGGTGATAACCAGAAATAAGATCAATCTTGGAGAACCACTCAGCCCCTTGAAGTTGATTGATGAGATCATCAATTTTCGGTAATGGATACACATTCTTCACCGTTACTTTATTCAATTCACGATAATCGATGCACATTCACATGCTACCATCCTTCTTTTTTATGAATAGAATCGGAGCTCCCAATGGTGAACTACTAGAACGGATAAAACCTTTGTTTAGTAATTCTTGGAGTTGCCTCATCAACTCCTTCATTTTGGACGGAGCCAAATGGTAAGGATTTTTTGCAATAGGGTTAGCACCCGGAACGAGATCAATACGAAATTCAACTTGCCTTTTAGGTGGAATACCCGACAAGTCCTCCGGAAAGACGTCCCGGAATTCATTAACAATTGGAACATCATCGATATTCTTCTTTTCAAGACTTGTATCTATCACATGAGCCAAAAAGGCACAACAACCCCGTGATAAATATCTTCTAGCCTCCTTTACGGAACACAACTTAAATTCGCCCTTCCTTTTATCCCTATAAATGACTATTTCACGACCGCTAGTATTAATGACTTGAATCAGTTTTTGACTACATATAATAGCGGCATTATATTTTCTAAGACATTCCATGCCTATGATGACGTCAAACTCTCCAAGAAAGATAGGAATTAAATGGATCTTGAAGGTATTACTATCTATTTCCAAATGTATGCTACGATATACATTAGATACAACTACAACCTAGTTATTGGCTATTTCAACTTCGAGGGGTTTAGGGAGTTTAGATAATGGAGAGGTTATTTGTTTGCTAAATTTAGACATAAAGGACACACTAGCTCCCGAGTCATACAAAACTCGAGCGGGAATGGAATTAACAAGAAGTATACATGTGACGACAACCAGTCTCGATTTTGCTTCCTCCACACCCATTTGATAAACTCGTGCCTTGGGTTTTGGAACTTCAACCTTTTCTTCCTTGACCGGCCCCAAAAGTTTAGCTTCATTAGTCTTCTGGTTTGGACATTCATTCAACTTGTTTCCAACTTGATTTCATCCATAACATATGACCATCGGTTTCGGGCATTCTTTACTCATGTCACTTAAAGAGCCACACTTGAAACATCCTTGCATATTAAGCCTACATTCACCATAATGGAGTTTTTGGCACTTTTTTCATTGCGGCTTGTTTTGACTTCCTCCACCTTTCTTACCTTGGTCCAATTTCGGTTTCTTAAAATTTCTATCTCCGAACCCTTATTTCCTCTTAGTCCTTCTCATATTTATTGTTCTTCCTCATTAAATTCACTTCTCTCACTCGAGCTCGGCTTAAAAGGTCTTCCAAAGTGTTACATTTAAATGGTGAGGTTACCTCACGGATCTCGTCCTTGAGCATTCTTTGGAATCTGTCGACTTTATGCTTTTCATTGTGATGGTATTCGGAACAATACGAAACCATATCATTAAAATTATTCCATAATTCATTCACCGTTGATGCGCGTACGAAGCGCGTTCGGGGTCAAAGGAACTTCCTTTTTGTCGAGCAAGTTTTTCAACACCCTAGGCAGTGAACCTAATCTTTGTAGTGTAGTATTGGGTAAGCCTCGGGTATTGATATAATCCTCTAGGGGAATAGGAATGCTAGCAAGAAGTGTATTACGCTAAGGTGGGGTTGAGGATGATTCTTTTTTATCTTTTATTGGTTTTTTAGAAACCTAAGGGTAAAATCTCGGGGCAATTGGTTTGGGGATGGTACTTCTACCGATTACTTCTATTATTCTAATTATCTATTACTACGGGTAGCTATGTCTTTTTAGTGTGTGCTCGTATGATGATTAAAAATGTGTTTACCTAGATACTCTTACTCCCTAGTTATCTTTTATTGTTGGTTGAATTGTCACGTCCTTATTCTTAACGCCTTGTGTTTTCTAAGGTCGTAGGGTGTGCCTTTGTCCTAACTCTTTGAGAATACCTTTTAGTTATTGCCTACGAAATCCTCTAGATTAATCATAAACTAACTTTAAGGTTATCTTTGGATGTTTAGACTATGAAATCCTCTAAGTGATTCATAAACTAATGTTCACAAAGATCACTCAAGCATTTAAATACAACGATAGCCTAATTGTACACCTAAGCCAATTACAATTAAGATAAGAGACAACCAATCAATAATTAACAACTAGGTTTCATAGATCTAAGTAAACACACAAGAAATTTAGCTAGACATGTTAAACAAGCAAGCATACACACATTCAATGGAAGACATAATGATACTAATGGATTAAAACACTTATCTTGATGTGTAAAATAGGGTTTGGGACCCTAAGATACTGTCCAAGTCAGACTACAAACGTTTAGGGTTTTAACTCCAAAATTCTACCTTCCAAAATACAGAAAAATCGAATTCTATATATAGATTTACACTTGCGACGATGTCGCCTTATAGGTGGGACACCGTCAGATCTCCGTCATTAGGGTTTTCTTCTTGTTCAAGTTATTGATGGGACGGCATCACGTTGTAGTTGTGACATCGTCGAGCTTCAGCAGGGACGTCGTCTGATTCTGGATCTGGGCCATCTGAGATGAAAAGTCTTAGTGACGCCCTTCCTCTTCATAGCCTGACGCCGTCAGGTGTTGCGAGCAAAAAGTCCACTGAGCCGTCAGGTGCATTATTTATCAAATCAGTAGAGAGGGACGGCGTCACACTTTAGTTGGGACGCCTTCAGCTTCAGTTTTAGCAGCTTGAGTGGCTTCGATCTTGACTTTGCCATTTTCTTCATGTTTTCACTCCTTTTCGTCCAAAAATGCATCAATCCAGCATTTTTCTTCCAAAAGACCTAAAAAGTGAAAAGGAACGAAATTAAGCAGTAACGGATATAAAAGTGGTCGATTAAGGGTTAAATGACCCCTTAAAAGTGTACGTTTAAAATCCTTATCAAATATCCCTACACTTGGTATTTGCTTGTCCTCAAGCAAATGTGCTTTTGGATAATCAATTTATAAGTTAGGGGGCACGAATCATAAGTTTAACATAATTCACAACAAGTAAAATCACCGCAATAGTCATAACAAGCACGGAAATTATATACTAGCACCTCACAAGGGGTGTTTGGATTCTCTCATCTCTCGGGTGTATATGAAATATAGTAAATGGAAATGGAAGATAAACACTCATTACCTGGCATAGTACATTGATTACCATAGGCTTGAGACTAGATCAAACCTCCACCGCTTTGGTGTAAGCACCTAGGAACAACTATCTAAGAGATCTTTTCAAGGGTTGTAACGTTAGGCTTGCGGTAGGGAAACAAAGGGTTTTGTTGGATAGGCGATTTAGTTGTGGCAAGTCAAAAATCTTATATTACAAGCATGAAAAGAATGGCGTTGCTAAGCCAAGACTCGACTCACTCAACTCTAGATAACTTGAAACAAACATACATAAATTGAAAAACATAAACATAAAGTTAGATGTAGGATGGTAGCCCGTATGTTATCCTACATTTTTTTTGCATACATTTTTACTCTACCATCCTCAACAATAACATCAAAATTTAAGGGATTTATAGGAGCATCCCTACACTTGAGTTTTTATTACTCTAACACTAAATTGACCCGAATTGAAAAGATCAAAACACTTGGAGTACTTAATTACGTAAATAAAGGGAATTTGAATTTAACGTCATTTCCCGTCACTCCATAAAATATTACTTTTCCCATGAGTCTCAATCATCCCAAAACTGTGTACAAAAGATATGACTCGACTTAGCAACCATGCAAGTAACTAGAAAAATTGAACTAAGGGTTTAGTATGATAACAATAATGCACTAAAGGTTAGTGCATACAAGGTAGGCTAAGGCGATTTGGGTGTACATTTGGGGGTGGATTCTAGAAAATGCTCTTTATTGATATTTCGGAAAACCAAAACATCACGAGAACCGCGAAAAGCATAGGCTCTGAGGGGTTAACTAGAGGTATCATGTACTAAAGATAAGTACATCGCAAGGGTGTGGGATAATTACTCGACCGATGTGGAAGAAGTAATTATAATACAGGTTTCAAACAAGGGTTATCCTAATGCCTCTTTGATAGCATCGAATAGTCCTGAATATGAAGTGTCAATTTCCCCCGATAATGCTCGTATTTTATATCATTTATATGAATTTACGCTTTTTTTCCTCTATATTTCAATTTTAGGTAAATTACGAGCATTGAAACAAAAGAGACGCAGATTTGGATAATTTATTGAAGATATATCATAGTATGCTCATTTTGAAGAAGTTACGGCGTAACTCCTCTCTCACATTACGCCATAACTGAAGCGTGGCTCAGAAAACCAACTCAACTGAAGATTACGACGTAACTCTCCCAAATATTACGACGTAACCAACTAGGTCATATAAGGTTCCGCGCTGCTGCAAGCTACGCCGTAACTATTGTCTCAATTACGGAAAACCAGGATTTATTGCAGATATAGCGTAACTCCTTCTAGATGTTACGCCGTAACCAACATTTTCAGTGCAAAATATGAAGAATTGGATGTTACGACGTAACTCTTAACATTAGTTACGCCGTAACCAGATCTGGCCTATAAATACCCCTCGAATTCCAGCATTTCAAAGCATCCCATTTTACACACAACATCAAGTGAACGTGAGTAGAAGTGGAAGGCAGATCTAGAGGAGCATACGGAGCTATCTCCAAGGGAGAAATCATTCCCCTACGATAAGCATTAGCATTTTATCTTTTCTTTACTTTCAATTCATGTATTTCGTAATGTTAAACATTGAATCGATTGTTTTAGTTAATATGTGCAGCTAAGAACCTCTGGTGCTGGCCTAGTTATGATTCCTTAATTGTTTTGTTTATGTTTACATTGCTTCCATATAATTATTTCTAAGTGTATGCATGCATAGTTTGTTGGTAGCTACCCTTGTTTCGGTAGTTTTGAATGGCAGTAGTGGCTAGTTACTTGGGAGATATGACCAACTGACCCTAAGTAGGTAGACTGAGTGGGAAGGGTAAGATATGACCAACTGATGACCCTTTCTGCTTGTGCGATTTGACCAACTGATCACCTACCGTTTGGATGAACTTAAGAAGTCGGGGATGAGTGTTTAAGATGCTAGCGCCCGGGCACTCATTATTATGAATCTTGCATGTAGTGGTACTTAATGACTTGGCTTAGGGGACTATTAACAACTAGACTTATGACGGGTCACCTGATTTCTCCAGTGTAACCCTTTGCTGATAGGTTAAGACGAACTGACCAAATGCTGTCCTAGCGACTTTCACCCCACCTAAAGTAATTGGAAGTAATTAGATGTAAAAATAACTAGTTAGGATGAGTAACTAGGTTAGCGCCCCTCTCCTCTATTGATCACAACCATCGCCTTTATTTGCTTTCATATTTTATTGTCTCTTATAGTTAATTAATCATTCCCACCTTAAATCTATTAAAATTTGTGACACCTAGACTTAGTTTAAATCCGCACACATAGCTCTTGGGACAACCTCAGTTTTACCAAATACTACACTACATACGACCGGGTACACTGCCCGTTAGTTGTTAACATTAATGACCTCACTTTTGAGAAATATTTGCCATTGACAAAAGAAGAACAAGGGTCGGGGATCGCTAGGCTAATTATTGGGGAGGATATTGATTTCGAAATAAAACCACAATTCATGAGGGAATTAAGAGCAAATCCTTTTTCTGGAAATACTTCTGAGGATGCTTACGAATACATCGAAAATGTAGAATATATTACTAGCCTGTTTAATACGCCAGGAGTTTCGAAGGATGAAGTTATGCTCATAATTTTTCCTATCACGCTTACTGGAGCCGTAAGAAGATGGGTTAATAGATTACCAGCAGGAACGATTAATACATGGGCCCTCCTTAAAAGATACTTCATTCAAAGATTTTGTCCACCTTCTAAAGTATCAAGACAACTCGCGGAAATTCATAATTTAAAACAAGATGACAATGAGACGTTGTATCAAGCTTGGGAAACATACAATGACCTCCTTTACAAGTGTCCAACTCATGACCTAAACAGCCAGCAAAAGGTGAACATATTTTACAAATGAATTAACTTAACTACGAGACAAATGTTGGACTACCAAGGACCAATTCCGGGTATGACTCCTACTCTCGCCATTGAAGCCATTCAAAAACTTGCTGATCACTCTCAAAAATGGCACGATGGAGGAAGCAACCGAAGCCTGGACAGAAATTCTGTAGGCATTGCCGCCATCACAAGCAAATTGGAAGACCTTGGAAGAAATATGAAGAAGCTCCAGGAAAATTTTCATGCTATTCGAGTAGGGTGCGATACATGTGGAGGAGGACATTTAACTAGAGATTTCCCTATGAAGAATATAATCCCCCAAATTGAAAAAGTTATGTATGGAGAAGGAAAACCCTTCCATCGTGGTTGTGATCGGAATCTCTACAAGGCAGAAAAATCTTCACTCGAAGAATCAATAAATAAGTATTTTGAAGAAGATACCAAGCGACAGGCCAGCAGGGGCGCATTGTTCCAAAAATTTCAAGAAACAAGAGCCACCCTCCTTGCTCGTCATAAGGATTTAGATGACACAGGAAAGGAATCCGGGATAAGGAAAAATGAAATTAATAAAGACAGCTCAAGTGATGATAGTTTCTGTAATGGCATATTTTCCAATAACGGGAAACCTCTTTATACCCCTTTCAGGTAAGACGAAGAGGAGCTTGCTGGGTTCCCCAATCAATAAATTATAAAAGATGATACAAACTTTCTGAAGGAAGAGCAATACACGAAAATAGAAGCTGTTATGGATAATGAAGTAAAGCTAAACGCCAGATGCTCAGCAGTCGTCCTAAATCAGATCCCTCTTAAGGAAAAAGATCCAGGAAGTTTCATTCTCCCTTGCTCTATTAATAATTTGCATAATATCAATGCCTTAGTTGACCTAGGAGCTAGTATTAGTATCATGCCATTTTCCATGTGCAAAAGATTAAATCTTGTCCCTATCAAACCCCTTTGCATGACGATTGAAATGGCTGATAGAACGGTGAGCATTCCTAGAGGGGTAGTTGAGAATGTGCTCATTAAGATTAATAATTTTACTCTTCCTGTCGACTTTGTTATTTTAGACATGGAAGAAGATCTCGACATTCCATTAATTTTGGGCAGACCCCTTCTGGCCACCGCACGGGCAAAGATTAACGTTTTCAAAAAAATCATTACATTAAAAATCAACAAAAGGAAACTTACCCTGAATATGGATGACGTTGGAAAATGTCACACTATCGAAACTGTTTGTGTTATCAAAAAAAAGGAAAAAACAAAATTAATCTTACCACCATCACACACAAGCACTGTACCGCTAATGGTCGTAATGTGCAGGAAAGGGAAGTTGATGAATACAACAGGGGAAGAGTACATCGCAACCACTTCTCGAAAACAAAGAACAACGTCAATTCAGTGCTAGAACTTGAGTCTAAAGACGATTGGCCCGAAGTTCAGAAAGTTGATTACAAGTACTTTCCGAAATTAAAATACCATTGGTGTAAGGCTATCCTTGTTGACAACGATACAGGATATGATCTTTGGGCTTCATGTAAACCTTATGTGGACATCTGTGACAGTGGTCATGACAAAGAAAGAGTAAAAAACAACAAGTACCTATGGTCCTCAACTAATGACAAAGAAATAACATTCGAAGCTTGGGTACGAATTATATATGGGGAAGTTGGCAAGGATGATAAAAGAAAAATCTTGACTAATCTTAGCCACGGCAAAACCTCTGATAATGATCATGAAGCAACAAAAAATTCAACCTCAGATCATGGCAACACCTTTGCTCGAAAGCATTGGTGTGAAAAAATAAAAACCATTGATGGGGATTCTTGGGCTTCCTGCAATCCATATGATAACAGTTGTAATGGGGGAAGTAGTGCAGTTAGAGTAGGAGTTAACAAATTTCTATGGAATTCAACCAATGACGATAGAAGAACCGAGATACAATGGTCTGATAGGTTAAGATTTAACGATTGGATTAAAATCAAATATGGAAACGTGGAGGATTCCACTAAGAATAAAATTTGGAAGGATTGCAAGAACGAAGATAACCCAGATGAAGAAACTCCTCAAGATTTTGGTAACTTAACTAATAATGATAAAGAGGACACAAGAAAAGATTGTGAACATGGGAATATCGATAAATCAGTTGAGACCAAGTCCAATTATTATGACATAAAAGGAATCATGGACCACCTTGAGCCACAATTTAAAGCAGACCTAGAAGATGAAAAGTATGAGCAAAGGAGGTGCAAGCTTCTTGGCATTCCATATAAAAAACCACCACCGATTGTAGCCGAAAAGTATGAGTTCACTAGATACCATTTGGGGCCGGACGAAAAATTTTGAAAAATTTCGGAAGATCGAGACTAAAGAGTACCTCCGCACTGCTACCAATGTTGCTTGGGTCAGACATAACTTGATGAAGGATATGGAGGAAGTTGTCCAAGTCCGAAAGTCACCATAAAGCCCCGAGGATTTGATTTTAACTTAAAGACTCGTAAATAAAGAAAAGTGCTCTTTCGGGAGACAACCCGAATTATCCCTTTCATTTGTTTTATTTCCATGACTGTTGGGTTTTTTGTTTTTAACCATTTTTTCAGGATTTCGGGAAAGTTTGATGCACCATGCTGAACGGGGACCTGATATGTCCATAGTTACGGCGTAACTCATTTTATGGTTACGCCGTAACATAATTTTTGCAGCAGTACTTCAGAGCATTACCAATTATGGTGTAATACCTTGCAATGGTTACGCCGTAGCTACACTCCTGTAGTGTCTGCCAGGTTTTGCTTAATTACGGCGTAACTCCTTATGGGGGTTACGACATAACTACCCTCTGTAACACTTCTTTCATTTTAAACACAATAACCTTGTATTAGTTTTCAAATGAACTTTGTGGGTATGTTCTCTGTAAGCCCTCACAAGACTACACTCGTCCACTTGGGACACCAAGTGGTTTAAAAGGCTTGTTGCATACGCTAAATGCAATCGTGATTCCTACGAAAGTGAGTTAGGTTTCTTTTTTGTTTAGAATTATGCTTGTCGGTAGTGTGATTTCAGGGATTGAAGTTTGCTCGTGGATGCTTATGCGAACGCATGACTCTTTTCGTGGGCCTTCTTTCTTTTTGGAGCAAATTTCACGGAAGTTCTCGCTCTAATTCTACTTTTCTCTTCACCTTTATTTAACGCTTAGTACAAAAGGGACTTTTTACAATTCAAGTGGGGGGACGGGAGTAGAATTGTCTCTTGAACTTTATTTTGCCCTCATTTTTCTAGTTTATTTTGAAAAATTATGCCATTTTTAAAATTTTGACATCTTTTTCTTAACCTAACTGGATTAGACCTTAGCCGAGCACATTATAACCCTTGATATTATATGGTGAGATTAGCCTTATCCGTTTCTTGATTTTTACCCCAAATCCACCAAATTACGAGTGTGCAAGTAGCTTGTAAACTTTAGAACTTGACCTTTACATCATTTCGAGACCATAGATGAGGTATGTTGATTAGCTCGATGTATTTGGTCTTTTCAGTTTAAGAAGGCAGTATTATAGGATTATCACCCAAATAGCCTACCATAGTGTGTCTATCGATTAGTCACCTCGACTTCTTGACCCCCATGTTAAACCGTTTGTTGCACTCACCTTTAGTACATGATACCCCTAGATACACCCTTCTAAGCCATTCCTTTCATTTTGTTCACCCAGCATATTGTTTCGATACACCATTACACCTTAGCCTACCCTGTAGTCTTTATTTGTAATTAGGAAGTCATTATTTGCCTAAATTCAAGGTTCAAGTGGAAAGGTTCGGGAATCACGCTCTCGTCGATGACATATCCTTAAAGATCATTGAAGACCCCCTAAATTCTCATATTGTTCATATCAAGTGGGGGATGTTATGTTATTATGTTAAAAAAATGATTCGAAAAAAAAAATTATTGTTTTTCATTTGATTGTAAAGTGCGATGTTATAAGCACTATTGTCGTGAGCTTAATATAGATTTAGTATCGAGGAGGCCACCTTGGTCACATTTGAAGAATAAAGTTGGAAGTGTGCCCATCATGACCTCCTCTAATGGCACATCTACCTGGTTATATCATGATCCGGTTTCTTGACTTCGAAACTTGAACCCTGGGCAGACGGTAAGTGGTGATGACTTAGTTGTAAATTTAGACTATTTTGCTTGATTTTATTTTACACCAACTTTATCGCATGTCTTATCCTACCCTTTAGTCATGAAACGTATCTAGGTGATGCAGCAAGCAATCTTTGGTGTCTTGGCCATGGATTTTGGTCATGTATCATTGATTTTGTCCACTTTGTCGTGACATGTTAGTAATGACAAATCACCCTTAACCTTTGTCGTGTCTACCCATATTGCCTTCGAGAATTGTTTTGTCCTTAACTCTAGTGGTGGAGATTTGTTTAACCGCCAAGCTTATGATAGAATACATGCTATGACTGTGCAATGAGTGATCACCCCGAAATTGACACTTAGAATAGTTGTGAGATTTGAGTGTTTTGTTCCCCATTCGTGAGGTGTTCGGCTTTGTTTTATTCTAGCATAAGGGATTTGTAAACTTATATTTTCCAGGTAATGGGAGATATCTTTTGAGGAATCTATCTAATAAGGTCTACTTGAGGGCAAGTGGAGTTCAAGTGGGGGGATATTTGATAGCATCAAATAGTCCTGAATATTAAGTGTCAATTTCCACCGATAAAGCTCGTATTTTATATCATTTATATGGATTTACACTTGTTTTCCTCTATATTTCACTTTCAGGTAAATTACGAGCATTGGAGCTAAAGAGATGCGGATTTGTAGAATTTATTGAAGATATATCATAGTATGCTCATTTTGAAGAAGTTACAGCGTAACTCCTCTCTCACATTACGCCGTAACTGAAGCGTGGCTCAGAAAACCAACTCAACTGAAGATTACGGCGTAACTCTCCCAAAGATTACAACGTAACCAACTAGGTCAAATGAGGTCCCGCGCCGCTGCAAGCTACGCCGTAACTATTGTCTCAATTACGGCGTAACCAGGATTTATTGAAGATACGGCATAACTCCTTCCAGATGTTACACCGTAACCATCATTTTCAGTGCAAAATACGAAGAAATGGATGTTACGGCGTAACTCTTAACATTAGTTACGCCGTAACCAGATCTGGCCTATAAATACCCCTCGAATTCCAGCATTTCAAAGCATCCCATTTCACACACAACATCAAGTGAACGTGAGTAGAAGTTGAAGGCAGATCTAGAGGAGCATACGGAGCTATCTCAGGGGAGAATCACTCCCCTACGATAAGCATTAGCATTTTATCTTTTCTTTACTTTCAATTCATGTATTTCGTAATGTTAAACATTGAATCGTTTGTTTTAGTTAATATGAGGGGTTAAGCACCTCTGGTGCTGGCCTAGTTATGATTCCTTAATTGTTTTCTTTATGTTTACATTGCTTCCGTATAATTATTTCTAAGTGTATGCATGCATAGTTTGTAGGTAGCTACCCTTGTTTCGGTAGTTTTGAATGGCGGTAGTGGCTAGTTACTTAGGAGATATGACCAACTGACCCTAAGTAGGTAGACTGAGTGGGAAGGGTAAGATATGACCAACTGACGACCCTTTCTGCTTGTGCGATTTGACCAACTGATCACCTACCGTTTGGGTGAACTTAAGAAGCTGGGGATGCGTGTTTAAGATGCTAGCGCTCGGGCACTCATTATTATAAATCTTGCATGTAGCGATACTTAATGACTTGGCTTAGGGGACTAAGAACAACTGGACTTATGATGGGTCACTTGATTTCTCCAGTGGAAACCCCTTTGCTGATAGGTTAGGACGAACTGACCAAATGCTGTCCTAGCGACTTTCACCCCACCTGAAGTAATTGGAAGTAATTAGACGTAAACATAACTAGTTGGGATGAGTAACTAGGTTAGCACCCCTCTCCTCTATTGATCACAACCATCGCCTTTCTTTTCTTTCATATTTTATTGTCTCTTATAGTTAATTAATCATTCCCACCTTAAAATCTATTAAAATCTGTGACACCTAGACTTAGTTTGAATCCGCACACATAGCTCTTGGGACGACCTCGGTTTTACCAAATACTACATTACACACGACCGGGTACACTGCCCATTAGTGCATTAGGGTAGACCATAGGTATAACGAGACTTATAAATATTTAAAACCTGTCAGTAAAACCTGCATCACTCTTATCATTTAGTTATTCCTAACTACACAACTGTAGTCTCACTAGCGATCTCAGAATGCATCATAAAACAAGTTCTAGAATCTATTATACTACCGGTACACTCTCTAAGCATTAAAGGTGAATGCTTTTATTCCTAAAGATCTAGGTGTAACACCCCCAATTTCGAGATACGCAGCGGAATTCAAACTGGGTGTTACTTCATGGCACAACAGTCATAATAATACAAAACGATCTCTAAAGGAGTCGTTTTAAGAAAGCTTTATCATTCAAATATATCAGAGTTTACAAAATAGGTCCCAGTTGGTTCCATTGTTTACAAAATACATCAATATAAGTCTTTGATGTTTTGTGAATGATAAATTATTTATAGCCTTCTTGATCTTGTCCTTGCCCTTCCGTGCCAACTTCCGACATTATGGACCTGAAATACATGCTTTAAACTGTCAACACAAAGGTTGAGTGAAATTCATAGAGTTTAGGAAATCAGTTGAACACAATATTCATAAAGTGAGGTAATTAGTCTCACATTTATGGTTTAGAAAACAAAACAGTTATTATTCACTAAGCATCATGCAATCAAGGCGTTAACTTGCAGTCATATAATAGTAACGATGCCCAAGTAGGTAAAATTTGCGTTTTACCGATGTACTCAAATATAGTGCGTTGTTTACCGGATCTGGTCAAACAAACGGGATTCGTCAATCCCGATAGATCTATCCACAATATTCGCGCTCACTTCACTCGTGATTAATGATTCATGATTTAGGGACTTAAGATTGGCAAATGCGGTAACTTAGTGCAAGTAAAATAATCAGATAAGTATAGAATTTGAAAGCAATGTGTTCGGTTTAAAATAAAGCATGTATCTCCCCCAAGGATTTGTAAAACAATTAAGTAATAGAAAGTGGGGCTATGAACTCACCTCAAAGTAAATGATAGCAAATGTATTATGAGAATGATGGATATGCCGTGAGAACTTCTATGAGCAACCTAAAATGAAATGTTGCGACTTAAGTTTGGAACAATGTTTAGGAAAACATAAATCCATTCTATATATATTTCTATATTGATCATGATGTAGTCAATTATCATTTGATGTTTATAGAAAGATCTTTAATATGTGAAAACATATTTAGTTTATAGATATTGTACTACCGTTCGGGCCATCATAATTCAGAGGTCATGCAGTAAACGTTCGAGGAGCTAGGACACTTTAAATCGTAAATCCAGCAACTCGTCGATACGTTTACCCAAATGAAACCCCTCACATGAAGTTCCCTAGTGTTGTAGTGCTTAATACGTAAAACATGTATTTTAATTATTTGATTATATGCTATATTAAGAGTTTATAAATACAATAAATAAACTAACAAAGTTTATAAGTATTTAAATAAGTTTGAGTTATATATACTTACCTTAATATAGGACACTTGTGTATTATGGAAAAATAAAATATTAGCGGAGCTTCGACGTAGAATTTGCAATCTTCGAAAACCCAAGGATTAGAAGATTATAACAACGCCTTCTTGAGAACCCGAAGAACAAATGAAGATTATAACAACGTCTTTTTGGAGACTTGAAGTTATTAGAAGATTATAACGACTTTTTCTTGAAAACTTCCAAGAACGAAGATCAAACGCTAGTTTTCTTCAAGAACACATGAATGTTCTTACAAGATCTATAAGAAATGCCTTTAGGTTTAGGACTTTAGATGTTAAGAATGGGTGGTGCAAGAAAAATGAAGTGATTTAGCTTGGTATTTATAGGCTAGAGATTTTAGTTAACTATATATTGGGTTAAAAACTAACCATGGTTAAATTTACACATGTAAATGATCTAAAGGAAGTACGCTTAGGATTTTGACACCAACATGATGACTCCCCTCCCTAATTTCGTTCATGATAAGATAGGATGACTTTGGTGGATAGTTTTGGTATTATCTTGGTTACGGAGTGAGTTTTGGTTCCGTTAAATGCTAACCGAAGCCATAAAACGTAAAACCGGGTATCGTAAAAATACGAAATTTGAGGGAATGATGAAACTCATCATTATACTCCATATAAAAATAAAAAATGGGTGATAAGTCTCATTGGGTGCAAAAACGCTGCTTAAAACTGGAAATACGGGTAAAAAAACGCGTAATTCGCAGTTATCAGAAGAACGAATTTCAGGGAATGATCGTGAATTTATTTAGAGTAGACTAAAAATAGTCTAAAAGTGATATGAGATGTCAAACTTAGGTTTTCGTCGTACGCGGGATAACTTAACAGTTATTTGTGAAGTTTAAAAGTTACGCGATTTAAGCAAAAATGTAGAACGTACAAGGTTAATTCCTTTATGGTCAAAGGAAGAGGGAAATATGTTTGACTTTTCTAAAAAATGTAAAAGCGTCAAAAACATATTAGAAACACAGTGCAGGAATCGTTAAGCCTGGATGTAAGTAGAATTGTTTAAAACGTAAGTTTAGTTTTGTTCTGCGCTGGGCTTATTTGGTAATATTAAAAATAATAAATCTTAAAAATTCTCAAATTAATCATGAGTGATCTAAAAATTTATCTGATGCGAGGAAAATTTTCAGAGTTGATTTTCGTTATGCGCGTGATGTTTAAACGGTGGACCGTCTAAAACGAAACTTTAAAACGATGTTTACTTAATAACTTTTGCGAAAATGATCTAACGATGGCCGAACTCTCAGGTCATTACTAGAATAATTTATCTTACGAGAATGTGAAATAAAAATTTTACGGGATGAATAGTGAAAGTGAATAGTAAATGTGAATAGTAAATTCTCGAAAATGAAAAGTAACCTAAAAATGCGGGTGGTTACAGTAGGGGCGAACCTCACATTTTTGGGGTGGATTTTTTTGAGTGGTAAACGGTTTTTGTGCGAGTCATATAACTCCTATCCATGAGACGCTTTATTAAGACTAAAGTTGTTGCTCGTACATGTCATAAAAAAATTTAAATTTGGTGCCAAAATTTCCCTAAAAAATATTTCTCATAGCTTATTACACAATTGAACTAGGACAAGACAAATAATCAAGGATAAACATAGTTTCAAAGTTCCCGTTTTATTCTCCCTCCCTACACTTAAACTGAACATTGTCCCCAATGTTCCTCGAAAGTATCAAAGTTATGATAAAGGAAGGTAAGTAAAAGAGAAAGAAACTAGTACTCCCCTGATTAGCTCGATAGGATCCGTGTGAAGTAGTGGTTTAATTCTTTCCCAAGAAGAATGTATACGTGATAAGCTCCATCCATGGTTGAGTTTCTTCTTCTTTCCAAATATAACCTGCACACTTTAAGAAAAAAGACAAAACCTCCGCGTTAAATCGACGGTAAAACTATATATGACACAACTACAGTAAGATATAATGCTTGTAGAATGGATGTTTGCAGATTTTCTGGAAAATTAAGACTTGAGAATTTCCAAAAATTTATAAATAGCACAAAAAACGAATTTTTTTTATAAACTGTTTCTGCTTGACCTGACGTCGTCAGGTTCTAATCCTGACGCCATCAGGTTGTCAAGACAGAAACTGGTCTGCTACGTTTTCCGGGAAATTTTAGAAAAATTACATCTTTAAAACCTAGAAAGATTCCTGCAAAACATCCATTATGACTCGATAAAAGCATTTGAATCTAACAAACACACATATATATCAATTTCAATAGTTGTAATTCTCATGTTCACGTTCTTTTAAAAATGTATGTAATCTTCCCTACACTCATCTTTTTGTAAAATACCTTTATATGTAATTAAAACGAAGTTAAAGACAAAATAAAGCATTTTTTCAAATTCAAACATGAGAATAAAAAACAATGAAAAAGATATATGACACATAAACAAGCAAACAATTAAGCATGGGTTGCCTCCCACGAAGCGCTTTTCTTTATTTATGAGTCTTGTAGCTAGACTCGAAGTCGTGCTCCTACGTGACTACTTTACCGTCATCTTCCTCCTCATGACGATCTCTATTGGAGTTTTCCATGTTATAGTAATGTCCTATTATGCATCTTTCTAAGAAGTCATCTTCCCCCCAATCGGTTCTATATTCCGGTCCTAATTTCAAACAATCCTTATAGAACCCAAAAATCTTATTCATCACATAATCAAATCCTCTCTTCTTATCCTTCTCATTCCTATAGTAGACCGATAGCTTAAGTTCCTTTTCATCATAGGATAGTGATGAGAATTTCTCAATCTTAAATGGCATTTGGTAAGCTACGTCATCGGTCTCATCCTTGAATCTAACTATCCCTAACGACGAATCATAAGTCATCCCGGTGTTTTCTATGAATGGCTTTCCTAGAATTACATGGGACAAGATAGGATCTATGTCCGTACTAATATCCTCCACAATTATTAAATTCGTAAGGTACGTGAAACTACCTACGTAGACGGGCAATCCCTTAACTCTACCAAGAAAATTACAACTAACTCTAGGATCATCGGGGTCTTGCCTATTTGGGATAGGTTTCTTCATCACCCAAGTATAGTATGTCCTAGTCATGATGTTTATTGGGGACTTGCGATCAATGTAGGCCTTTTCCATGAAAAGATGTCCTATGCAACATGGTATGTTAAGATTCCAAGGATTTCCAAAGATGATTCGAGGGCTTTTCCTAACATACATGTGACGAAGGTCGCATACTAAGTGTGGGTGGCGTGAAAGAAGTGATCGAAGTTTACTCATGGATGCTTAACAAAGGAACGATTTTCTTTGTGCGTCTTCTTTCTTTTTAGGAGTGAATTTCAGGGAATTTCTCGCTCTAATTATACTTTCTCTTCACCTTTATTTAATGTTTAGTACAAAAGGGACTTTGTATATCTCAAGTGGAGGGACGGGAGTAGAATTATTACATGAACTAAATTGCCTTCATTTTTCTAGTTTATTTTGAAAAATTATGCCATTTTTAAAATTTTGACATGTTTTTCTTAACCTAACTAGATTAGACCTTAGCTGAGCACATTATAGCCTTTGATATTCCATGGTGAGATTAGCCAAATCCACCAAATTATGAGTGTGCCGATAGCTTGTAAACTTTAGAACTTGGCCTTTGCATCATTTCGAGACCATAAACGAGGTATGTTGAGTTAGCTTGATATTATGGAATAATCAGTTTGATAAGGCAATATTTTTAGGATTATCATCTAAATAGCGTATTTTTGTGTGTCTATCGATTATTCCCCTCGACTCTTTGACCCCCATTTAACCCCTTTTGTTGCACTCACCTTTAGTGCAAGATACCCTTAGATAAACCCTTAAGAGCCTTTCCTTTCATTTCATACCCTTTATATTTGTTTCGTTACACCCTTTCACCTTAGCCTACCATGTAGTCTTAATTTGTGATCGGGAATTCACTGTTTGCCCAAGTTCAAGGTTTAAGTAGAGAGGTTCGAAAACCACGCTTTCGTCAAAGACTTACATCTGAAGATCATCGTAGACCCCCCAGATTCTCATTATATGTTCATCTCAAGTGGGGGGATGTTTATGTCTTTTATTTAGTTATGAAAAAAACTGTTTATTGTTATTTAGTTATGTTATTTAGTGCAATGTTATAAGCACTATGTTATGAGCTTATTAGATATTAGCATCGAGGAGGCCACCTATTTATCATTTGAATAATTGAGTTGGTGATAATATTGCACCAACAGTTTGAAGAACAGGTAATGTGCCCAGCATGACATCCGCTAATGGCACATCTACTTGATATATCATGATCTGATTTCTTCATCTTAAAGCTTGAACTTTGGATGAACGGTGAGCGGTGACAACTTGGTTATAGGTTAAGACTATTTGTTTTGTTATTTTTATTTTACACCAATTATTTCCCATGTCTTATCCCACCTTTTAGTCATGAAGCGTGTCTAGGTGATGAAGCGAGAAATCTTTGGTGTCTTGGCCATAGATTTGGTCATGTATCATTGATTTTGTCCACTTTGTCGTGACACGTTAGTAATGACATTTCACCCTTAGCCTCATATAGTTCACCCATATTGCCTTCAAAGATTGTTTAGTCCTTAACTCTAGTGGTGGAGATTTGTGTAACCGCCAAGTTTATGATAGAATACATGCTATGACTATGTTTTGAGTGATCACCCCGAAATTGACACTTAGACTTGATGAGAGAATTTGAGTGTTTGTTCCCATTTCATGAGGTTTTCGGCTTTGATTTATTCTAGCATAAGGAATTGTTAAACTCATATTTTCCAGGTATTTGGGGATATCTTTTTAGAAATGTTTCTAATAAGGTCTACTTGAGGGCAAGTAGAGTTAAAGTAGGGGGTATTTGATAGCATCAAACAGTCCAAACCTTTTAGTGTCAATTTTCCCCGATTATGCTCATATTTTATGTCATTTATAAGGATTTTTGCTTGTATTCCTTTATATTTCACTTCCAGATAAAATATGAGCATTGGAGCTTAGATACGCGGATTTGGAGATTTTCCTAACGGATTTATCTTAGTATGCTATTTATAAAGAAGGAACAGCATAACTCATATTCTCAATTACACCGTAGCTAGGATTTTATCACAGAAGACCAACTCAACTTCAGTTACGGCGTAACTCTCAACTAAAGTTACAACGTAATCATCTAGGTCACGAAATGTTTTGCGCCTCCATCAACTACGCCGTAACATTCTCACAAGCATTACGACATAACAACCTTCTGTTAAGAGGATGTATTAGTTACGGCGTAACTCTCATCAACGCTATGGTAGAGCTGTAACTACGGCGTAACTATTCCTTATGTTATGCCGTAGTCTACTTAAAGAGGCTTCTGTTTTGAAGATAATTAAGTTACGGCATAACTCACAACTTAAGTTACGATGTAACTATGATCGGGCCTATAAATACAAGCCTTAAAATCTACATTTCACATCATTCACTCACAACTCAAAGGTAGAGAACGTGAAGAGGGTTCCAAGGCCAGATCACAAGGAGCATATGGAGCCATCTCCAAGGGAGGAATCACACCATATCGATAAGCTTTAGCGGTCACTACTATCTTTTACTATAATTCATGTCTTCCATTATGTTAAACATTGAATTTACTGTATCTTTTAATGTGATCGGCTAAGCACCCTTGGTGCTAGCCTAGTTATGATTCCTTGATTGTATTGTTTGTGTTTTCATGCTTCCATAAATTGTTTCTAGTGTATGCATGCATAGTTCGATGGTAGTTACCCAAGCTTCGGTAGTTTTGAAGTGCGGTCGTATCTAGTTACTTAGGAGAATTGACCAACTGACCCTAAGTAAGTAGGTAGAGAAGGGGCTGGCAAGAATTGACCAACTGACTACCTTTCCTTGTTGTGCGAATTGACTATAGGATCACCGTTCGGATGGATAAACTTAAGAAGTTAGGGATGAGTGTCTAAGATGCTAGCGCCCGGGCACTCATTATTTCGAATCTTGTATGTAGGGTACTTAACGAATTGGCTTAGGTTGCTTAAGACCCTCGACTCCCCAAAGGGTAGGCCTTTGACGTCAGGTAGGAACCTTTGTTGATAGGTTAGGACGGATTGACCAAATGATATCCTAGCGACTTAAACCCCCACTTGAATCAATTGGAAGTAATTTAGAAAACATAGACATTACATGATAGGATGATTAATTAGGTTAGCACACTTTCTCACCATTGATCACAACCTTAATTTGCTTTTCACTATTCATTTCTTGTCTTTAGTTAATTAATCATTTCAACTTTAAAACCAGTTAAAACAAGTGACACTTAGACTTAATAGGATCCTCATCTACATAGCTCTTAGGAACGACCTTGGCTTTACCACCTTCTATACTACGCACGATCGGGTTCACTGCTCGTTAGTGCATTAGGTAGACATTAGGTAGACGAGACTTATAAATATTAAATCCCGGTTGGAATACCTGCATCAGTAAACCAAGTGCGTAAACAATCAAGAACAATATCCAACTGAGCACTAAGTAAACCTTCCACTTCCACACATCGACTTGAGTGGCTTGTAATCTTGCCTCAAGCTCATCCCCCCCCCCCCCAAAGGCCTGGTATGATCATTCTTGAATGAGCACATATTTCTGGATCATATCATCCTATTAACCGACAATAAAACCCCTAATCATGAAAATGGCAAGTCATTAAACAATTACCATTGTTACTATGCACTTTCTAATAACGAAAAAACAAAAAAAAATCTTAACATGCACTTACTTGATCATGACAAGCAAGAATCAACGCCCTGGGTTGATCGTTGTCCACGATGTGTGAACTATTGCTTGCTTACCACACCAACAACGGACCATTTTGAAAGGTTAAAGGTTTTGGAGAAGAAAGGTTTGGGGGAAAGTTGAAGGATGATAAGTGAGGATGAATTGTGGTAGAAGAGTAATATAGGAAAATGGAAACACTATACAACGGCTTAAACTAGTATGTAATAGTAAAAAGATTATTATGCACTCACCTATTTTGAGTTGACCGAAAAATCACAGTAAAATTGACACACCATGATCACAAAACATGAAATGGGACCTTTGGTGTAAAAGACTGCAACTACAACCAAACATGATATTTTTTGAAAAGTTTAAGAAGCAACGGTGTATTTTACTCTTAATTTTAACTCTAACACTGATTAAATCATTTTTTATAATTGAATCTTATGAACGAGTATTTGCATACCTAAAATATTAGTGTTTTTTAGTATCAGTGTACTCCCTGACACACACATGTGCCAACATGTCCCTTTGAAATATCTCTTTTACATACCTACAAATATGTTACTTACTACTATTAAATTGTGGTTTTTAAAGATGATTGATTGGTGGTGGTGTTATTTAAATCATAATGATATAAAACCAATTTAACAACGTAAGTTATTTAGATCGTGGTTTTTAATGTTTGCAGTGGTGGTGGTCTTAGGAGAAGTGGCGGTGGGGGTGGTATTTACGATCAGAAATGATGGTGGCGTTTACGGCTGAGGTAGCGGTAATAGCGGGTGAATAAGACAAAGGACATATGAGTCTTATTATGAAAAAAATAGTGAAATAATCCTTCCGTCTCAAATTATTGTCAGGATACAAATATCACACAGTTTAATAAAAGTGAGACCATTATAATTCTCAACCACTTAAATAGAATATTTCTTCACCAAATTCCTTTTTCTTTATTTAAAATGGAAAATGGACAATTATTTTGAGTCATCCTAAAAAAGAAATATGATCTATAATTTGATACAGAAGAAGTATTAGGTAATAATGAACTGTTGACCTTAAACAATGTTAAAAAAACCAAGAAAAAATATTAGTGGAAACGTAATGAGTTATCTCAGAAGTACATAAAGTATTCTTATTGTTTGCCTTTTCGAAAATATTCCCTTTTATCTCATAAATTAATCAAAATGATCTAAGGCTGGATGGAGTGGAGTATTTTTTGAGAGTGAGTGAGTGACTTACGCAGTGAGTACCACTCCCCATGTCCAAGTCGCTCATGAGTGGCAAAAAAATAAAAGGTGTGTATGGTGAGTAATTCACCAAGCAGAGAAAGTTGAGAATATGGGCACAAAGTGAAAAAGTATTTGTTTTTTATTTATATTTTATGTGTCTGTATGGGTATTTAGTGGGGAATATTTTTAAAAATGTGAGTGGGAGTTACCACTACGAATGTATGATGGGTGGAAATGAGTGAAAATAAGAAGAGAAAGAAAGCTGAGATGACGCGAGATAACGGTGAGTGCGTTGCTACCACTACTTTGTTGGAAAATTTAGTGCACTTGTGGGAATAGTTCACACCTTGTAATGGGTTAGGAGATACGAAGTGTACACCCATAAGGTCCATGAACACCCTGACTCTTGTAGTGGTTTGTATTGGTAGTGCTAGTAGAAAGTACTGCTTGTGGTTTCCACTGATAAGCAGTGTTTCCACTGATAAGTAGTGCTTCCACTGATAAGCAGTGTTTCCACTAAAGCTTGTGTTTTCCATTGAAGCTTGTGGATTCCACTGAAGCAGTGTATCCACTGATAGCACTATGAAAGTACTGATGAAAGTACTGCTTGTAACGGTTTTGACCTATTCAAGTGGCAGTTTCAACTGCTTAATGACCACGTTTAATTGGTCATGTAACCACTAACGGCTATAATGGGGATAATTATGAGGCTATTAATGGGCCGATTAATACTCATAATTCCATTTGATTAGCTTAGAGTAAACTCCTATAAATAGGAGATCTGATTATGCATGAAAGACACATAGAAAACCATTAACACTTATTAGCGCAAGGGTTATAGAATTGTGCCTAATTCCATAACTACATTTGGTCTTATCCCAAGTAGATATTCGTGTAACCCAGGCATTAGGGTCGAATAGTTTACTTTGGAAAGTGATTACACGATTCCAAGTGATATCCGGTAACCACCAAGTGGTATTTGTTTCTGCTGACTTGTTGCTTGTTTCTGCTGAATTGATTATCTAACCCTGTTCCGGGAGCTACTACACCAACAATCAAAGTAAACTATTCTGTGATAATCAATGGCAACTACTGCAATGAAACACATGGCTTCAAACTTTGCTAAGCTGGATAAGTTTAAAGGGGTGGACTTTAGGAGATGGCAGAAGAAGATGCACTTCTTGCTGTCAAGCATGGGTGTGGTGTATGTGCTAACCACACCTATTCCTGATGATGGGGATGATGCTACTGTGGAACAGATCAGGAGGAGGAGCAAATGGGAGAACGATGACTACATATGCAGAGGTCTTATGCTCAATGGTATGTCTGATTATCTATTTGATATTTATCAGAACTTTGAATCTTCCAAAGAACTGTGGGATTCCTTGAATGCCAAATATATGGCTGAGGATGCATCAAGTAAGAAGTTTCTTGTAAGTAATTTCACAAATTACAAAATGACCGATTCAAGACCAGTCATGGAACAATACAATGCACTTCTAGGAATAATTGGAAGGTTTACACAACACAATATGAACATGGATGAGGCCATTAAAGTCTCATGTGTCATTGACAAACTCCCTCCTTCTTGGAAAGATTTCAAGCATACCTTGAAACATAAGAAAGAGGAGTTAACTCTAGTTGAGTTGGGCAGTCATCTGCGCATTGAGGAATCCCTCAAGTTGCAGGATAATGACAAGCCAAAGAGTAGCAATGCTGCTGGTGCATCTGTTGTCAATATGGTGGAGCATAACAACTCCACCAGGTACAATGACAACAAAGGCAAACGCAAATATCATGACAACACAAGGGCAGATCCTAACAAGAAGGCAATACCTACTTGTTGGAAATGTGGCAAGACTGGTCACATTAAAAGGGACTGCAAGGGTGTTAAAGTTGGTGGTAAAGCCAATGGATCAGGCACTAATGGTTCAGGGAGTGGTGGTTCTTCCAACTCACTGAAAGGTCAGAATATGGTTAATAAGTCTTTTCAGATTTATTATGTTACATATGTATCTGAATCTCATTACGTGCAGGATGATGATGTTGCGTGGTGGGTTGACTCTGGTGCAACAGTTCATGTGTGCAAAAATAGAAGCTGGTTCAAGACTTATGAGTCACTGAATGATGGTTCTATTCTTCACATGGGAAATGAGTCAACAGCCTTGGTGCATGGTCATGGTTGTGTAGATCTTAGGTTTAGTTCTGGAAAGATTGTAACTTTGTTTAATGTTATTCATGTTCCTGATATAAGGAAAAACTTGGTTTCAAGTAGTGTTTTGAATAATCATGGATATAAACAAGTTATTAAATCTGATAAATTTGTTCTTTCTAAGAATGGTATTTTAATTGGTTTTGGTTATTTATGTAATCAAATGTTCAGGCTTAATATTTCCACTGATAGTGTATTTATTACCACTGATAGTATAAATTCAGCCTGTGTGACCACCACTGACCAGACTGTCTCTACCCTGTGGCATGCTAGACTTGGCCATGTTCATTATAAAAGGTTGCAAGATATGTCTAAGGATGGGTTGATACCAGCCTTTGACATGGACAGTGAAAAGTGTAAAACTTGCATGTTGACCAAGATTACCAAGAAACCTTTTCAGGGTGTTAGTCGTGAGACTAATCTCTTGGAGCTTATTCACAGTGATCTGTGTGATTTGCATGCCACTCCCTATTTGGGGAACAAGAAGTACTTTGTGACATTTATTGATGATGTTTCTAGGTTTTGTTATGTTTATTTGTTGCATTCCAAGGATGAAGCAATAGATAAATTCAAAGTGTTTAAAACTGAAGTTGAATTACAACTTGGGTCTTTGATCAAAAGATTAAGGACTGATAGGGGAGGTGAGTACATGGATACTCTGTATTTTCAGTCTGTTGGAATTATCCATGAAATGACTGCCCCTTATACTCCTCAGCAAAATGGTATTTCTGAAAGGAAAAACAGGGTACTGAAGGAGATGATTAATTCCATGTTGTCCTATTCAGGACTGAGTCAAGGGTTCTGGGGTGAAGCTATGCTAACAGCTTGCTATTTATTAAATAGGGTTCCCAACAAAAGGAACAAGGTTACCCTTATGAACTCTGGACTAAAAGAAACCCAACCTGAACTATCTCAGGGTCTGGGGTTGTAGGGCTGTTGTAAGACTCCTTGATCCTAAGCAAAAGACTTTGGGTGAAAGAGGCATTGACTGCATCTTTGTTGGATATGCTGAACATTCTAAGGCTTTTAGGTTCTATGTTATTGAACCTAATGAATATGTTTCAGTTAACTCAATAATTGAATCAAGGGATGCAACTTTTGATGAGAATAGATTCTCATCAGTCCCTAGACCAAGTATGAGGATTCCTAATGGAACTCATGACACTGGTGTTTCAGAGGTCCCTGATGATGAACCATCAGTGATCCCTGATGAGGTTGTGGTTCAACAACCTGAACCTATGCTTAGGAAAAGCAAAAGGGTAAGGACTCCAAAGTCATTTGGACCTGAGTTTCAACTGTACTTAGTTGAAGGAACAAGGGATGAGGTCTTAGACCAATACTCCTATTGCTTCATTGTTGAGGATGATCCCAAGACATTTGAAGAAGCAATGAAGTCCCAGGACTATGCTTTCTGGAAAGAAGCAATCAATGATGAGATGGATTCCATCATGGGCAAAAACACTTGGGTGTTGGTTGATCTACCACCAGGCTGCAAACCTCGGGTTGCAATGGATTTTCAAAGAAAAATGAAGGTAGATGGAACTATTGAAAGTTCAAGGCTAGATTAGTTATTCAGGGCTTTAAACAAAAGTCAGGGATAGACTATTTTGATACTTATGCCCCTGTGGCTCGTATCAGTACCATAAGAATGCTGATTGCTATGGCATCTATTCACAATCTGATTATTCCTCAGATGGATGTGAAAGACAGATTCTTGAATGGTGAATTGGAAGAGGAGGTTTATATGAACCAACCTCAAGGCTTCATCATGCCTGGTAATGAAAACAAGGTGTGTAAACTGATTAAGTCTCTTTATGGACTTAAGCAGGCACCTAAGCAATGGCATCAAAAATTGGATGAAGTGGTTTTGTCCGTGGTTATATTCTTAACAAGCTGAAAAATGTGTATATAGAAAATTTGATGAATCTGGTAAAGGAGTCATCATTTGTCTGTATGTTGATGACATGTTGATCTTTGGCACTGACCAAAATCAGGTTGACTTGATAAAGGATTTTTGTCATCAAGGTTCTCCATGAAGGACATGGGGGAGGCTGATGTTATCCTTGGTATAAGGAGTAAACATGAAAGTAAAGAATTTCTATCTCTCGGTCTCATTATATTGAGAAAGGTTTGAGGAAATTTAATTACTTTGATTGTACTCCAGTGAGTACACCTATGGATACTTGTGAGAAGCTGATGCCTAATCATGGAAAAGCTGTATCTCAACTTGAGTATTCTAGGGTAATTGGTACGCTTGATGTATGCCATGACTTGTACAAGACATGATATTGGTTTTGCATGGGAAAATTGGCGGTATACTAGTAATCCTAGTGCTCATCACTGGCAATCAGTTCAAAGTGTACTGAAGTATTTGAAGAGAACTATGGATTATAGTCTCTCATATACTGGTTACCCATCAGTGTTGGAAGGATACAATGATGCAAGTTGGATCGATATACTGAAGACAATTAGTCTACCGTGGCTGGGTATTCCTACTTGGTGGAGGTGCAATTTCTTGGGCATCCAAGAAGCAAACTTGCATCACCAGTTCAACAATGAAATCTGAATTTGTGGCTTTGCCAGCTGCTGGTAAAGAAGCTGAATGGTTGAAAAACTTGCTTCTTGAGATTCCATTGTGGCCTAAACCTATAGCACCTATTTCTATCCGGTGTGATAGTGCAGCTACATTGGCTAAGGCTTATAGCCAAATGTACAATGGAAAGTCTAGACACTTAGGTGTCAGACATAGCATGATTCGTGAGCTTATCATGAATGTGGTATCTATAGAGTTTGTTAGATCTCAACAGAACTTAGCTGATCACTTGACGAAGGGTTTGGCTAGAGACTTGGTTATAAAGTCTGCTAAAGGGATGGGTTTAAGTCCAACTTAGTCATTGAATGCTAGGACACCCAACTCCCTCCTAAGGAAACTTGGGAGCTGAGTTCAATGTGGAAAGCTGAACATTCAGTGGACTGGAGCACATGTTTTATTTTACATCCCAAGGTTGTGCTCAGAACCTGCTGAAAGGAGGATGAAGTCTTTACTTCTTAATGGTTAATTTTGTTTGAAAAAGTGCTTGGCAGGAGCATGAATAAAGAGGAACCACCTATGTAAATGTTGAAGTTTTGCCGCTTCAGGAAGCTTTGGACTTTTAGCTTTTACAACATTTATGAATTAGGATATGGACACATGGCTTGTAGAGTGTCAGGAGCTTTTAAGTGTTTGAAAACTTGTGTGTATTTTATCTTCAGGTATTCAAATGGGTTGAAGGGTTCAATTCTTATGAACACCCTGATTCTCGAATATTTGAAACGTGTAATTTACTAAGATGAAAATTCAATCCTCAGGACATTTTCGTTTATGCACATGTTTTGTATAATGTTTTTTTTCATGTAAAGGAAGTGAACTAAATTTGGGGAGGATTGTTGGAAAATTTAGTGCACTTGTGGGAATAGTTCACACCTTGTAATGGGTTAGGAGGTACGGAGTGTACACCCATAAGGTCCATGAACACACTGACTCTTGTAGTGGTTTGTATTGGTAGTGCTAGTAGAAACTACTGCTTGTGGAAAGTACTGCTTGTGGTTTCCACTGATAAGCAGTGTTTCCACTAAAGCTTGTGTTTTCCACTGAAGCTTGTGGATTCTACTGAAGCAGTGTATCCACTGATAGCACTATGAAAGTACTGCTTGTAACGGTTTTGACCTATTCAAGTGGCAGTTTCAACTGCTTAATGACCACGTTTAATTGGTCATGTAACCACTAACGGCTATAATGGGGATAATTATGAGGCTATTAATGGGCCGATTAATACTCATAATTCTATTTGACTAGCTTAGAGTAAACTCCTATAAATAGGAGATCTGATTATGCATGAAAGACACATAGAAAACCATTAACACTTATTAGCGCAAGGGTTATAGAATTGTGCCTAATTCCATAACTACATTTGGTCTTGTCCCAAGTAGATATTCGTGTAACCCAGGCATTAGGGTCGAATAGTTTACTTTGGAAAGTGATCACACGATTCCAAGTGATATCCGGTAACCACCAAGTGGTATTTGTTTCTGCTGAATTGATTATCTAACCCTGTTCTGGGAGCTACTACACCAACATACTTCTAGTCTAAAGGTAGTTTCCTTGTTTTTCATCTTTTATTGTTTTTCCATGTTGATACCGTCCTAATTATAACATATGTATTTAAATGCATTGTATTATTTAATTTAATAATGGTAATGAATAGGGCCGTAAGTGAATTAGACAAGCACGGATGAAGTCTTTTTCATGTTTCGTTCATTTAGTGTTTAGCCGAAAAATAACGAACATGAAAGCTTAAACGGGCAAACTTTTTTTGTTCATATTCGCTTATTAAGACAACGCATTATTCATGTTCGTTTATGTACGTTTTTCAAGACACTAAACAAAAAAAAAATGAACATACAAAAAAAGTGAAGCAAATCTTTATTAAGGTATGCATAATATTATGTTTTATAAGTGTTGTTTTGTTAACTAAAACAAGTTTAATTGTATATAATTAAAAGATACAGTATACAAACATAAACGAATAAATGAAAACAAACGAACGTTAACGAAAGCGTAATCACATGGACATTATGTCAATTCATCTAATAAATAAACAAATGTAAATAAATATTTACCAAATAATTAAAAGGTTCACTAAATATTCAGTTTATTTACAACCCTAGTAATAAATGATATAATAATATTTGGTTACTAATAAATAATATAATAACATTTGGTTAAAATATTATGAGTATGTTTGGCCTTGAGAGCATTTTGGAGCTTTTTGAGGCGATGAGTGGCGAAGTGAGCTTTTATTTTAGTGTTGTTAGATTTGGCAAAGGCGGTGAGCTTTGCTATTTATTTTTAGGAAAGCTCATTTTTCTATGCTTCTTTAAATGTGGCGGTGTAGGTGAAGCACGTGGCTCTACTCCACATCTGCTCGACTCATATCTAATATTTGCTTTTGCTCAATTTCTTGCTAATAACTACTTTTTGCCAAACATAGCCTATGTTTTTGATAATATTTTGATTAGGTTTGTAATTGAAAAATAATATAGAAACTAAATACTTAGTAATTCATAACATTACCTTTTTAGATGACATAAATATATGAGGAGAGTTATTTTACATACCAAATTTTTCTCACATACCAAAGGACTCATCTCTACCATCCATCTAAAAAGAAATCAATGGCTGAGATAAAAAACATTTTATTATTTCACATATTTTTTATAATTTAAATATCTTTTAAACCGTTAATCGTTAAGTGAAAATATTTACACCATCGCGACGAGCATTTAATTATCTTTCTATAGGCGGGAACTTTGATATACTTTCGAAAAAGAAAAAAAACTTCGTTTTTTTCTTTTTGTTATTTTTCGTTTTTCGTTCTTGAAATTTACATGAAAAAATGTATATGATAAAACACTAAATTGTATATCACATGTGATATTAGTGTTAAATCATATATGATATGTAATATCATATGTGATATGTAATATCATATGTGATATTACACTAATATCACATGTGATATTACATATCATATATGATATTACACTAATATTACATGTGATATTCAAATTAGTGTTATATCATATATGATTTTCAATAAATTTCGATAGCGTAAAAACTTAAAAAAAAATGAAAATATGAAAATAAAATTTTGTTAGAAAGTATATCAAAGTGCCTATCTATAGAAAGATAATTAAATCTTCGTCATAATATATTTTTTTTAAACGAGATTACGGTTTGAAAGATATTAATATTTGAAAAAAAAAATGATGAAAGTGGGTTTTTTAAATTATTGAGATTAATCTCATATATTAGATCAAATAAAAATAGAGGGTAAAGATTGATCCCTTTGTATATAAATAATCTTTTGTCCTCAAATGATCTTAAATCTAAATATATATATTGTAATTGATTAACTTAGACTAGTTTTACCGATTAATATTATCGCAATTGATATCTTATATTTATATCTAAGAGCATTCATTATTAAAAATAAATAAATAAATAAAGAAACGAAAAATCTTGAATAGCTTTATATCTTATTTTAACTATATTGAGACATTATTTCATATATATGTGGCGTGAAAAGGTCAAAGATATTTAACATCTTAATAAACTAAATACAATTAATGCATATGTAATGTAAAAGAGGTGAGATTCATGACAAATAAAAAGAATCAAATGAACAAATAAACACATCTTAGCATTTCATTTTGCTTTCAACCAACAGTAGAGATCAAACAAAAAAATGTTAAAAAAGGGCAAAATTGTCATTGTAGCTCATTAAAAAAAACAAAAAAAAAGCAAAAACTGTTCACCTTTTTTTTAAAAAAAAAATGACATATCTTGCAAATGGTAAATCTTCAAGGTACGAAAAATACACCATCGCGACGAGAATTAAATCATCTTTTTATAGATATGCACTTATATACTTTTGACAAACCTTTTTTCCAAAATTTTCGCCCAGAGAAATCACACGTGATTCGTAAAAAAATCACTTGTGATTTGTTATTTTTAAGAAATCACATGTGATTTGTAAAAATGAATAAATCACACATGATTTTTTTTTGTTGTGGTTCGTGTGTATATCACATGCGATTATTTTTTAATATAAAAATGAGTAAATCACGTGTGATTCTGTTTTTTTTATTGTGATTCATGTGTAAATCACATGTGATTTGTGTGTAAATCACATGTGATTTGCATATCAACATACGTAAAAATACAACAAGTAAAGAAATAAATAATATTAGTTGCAAATCACTTTTATTTCTTCTTTTTAGAGTTCACTTTTATATAGTTGAACGAAAGTAAAAAAAGAGCATAAACTCCTAAAAGTGAAAAGTGTGAAACGTGCATCCACATCTCAAAAACAATCAATTATACAAAACCATTACTCTTCACGTATCACTCACCTTCTTTCTCCCTTCAACACATACAAACACAACTCATTCTCACAACCATAACATCTAAATTCCATTATTACATAAAAAAAAAAAGGTTTCATTCTATTTATATTTTTAACAGAAATCACTTATTATTTTGGACTTATTTTCCTCATCATTCAACTGACCTCCATCAAGTCCATTACAAGTCAATTCCAGTTAGACTAACAACAATTCCCCTAATCTAATCACATTCGATGATGACGATGGCGATGATGACCTCCGCACTTCTTACGATGACGCCACACCACCACCACAACAACCACTAACAAGCCGCTTATGGTGTACGATGGTTTCTACCGCCACGTGTTAAACAAGTCTCCGACGAATCAAACAATCACACCTCATTCCGACGAGTCACAATCACGATACCACCGCCACATCATCGATGACGCATTGTAGATCTCTGTCTTCTCCGACGAATCCCGTCAACAAACCACAAAAATCAAAATATTTAGTAAAGATTTGGTTTTATTGGGTTTGAAAAAGTTTAGATGTGAAGAAGATGAATGATGGTGAGAGAGAGATAAATAGAGAGAGTTTGTAAATGATTATGTGTGAGTAGGGCTGAGCAATCCCGATCGATGACCGAGCGACACAAACCGACCTTAACTCGGGTCGGGACTCGGGATGGGTTTTCAGCCTTGTCGGGTTCGGGTGGTCGGTGCGGAGTCGGGATTATTTCGGAACAACACAAAGAAAACCATACAAAGCGGTTTGTTTCGGGACTCGGGTCGGGATCCGGGATTACCCGAACTAGAATCGGGTCGAGATTCGGTTAGAATTTTCAACCTTGTCGGTTTCGGGATGTGTCGGGATTGGGTCGGGACGGGTCGGTTCCGGCCCGATGCTCAGCCCTATGTGAGAGTGAGTGGTGTAGGATGTTAGGTGGGAATTTTAAAATTACAAAACTACCCTTTTGTTATTCAAATTGAATACAGATGTTTAATCAGGACCATAGGATAAAAGATAGATCAATGGCTAAGATGGAGTGTTTTGTTATTTAGATATTTATTGTTCTGCATTGAAATTTCCTCTAATGTAAAATACTTATAAATTTTGCAACATTATTTTACCATAGGTTTAAAAAACAAAAGGTATACGAATTAATGATATATGATAAGATGGAACACTTATAAAACTTTATAAAATTTAACCATGTAGGATGCCCTAATAAAATTAGACGAGTACATGAGTATACTGACAGAACTTTTTAGTGGCAAATAATTATAGTTGGGATATTTGGTTAAGTATTTCAGATAACGTTTATGCATACAACGTAAAATAATCAAAATATAATTGAAATTGTTTTAACGTACGATAATTCAACTGAAAATAAAATATAACAACAATTAGTAAAGATTTTTTAACATATGATAATCCACTTTTTATATATAGTATAGATAATTCACTTTTTATATGTAAGATAGATAGAACAACCATGTGTTTTCTTCTTTTAAAAATTGATAAACACGTAGAGATTGATTAATATTAAAAAATTGTCATTTAAAAAGTTGACATTTTAAAAGTAGTAGATATTGATATTGATAAATCAACCGTGTGACTTAAACTTGTTTTGAAGACGAAAGTAAAATAGTAAAACTTGTTATTTAAAAGCATTTAAGTTTATGAATTATCATATGCAATCAACATTACTCAAATTTTAAGCATTTTAAATTTAAGTAACACACATGCACGATTGTGAGTAATAGAGTCGTAGAGGCAGAGGCGGAGATAAAGGGGGTCCGGGGGGTCATGTGACCTTCTGACGAAAAAAATTGTAGTGTAAATTTTCAAAATTTTCCCACTATTATTGTAATTTGCCTCTCCAACAAACCAATTTTTAGTGTAGTTTCTAAAAATTATCATATTTTGCCCCCTCGATAAAATTTTTCTGGCTCCGCCCCTGCATAGAGGCAAGAGTTATCTTCATATGAAATAAATATAACTTAAATTGATTTTAAATGTATCCCGTTTAAATAGGAAATGAATTTAAGATATTGTTTACCAAGAATTTATTTCTCTTATGGTAAGAATTTAAATTGATACTTTAATTGCATTATCTCTATATTTAATTTCATATTTTGTTTGGACAAAATAAACATGTATACCGCCACCTTTTTAAGAATTCCAAATTGTATTCACTTCGTCACCACAAACGTCATTGTTTATGCAAAAAAAACTCTACACCATTATAAAAGCCATCTCAGTATTTGCTAATTAAACACACTTGCAAGCTCACTAACACATACAAAATTACAAATTCATAGTGTCTAGCTCACTTTGACTCCAAACCATATACAACAATGACCAAAAGTATGGCTCAAAATCAACCTCACTTCCTGTTAGTCACCTTTCCAGCCCAAGGTCACATTAACCCGGCTCTCCAGTTCGCTAAACGACTCATCAAATTAGGTGTCAAAGTCACCTTCACCACCACAATCTCCGCCTATCGCAGGATGATTAAAGGTGGCCAAATTCCAGAGTCTATCAGCTTTGAAGTTTTTTCAGATGGCTTTGATGAAGGTTATAAACCAAAGCTCGATGACACCACGCTATTTCTGACTCAATTGAGAACTCGTGGAACACAAAGCTTGAAAGATACCATTCTTTCGAGTGCTAAAAATGGCACACCCGTCACTTGTTTGGTTTACACCATCCTCCTTCCGTGGGTAACCGAAGTGGCTAATGGCTTTAGCTTGCCATCAACACTTCTTTGGATTCAACCAGCATCCGTGTTACGTATTTATTACTATTACTTCAATGGGTATGACAAACTCATTGGGGACGATTGTAAAGAACCTACATGGTCCATCGAAATACCAGGGTTACCATTGCTCAAAAGCCGTGACCTCCCCTCTTTTTGTCTCCCTTCAAACACTTACAATTTTGCATTACCTTTATTCAAAGAACAACTAGATATGCTGGCCTCGGAGGAAAGGCCTAATATACTTGTAAATAGCTTCGATGGATTGGAAGAAGAGGCACTGAAAGAGATCGATGGAAAGCTAAACATGGTCGCTGTAGGACCATTGATTCCATCGGCTTTCTTGGATGGAAAGGATCCATTAGATAAATCTTTTGGGGGAGACCTGTTTGAAACTTCAAAAGACTATTTGCAATGGATGAATACAAAGCCTGTAGGTTCTATCATTTACATATCTTTTGGTAGCATCATAATGTTGTCAAAGAAACAAAAGGAGGCGATGGCATATGGTTTATTAGAAAGCGGGAGGCCGTTTTTATGGGTTATAAGAGATAAAGATGGTGCCATGATCCAAAGCGAAGAAACAGAAGACGAAGATGAGGAACTGAGTTGTATGGAGCAATTAGAGCAATTAGGCTTAATAGTCCCATGGTGCAGTCAACTAGAGGTGCTCTCACACCCCTCTTTAGGTTGTTTTGTGACACATTGTGGTTGGAACTCGACACTGGAGAGTATAGTTTGTGGGGTTCCAGTTGTGGCATTTCCTCACTGGACTGATCAGTCGACAAACGCAAAGCTCCTAGAAGGCGTATGGGAAACAGGTGTGAGGGTAACTGCAAATGAAGATGGAGTAGTCGAAGGCGAGGAAATAAGAAAGTGCATAGAGATGGTGATGGGAGGGCATGAAAATGGGGCGGCAATGAGAAAGAATGCTAAGAAGTGGAAGAATTTAGCAAGAGAGGCAATGAAAGAAAGTGGATCTTCATGTATGAATCTCAAGGCTTTTGTTGAAGAAGTTTCTCGAAGTTCGACTCTAGACAAAGTGGCGATTCCTAGCAAAGGATATGATATGTATCTGTGAATCCGAATAGATTTCTCATCATTGTTAAGAACTTAATTTTCCGATTCCATTGATTTCCAGCAAACAAAATGTGTATCAGAAGTAATTTGCAATGAAAATGAAACATATGTTTGCCTCTTGTTTAGAAAATTACTGTATTAGTTTTTGTATCACGTATTAAATAAAGGGAAAATTATCAAAATAGACCGGTGGTCTTACAACTTATCACTTTCAGGTCTAAAATTTTCAAATACTTGGACACTTGTTAATCCACCTAAAATACTTGGACACTTGTTGTAACACCCCAACCCGACAAGGGTAAAGATATCACAAATACGGTTTCATATCAGAACCTTAATTACTATACAATAGCGGAAGCCTTTACAAAACTTACAAAAAAAAAAAAATAACTTAATAATCAAAATAAATCTAAGATCCCTATTTCAAAATCTTGCTCTCATCTCTACTCTCAACCCAGATCAGCTATCCCATAAGCTCATCTTGAATGCTTAATACCTGCCGCAGGAAAAGAAAAATGCGGCTGAGCTTACAAAGCCCGATGAGCAGATATAACGAAACGGAAACTAAACAAAATAGAATTTACAAAATAAAACAAAGAAACGAAATAACGAAGTCACAACGGAATAAGATCAATGAATCATTGAGGATTCTGCTTAAAGCGATCATACAAATCGGAAGAACAAATAACGATCAAGAACAAACACATAGCATATTGATGGCACATACTCCAAACACATCAAAATAATCGACATTCAATACATCCAGATAGTAGAGTTCATATAAGCCAAACGGAATATCTAAAGGCTAACGGAAACACTTTCTAGAAAATAATCATGGCATTCATAGAAATTAAATAAATCCACATTTAACACACTTAATTCAATATTGTAGCAAATGAAATAGCGGTCAAATCATGGCAGTCTCACACACGGATAGAAAACATGAAGCAGACTATAACTAAATAGACAAAGACATAACATAGCCATTATCAATTATCGTAACGAGATATCATAAGCTAAACCAGTTCTCGGATCAAATCCTAACCTTAGCAAAGTTTTAACATGGCGGTCACATATGCGACAGATAACTAACCGATAGGCAAGGTTTATAAAATTAAGCGAACCATCACACATACTAAACTTCCAAAACACTAAATTGTACACTAGCACATTCATCTCGCATTAACCGCATTCACGTAACGATAAACTAACATAATATCAGATATCTGAATCATGTTTAAACATATTAATCCTATCCTAGCATGGCAACTAGTAATCACTGGAACATATACGTCATGAGCACATTCACTAACATGTCATATCAGAATACATAATATAACACTCGAAAACACCGAACCATAACAGAATACTTAACACAGACATAACAGATAAAGATTTAGTTAACTACCACGAGCCCAGAACATATCATATCAGAAACATCATACTTATACAGAAATAATCTCAGAAAATAATTTGGAGTAGCTAGCTCGAATTTTTGAAGACAGCGTATTACTACGACATCATTCACCGGACAAATCATATCGGATAACAGTCGAGATCTAGGATGCATCCATACGCCCCTGACGCAGATATTGGTCATATAACATAACTTGAGCTCATAACAGATATGAGATAGGGGACGTGGCGAGAACATCACTCTGCCCTAGAGTCATGTCGAGGTGCATCACGACGGACATGGAACCCCCATGACTAGTGAAATATTTGGCTCGGTGTCAAACTAACGGTCAAGCAGTCTTGAATATAACACGATCATAATCAACACAAGGTCACAGATAACATATCAGATAGTTCATATCATAAGGTTCATATTCAGATATTCAGAAGTCAGAAGTTCATATCACAATCACAAATCATACATTCATAATTAGAAGTTCATAATTAAACTTAGTAAGGTTTAACAAATATGCATATCAGAGTCTTCATAACACACGTTCAAATCAGATATTGCATGGTTTAATAATACGTAAGTCCGATAAGCAACAGATCAAACAATCAAAGAAAAGGTTCATAGCAATGGCATTGGAAACCCTAATAAGCATAAGAGAAATGACAAAGAAAGGAAAACATGAGGAACCTTTTGAAAAGGTCGAATATCGTACCTTAAAGCAAATGAGAGAAAAGCAAACGAATGAGTGAATCACGAAGATGTAACGTCGCGTCTCCTTTAACGAATCTAAACGGATTATGATTTATTTAATACTTATTAGCATCATTAAATTATAACGGATTTATCGCGTTACACTCTTTAAAGTCGTAAGTATAATCTTATTCTTAGTGACGGACGGAATTCCAACATTTTAGAATCTTAACCATTAATTAGCCAAACTTATGGGTTGCAATTGACAAGTGGTAAACTTAAGGGTTTAATATGACAAATATCTTAATTGAGAACTTATATGATCATCATTCAAAGTATAGGGTTTATAAATGTCAAAACAGATTTTAAGACTCTCTTTCACAACAGTTTATACCAACTTCTATATCTTACGTGATTGACCAAGACTCTCATGTAACATTGTTCTAAATACAAACTTAATGAGACCATGCATACTCTAATTTAATCCATGACACTTGACTTCTTGCATAAAATCATAACTCACGCATGTTTACAACATACTTAATACTAGCTCGTTATACGCTTAATCATTCGTTATTAATGACCTCGCGACTTACTATTTTTACATGAAATAACGAATTACACACTTAGCTTTCAAACCCTAATCGACTCTCATTTATGTTATAGGGTTTCCCAAACTTTAATACTATATTAATACGCATTAAATTGACATGTTACGAATTAAATGACTCATCACTTTGACCTAGAACTTGTGAAAACAACCGAAGTTGAACAAAACTCATGCATTCAATTTCACCAATAACTCACGCATTGTCGACCCATTTACCATTTGATTAAAGAGACCAAAGCTTACCCGTTTCACGACTCACAAACCATTCGACACTCACACAAACACTTAACCATTCTCAAGTCTACATCGTTACTTTTATTCCAACCATGCATGCGGCAACAACGCTACAACAAAAGATTAAAGTGATTCGTATATGTCGACCTATAGTCTTTAACGAGACCAACCCGTCCCATGATTCATGTTTATTTACGTTTCAAACAATGCGACACATTCATGACTTCTAACCCATGATCGACTTATACATATTATACATGTTTATGATTTTGGTGGCTATATATATGTTCTTCCTATACGGTTTAATACACAATCGATACATATATAAAAGCTTTTGAAATCATAGATGAACATGTATACGTGACATATATAAACAATAAGGTTCGCATGTTTTACAAATACTTATACACATGTTTATAATTCATTCATATGGATCGATAAAATTTATACGCGAACCGACCCATAGTTTCATAACTTTAGACATTACCATGCGACTTAATATTGAGACGAAGGAAGAAGGTTTATACCTTAGCTAGACTCGGACCAAAACCGCCGAACACAAGGGTAGCCATGACCCGATCGGAGGATTAAAGGAGAAGCAAGAAGGTTTTTGGTGTGTGCCGAGACTTATGTAACTAGGGTTTCAGATTTTTGAGGTTTGTGTTTGTATATATACATGCATATACCGATCGGGTTCTAGGGGTGGGCTTTTGATGTGACTCGGCTTGCAACCCAACCGGCTCACAAAACAATTTTGGCCCAATCGTGAAAGTTGGCAACCGATCGGATCACAAACAAAAGTAAAAAAACGAGGCCCAACTTATGTTGCGTGACTTATATTCTTTTGTCGTACTAATGTCGTTAATATATATACACGTTAGGTTTTTCAAATAAAATATAAGTTAGGTTTTTAGCTTAAATGAATTTTATTATATTTTACTTGTTTTAAAATTTTGATCTCAAGGGTAAAATAGTCTTATTATGCGTTTATATTTTTAGGGTTTTACAACTCTCCCCTTCTAAAAAGAAAATTTCGTCCCGAGAAATTGGACAAGACGGCGAAACGAGAAAACAAATCGGATTTCAAAATTTCAGGGAAATAGCACAAACACGAATCTTTTCTCAGAACAAACAGATTCTTATCAGATCTACAAACTCATACTTCTCAGAAATCAAAGCACTTAATCAAATACGCATAACAGATAATCATATACTTATCAAAGCAATGGCAGAAAACAGATGAGATGCAGAAAGTCAAACAACACGCTCTAACTTATTCAGATATCTAATGATGAGATCAAACATATACATAGATAAAACGAATCCTAACGGTCTCACTAGTCGCAGATAGTCAAATTAAAAGGATTTAATATTTCTCAAACACTTCCTGAAGTATCCAATGATCACAATACGGTACACGGAGACGTACATATTTAGAGCAAACATAGCAATCCATAGTTCACACAAATCATAACCGTTTCGGTCTAAAGAGCACAAAACTTACGTAGCAGTATATCGACGAAAATCTCACAATTTGGTACAGAATTTCAAACGAACATGAGGAGTGCCAAATAACGAGATACAAGTCAAAGTCCATTCATCAACCACAGGCATTTCCCCGACGTCATATAATTTCAATAAGTTCAAATTATATGATCTCGGTATTATCACGTTGATCAAGCGTCATAATACTTGCATCACATAACAAGTTCTTATTGTCATCATATTTTGTCCCGGGTCATGGCACCCACATAACCGAATCACAACAAAACATATCATACGAGATAACATACGAGATAGCAAGTAACATACTATAACAAACCAGATTCACATGAGTATACCATCATGATGGTCATACTTTATTTCAAGCTGTGATTAAGCAACATCATTAAGAAAACACATAGCAGACGAAACTTATGAGGACTAGCGGAAACTTAACGAATCTATCAGAAAGAAACAACAAATAGGAACTATACTTTCAAAATTTTGCTTTATTCTCACTAATTCAAACAAAATTGCTGAATTGTCATAAGATGAACTTCCAAAACGAAACTTAATAATCCAAGATTTCAATCATCTAAATGAAAACAAAAGGACCTAACTCAAAATCCAATGTCAGAAATTTCTCATAAAGAGGACAACTAATCGAGGGCCATTTCTATTCTTGTATCGGATTAAACCTACTAGTAGCCGTAGACTCTAAATCCGAGAGTCCACCAGTATTCTTCCTCATCTTCTTCTTCTTCTTCCTCTTCTTCCTCGCTTATCCATCCGTTCTTATTTCCTTCGCGCTCGGTAATAGCGGCTAGCAAAGTCACTTCTCGATTCCTCTCTCTTCTTCTTCCACACGATCTACAGCAAACAAATCAAATCTCTAGTCCAACCTACTCCTCCATCTTCCAAGAACTCGGGACATCTATCATGATACCTAGTGGTGAAACCTTGGTTGTCAACGACTTTAGTTTCATACTCCTCTACTACTTTTCTGTCTACGTTCTTTAAGGTCACCTCCTCAATTGTGCATGGCACATACTAGCCGGAACTCAGATCCTGTTGGTCCGCTTTACTCTACCAAACCTCTTGCAGCCTTTAGCAATAACAACGGTCCACCTCATCCTCTCCTTAGGTTGCCTAGCTGGTCCTTGTTTGCTAATATCAGGTGAACTAGAACCACCAGGGATAACCATCTAAAGGAATAACCAACTATTAGCAAAATCTAAGTATGATAGTGGATGCAAAGAAAGTACGCAGAAGGGAAAATCCTAATCTACCCAATCCTCACAGGTCATAGCCTAAGCTCTAGGGTCCTAAAACTGCTCGATATCATAAATTGTAACACCCCAACCGACAAGGGTAAAGATATCACAAATACGGTTTCATATCAGAACCTTAAGTACTATACAATAGCGGAAGCCTTTACAAAACTTACAAAAGAAAAATAAATAACTTAATAATCAAAATAAATCTAAGATCCCTATTTCAAATCTTGCTCTCATCTACTCTCAACCCGGATCACCTATCCCATAAGCTCATCTTGAATGCTTAATACCAGCAGGAAGAAAAATGCGGTGAGAAAGCACAAAGCGATGAACGATATAACAGCGGAAACTAAACAAAATAGAATTTACAAAATAAAACAAAGAAACGAAATAACGAAGTCACAACGGAATAAGATCAATGAATCATTGAGGATTCTCTGTAGCGATCATCACAAATCGGAAGAACAAATAACGATCAAGAACAAACACATAGCATATTGATGGCACATACTCCAAACACATCAAAATAATCGGACATTCAATACATCCAGATAGTAGAGTTCATATAAGCCAAACGGAATATCTAAAGGCTAACGGAAACACTTTCTAGAAAATAATCATGGCATTCATAGAAATTAAATAAATCCACATTTAACACACTTAATTCAATATTGTAGCAACGGAAATAGCGGTCAAATCATGGCAGTCTCACACACAGATAGAAAACACGATGGAGCGGACTATAACTAAATAGACAAAGACATAACATAGCCATTATCAATTATCGAACGGATATCATAAGCTAAACGGTTCTCGATCAAATCCTAACCTTAGCAAAGTTTTAACATGGCGGATCACATATGCGAGCGATAACTAACCGATAGGCAAGGTTTATAAAATTAACTGAACCATCACACATACTAAACTTCCAAAACACTCAATTGTACACTAGCACATTCATCTCGCAGATCAACGCATTCACATAACGATAAACTAACATAATATCGAGATATCGAATCATGTTTAAACATATTAATCCTATCCTAGCATGGCAACTAGTAATCACTGGAACATATACGTCATGAGCACATTCACTAACATGTCATATCAGAATACATAATATAACACTCGAAAACACCGAACCATAACAGAATACTTAACACAGACATAACAGATAAAGATTTAGTTAACTACCACGAGCCCAGAACATATCATATCAAAAACATCATACTTATACATAAATAATCTCATAAAATAATTTGGAGTAGCTAGCTCCCAGAATTTTGTGAAGACGCGTATTACACACGACATCATTCACCGACAAATCATATGGGATAACAGTCGGATCTAGGATGCATCCATACGCCCCAGCGGATATTGGTCATATAACATAACTTGAGCTCATAACAGATAACAGATAAGGGACGTGGCAGAACATCACTCTATTACCCTAGAGTCATGTCGAGAGGTGCATCACGACATGGACATGGAACCCCCATGACTAGTGAAATATTTGGCTCGGGTGTCAAACTAACTTTGGTCAAACAGATCTTGGATATAACACAGATCATAATCAACACAAGGTCACAAATAACATATCAGATAGTTCATATCATAAGGTTCATATTCAGATATTCAGAAGTCAGAAGTTCATATCACAATCACAAATCATACATTCGTAATTAGAAGTTCATAATTAAACTTAGTAAGGTTCAACAAATATGCATATCAGAGTCTTCATAACACACGTTCAAATCAGATATTGCATGGTTTAATAATACAGAAGTCCAGATAAGCAACAGATCAAACAATCAAAGAAAAGGTTCATAGCAATGGCATTGGAAACCCTAATAAGCATAAGAGAAATGACAAAGAAAGGAAAACATGAGGAACCTTTACTGAAAAGGTCAGAATATCTGTACCTTAAAGCAAATGAGAGAAAAGCAAACGAATGAGTGAATCACGAAGATGTAACGTCGCGTCTCCTTTAACGAATCTACACGGATTATGATTTATTTAATACTTATTAGCATCATTAAATTATAACGGATTTATCGCGTTCACACTCTTTAAGTCATAAGTATAATCTTATTCTTAGTGACGGACGGAATTCCAACATTTTAGAATCTTAACCATTAATTAGCCAAACTTATGGGTTGCAATTGACAAGTGGTAAACTTAAGGGTTTAATATGACAAATATCTTAATTGAGAACTTATATGATCATCATTCAAAGTATAGGGTTTATAAATGTCAAAACAGATTTTAAGACTCTCTTTCACAACAGTTTATACCAACTTCTATATCTTACGTGATTGACCAAGACTCTCATGTAACATTGTTCGAAATACAAACTTAATGAGACCATGCATACTCTAATTTAATCCATGACACTTGACTTCTTGCATAAAATCATAACTCACGCATGTTTACAACATACTTAATACTAGCTCGTTATACGCTTAATCATTCGTTATTAATGACCTCGCGACTTACTATTTTTACATGAAATAACGAATTACACACTTAGCTTTCAAACCCTAATCGACTCTCATTTATGTTATAGGGTTTTTCCCAAACTTTTAATACTATATTAATACGCATTAAATTGACATGTTACGAATTAAATGACTCATCACTTTGACCTAGAACTTGTGAAAAACGAACCGAAGTTGAACAAAACTCATGCATTCAATTTCACCAATAACTCACGCATTGTCGACCCATTTACCATTTGATTAAAGAGACCAAAGCTTACCCGTTTCCTGACTCACAAACCATTCGACACTCACACAAACACTTAACCATTCTCAAGTCTACATCGTTACTTTTATTCCAACCATGCATGCGCTTGACGCAAAACAACGCTACAACAAAAGATTAAAGTGATTCGTATATGTCGACCTATAGTCTTTAACGAGACCAACCCGTCCCATGATTCATGTTTATTTACGTTTCAAACAACGCGACACATTCATGACTTCTAACCCATGCGTCGACTTATACATATTATACATGTTTATGATTTTATGTGGCGATAACATATATGTTCTTCCTATACGGTTTAATACACAATCGATACATATATAAAAGCTTTTGAAATCATAGATGAACATGTATACGTGACATATATAAACAATAAGGTTCGCATGTTTTACAAATACTTATACATATGTTTATTATTCATTCATATGGATCGGTAAAATTTATACGCGACCCGACTCATAGTTTCATAACTTTAGACATTACCATGCGACTTAATATTGAGACGAAGGAAGAAGGTTTATACCTTAGCTAGACTCGGACCAAAACACGTCGAACACAAGGAGTAGCCACAGCAGCCGACCGGAAATTAAAGGAGAAGCAAGAAGGTTTTTGGTGTGTGCCGAGACTTATGTAACTAGGGTTTCAGATTTTTGAGGTTTGTGTTTGTATATATACATGCATATACCGATCGGTTCTAGGGGTGGGCTTTTGATGTGACTCGGCTTGCAACCCAACCGGCTCACAAAACAATTTCGGCCCAATCGTGAAAGTTGGCAACCGATCGGATCACAAACAAAAGAAAAAAAAACGAGGCCCAACTTATGTTGCGTGACTTATATTCTTTTGTCGTACTAATGTCGTTAATATATATATACACGTTAGGTTTTTCAAATAAAATATAAGTTAGGTTTTTTTTTTGTTTCGTTAAATGAATTTTATTATATTTTACGTGTTTTAAAATTTTGATCTCAAGGGTAAAATAGTCTTATTATGCGTTTATATTTTTAGGGTTTTACACTTGTTGGCTTGTGGTTGCGTTGTGCAAGTTGCCTAGTCAATCAGTCTATTTTAAACTTTTGAAAAATTTTGGGCTTGAAAAGTGATAAGTTGTAAGGCGACCGATCTATTTTGATAATTTTCCCTTAAACATATTATGCATGTGGTGTAGAAAAATGAGCTCAAACACTTAAAAGTTCAACCACGTAACAAGTAGTTTCTGTCAAAATCACCCCACAAAGTAGCATGTCCTCCTATTTGCTACAACTGATGGTGACGGTGATACATATTATAAAAATTTATATATCAATCAACAAAATACTTCTTGAATCTCAATTCAACATAATACGAAACCCTCTCAACCACAAACCGATCTAAACGAGATGAAACAACCACAATCTATACTCCTGTTACTTAGTCGTATAACATATATCTATATTGATAAATGTTCTATTACAATAACATATCAAATCACAAAGAGAGAAGTACATTGAATATCAGATCAAATCACAAAGAGAGAAGTACATTGAATATCCGAGAGAAAGCTTTTTTTTTCCTATTATTTACTTATTTATTTATTTTTATTTTTGAGAGAGAGAGAGAGAGAGAGGGGGGGGGGGAGTATGTGACAAATCGGCTAGAAGGTTATGAATAACCCTAGCAGAAAGACCGACATTTATAGTCCGATGACTTTAAGTTTCTCAAGCTACCATCTTTAGCCTCTCAGCTTAAGCACTCCACGAGTATCAACTCTTTAACTCCAATATTACACTATAAAACAAAATATAAAAAAACACATGTTAATACTTATTTCCAGCTAAAACTATATTTTAACTTCCCTCCTTAATTTTAGCTTGTAAAACATAAAATAAACCTAGTTTTAAGACAAATTTTTTATGCTGGTTTTTGTGCAGCCCTTTTGTAAAAACATATGTAATTTGATTTGCAGAATCAACCATTCTTGTTTCAATTACACTGGCCAAAAATATTTCTCATACAAAATGTAAGTCAATTTCTAAATGCTTTGTTATTTCATGAAATGATTAGCTGCAATCTTAATTGCAGCTTGACTATCACAAACCATTTTAACTGGTAAAAATCTTTCCCAATTTAAGTCTATTAGAATCTTAAGAACCCAAACTATTTCTAAAGTTTCAGAAGCTATAGCTCTATATTCAGCTTCTACATATGACTTAGAAAGGGTATTTTGTTTTTTTATTTTCCAAGATACTAATGAACCATTAAAAAAATAGACAATACCTTATAACTGATTTTCTATTTATAACACACTTAGCCATGCAACATTCACAAAAGCTTCAAGAGAAGTAGTGGGACACTTGGCTATATGAATACCCTTACCTAGAGAGCTCTTTAAGTACCTGATAACATCAAATAGTCTTGAATTTTAAGTGTCAATTTCCCCCGATAATGTTCGTATTTTATATCATTTATTTGGATTTACGCTTGTATTCCTTATATTTCACTTTCAGGTAAATTACGAGCATTGGAGCTTATGAGATGCGGATTTGGAGATTTTTTTAACAATTTATGATAGTATGCCAACTGTGAAGGAGCTACGGCGTAACTCACTCTCTCACATTACGCCGTAGCTAGTGCGTTGACTCAGAAGACCAACTTAACAGCAATTACGGCGTAACTCCCAACTAAGGTTATGCCGTAATCATCTAGGTCAAGAAATGTTTTGCGCCTCCATCAACTACGCCATAACTCCTCACAAGGATTATGCCGTAGTCCTAGCAAAAGTAACATGTATTGAAGATACGGCGTAACCTTTCCCAAATGTTACGCCGTAACCTGCTTAACGAGAGCATTATTTGAGGAATTATTGAAGTTACGGCGTAACTCTCAACTCAAGTTACGCCGTAACTAGGATCGTGCCTATAAATACTAGCCCTAATTTATGCATTTCACATCATTCACTCACAACTCAAAGTCAGAGAACGTGAAGAGGGGTCCAAAGGCAGATCATTCAGAGCATACGGAGCCATCTCCAAGGGAGGAATCACTCCATATCGATAAGCAGTAGCGATCATTTTATCTTTTACTTTCTATTCATGTCTTCCATTATGTTAAACATAGAATTCTTTGTTCCTTTTAATATGATCGGCTAAGCACCTTTGGTGCTAGCCTAGTTATGATTCCTTGAATGTTTTGTTTATGTTTTCATGCTTCCGTATAATTGTTTCTAGTGTATGCATGCATAGTTCGTTGGTATTTACCCTAGCTTCGGTAAATTTGAAATGCGGTCGTATCTAGTTGCTTAGGAGAATTGAGCAACTGACCCTAAGTAGTTAGGTAGAGTTAGGAAGGGTAAGAATTGACCAAATGACGACCCTTCCTCGCTTATGCAAACTGACCAAATGATCATCGGTCGTCCGGATGAACTTAAGAAGTTTGTGATGAGTGTCTAAGATGCTAGCACCCGGGCACTCATTATGTCGAATCTTGCATGTAGGGTACTTAATGACTTGGCTTAGGCGACTAAAAACCACTCGACTATCAAGGGTAAAATCTTGACCTCGGGTAGGAGCCTTTGTTTATAGGTTAGGACGAATTGACCAAATGTTGTCCTAGCGACTTAAACCCACACATTAATCAATTAGAAGTAATAAAACATGAACATTACACGATAGGATGAGTAATTAGGTTATCACACTTTCCCTCTATAGATCACAACCTCTATTTTCTTTACTTGCTTTTATTTATTTTTTATTAGTTGATTAATCATTTCAAACCTCAAACCAGTTAAAACCAGTGACATCTAAACTTAATTAGAATCCACTCACATAGCTCTTGGGACGACCTCAGTTTTACCGATTACTACACTACACACGACCGGGTACACTGCCCGTGAGTGCATAAGGTGGACCATAGGTAAACGAGACATTGTAAATATTAAAACCTGGTAAGAAATCCTGCATCAAGTTTTTTGGCGCCGCTGCCGGGGAGTTATATTAGGATTTTTATTAAGTATTTATTTTTATATTTGTTTTTCTTAAATTTTTTTTCTCATTATCTATTTTCAATTTAAGATAGTATGACTCTCACCATTAATGATTATCTTACCACCTCTAAAGTGGAACAGGGGATTATTGTTCCTGCTCTCGAAGAAAATGTTAGATTCGAATTCTGGGGACTATGTCTAAAAGAACTAAAGAAATGTAGTTTTTTACGGAAACAAGGACGAAGAAGCACATGAGCACATCTCTAACGTCTGTGAAATTGCGGATTTGTTTCATGCACCAGGTGTTTCCAGAGACCATATTATGATGAGAGCATTCCAATTCACTCTCAAGGGAAGAGCTAGAGATTGGCTGAAGAAGCTACCTTCTGGATCTATTACGACATGAAATGCATTTAAGAAGGCCTTTCTTAAGGAATATCGAACCCCTGCGATGATCCTTTAGCAAGTTGACGAAATCAGAAGTTTCCGTCAGAACAATGATGAATGGTTATTTGCAACTTGGGAAAGATTCAATGAAGCCATCCTCAAATGCCCCGAGCATAAACTCAACAAGCACGAGCAACTGCAAATATTCTACAACGGGCTTAATATTAAGACTCGACAGATGATAGACTCCAAGGAACCTATCCCTTGGATGAATACTGATAAAGGATGGACTAGGATTGAAGAAGTTGCCCTTCATTCTTCATCATGGCATGAGGATTGGGTGGAATGCCCGTTGGAACTGCAGTCGGTAATAAAGAACTTGGAAGCATTCGAGTTTGACATGCACTCCCTTACTGAAGAAGTAAAAATGGTTAACCATAAGTTCAATAGCCCAGTTGAAGGAAGGGTGACAGACCTCGAAAAAGCAATAAAAAAGCTTGTGAAATAATCTAGCAGGAAGCAAGAGGAAAGCGAAAAATTGGTATGAAACATCAAGAAGGACTACGACTATGTACTAAGAACTCAAGCAGCTGCAATAAGAAGATTAGAGAACTGGGTTGGAAAACTTGTCGAATCGGTCAGAATCAGAGACGAGGGCAAACTTTATAGTACCACTAAAATCAACCCTAGGGATCTAGCCCATACTATCACCACTCGAAGCGGATTAAATTATAAAGAACCATCTTATCCCTCAAACTCAGTAATTCAAAATGAAGAAACCCCTCAAAACAGCAACAAGGAAACAGACGCAACTCAGCCAACTTTGTCACAAGAAAAAGTTCGACCTTATGTCCCGCCTATACCGTTTCCCGGGAGAATTAAGAAGGAGCAAGAACGATTGAAATTTCAGAAATTCATGGAGAAATTACAACAGCTTAGCATAAACATCCCTCTCGTGCAATCACTTGAACAAATGCCAAAATATGCTAAATTTATGAAGGACCTTCACACTCATAAAAGAATTTCTGATCAGACATAAGTTACCTTGAATCAAAGGTGTTCTGCTGCACTTCTTAAGGACATACCTCTCAAAGAAGAAGATCCAGAGAGTTTTACCTTACCTTGCCCTATTGGAGGCATCATTTTTGGAAAAGCCCTTGCCGACTTGGGAGCCAGCATCAGCCTTATGCCATACTCGCTATATTCAAGACTTGAATTGGGAAACTTGAAACCCACAAGAATGTGCATTAAGCTGGAAAATAAATCAACTCAATACCCTAAAGGAATTGCCGAAAATGTCCCTGTCAAGATTGATAAATTTGTATTCCTGGCCGATTTGTGGTACTCAAAATGGAAGAAGATGATAATCCAATTTTGCCCGGGAGACCTTTTCTTGCTATCGCACATGCCATGATTGATGTATTCAACAAGAAGATCTCCTTGGAAATTGGAAATGATAAGATAACCTTTGACCTAGAAAAATCAATGAAGTATGCTACCTTTACGGAAGACAACCTTGACGACCTTGATCTAGTCGAGGTTAATGTTTAGAAACATGTGCAAGAATGTTTTCAAACGAAACCTTCAAGTTCTGAATCACTAATATTTGGAAACGATGTCGACGTATCTCACGATGAAGAAGACAAGTGGGGAGGAAATACTGAGGATAGCCATACGTTGTGTTCTGCTAGCGTCCCAGAAAAAGCTAAAAAGTACTCCCAAGCTTTAGGAGCTCCCTTCTCATTTAGAATACGCATTTATTAATGATGATCATAATTTTCCTGTTGTTATCTCTTCTTTGTTATCTAATGAGGAAAAGAGGTTATTATTGCAGGTCTTGAGCAATCACAAATGAGCACTTGCATGGAAGGTTTCTGACATAAAAGGGATTGACCCTTCATACCGTTCTCACAAGATACTAATGGAATATTATTTTAAACCTGTGGTGCAACCGCAGAGGCGATTGAACCCGAAAGTTCAAGATGTGGTCAAGGATGAAATCATTAAACTCTTGGATGCATGTTTAATTTACGCTATTTCTGATAGCCCTTGGGTTAGTCCTATTCATGTTGTGCCCAAGAAAGGAGGGATGACCATGGTCATTAACGAGGATAACGAATTGATCCCTACTAGGACAGTAACTAGATGGAGAGTTTTCATCGATTACAGGAAATTAAACGACGAAATACAGAAAGATCACTTTCCACTCCCTTTTATTGATCTAATGTTAGAAAGGCTTTCGGGACACGAATATTATCGTTTCCTTGATGGATTTTTAGGGTATTTCCAGATTCAAATTGCTCCAGAGGATCAGGAAAAGTAAACTTTCACTTGCCCCTACGAAACATTCGCTTACCGAAGAATGCCTTTTGGTCTATGCAATGCCCCAGCCACATTCTAACGTTGCATGATGGCAATCTTGTCGGATATGTGCCAAGATTTTATAGAAGTTTTTATGGAGGATTTTTTGGTTTTTGGTAACTCTTTCTCCTCTTGCCTTAACAATTTATCTAAAATGCTTGCTAGATATGAAGAGACCAACCTTGTCCTAAATTGGGAAAAATGTCATTTCAGGGTAAAGGAATGAATTGTTTTAGGACATAAAAATTTCCCAAACAGGAATTGAAGTCGATAAGGCTAATGTTGACGTTATTTCTTGACTCCCTTACCCTACTAACCTTAAAGGGATTAGGAGTTCCCTTGGGCACGCTGGGTTCTGTAGAAGATTTATAAAAGATTTTTCAAAAACTGCTAAACCCATGACCCAACTTCTCATGAAAGATGCAAAATTTGATTTTAATGATGAATGCAAAAACGCTTTTGATATTTTGAAAGAAAATTTGACTACAACTCCTGTTATCATAGGTCCTGATTGGAATAACGATTTTGAATTAATGTGTGATGCTAGCGACTACGCTGTAGGGGCTGTCTTAGGACTAAGGATAGACAAAAAATTTAAACCAATTTATTATGCTAGTAAAACCTTAAATGAAGCGCAAGAAAATTATACGACCACCGAAAAGGAACTTCTTGCAGTGGTCTATGCCTTTGATAAATTTAGGTCTTACTTGGTAATGTCTAAAACTGTTGTCTACACTGACCATTATGCTTTAACGTACTTGTTCAGTAAACAGTATGCCAAAACCAGGTTGATAAGGTGGGTGCTTTTGCTACAAGAGTTTAAAATCGAAATCAAGGATAAGAAGGGGGCAGAAAGTTTGGCAGCTGATTACCTGTCTCGGCTAGAAAACCCTGAGCTAGAGGAACTTGACATAGAAACTATTCGTGATTCTTTTCCAGATGATCATCTTATGTCAGTGAGAATTAAAGATCCTGAGCCTGAACCATGGTAACCCGACTTTACTAATTACCTTGCCGCCAGAGCTCTACCAAGAAACAAAACTTATGATCAAAAGAAGAAGTTCTTCTCGAACTTAAAGTATTACTTTTGGAATGACCCATTCCTGTTTCGATCTTACCCTGACAGTATCATTAGGAGATGCGTTTTTGGATAAGAGCAGCAACGAATCTTGGAACATTGCCATAACGGACCTGCTGGGGGACATTACGGGGCCGACACTACTGCTAGAAAGATTTATGAAGCGGGATTCTTTTGGCCTAGCATCTTCAAGGATGCCGCAAAGTATGTAAGGATTTGTGACGCATGTCAAAGGACATGTAATATCTCTTCTCAAAATCAAATGCCGCTTAATAACATTTTGGTATGTGAAGTATTCGACGTCTGGGGAATCGATTTCATGAGACCCTTCACTCCCTCGAAAAATAAGAGTTATATTTTGGTAGCTGTCGATTATGTATCAAAATGGGTTGAAGCCGAGGCTCTACAAACTTGTGACGCTAGGAGCGTCATTAGATTTTTGAAAAAATTATTCTCTAGATTTGGGATTTCTAAAACTATTATAAGCGATCGGGGAGTGCACTTTTGTAACGTAATTATGGAAAAGGTGCTTAATAGATACGGAGTGGTCCATCGGATGTCCGCGCCTTACCACCCCCAAACTAATGGGCAAACTGAAAACACCAATCGGGCACTAAAGCGAATTTTGGAGAAATCCGTCAGCAGTAACAGAAAAGATTGGTCCGACAAATTAGACAAAGCTTTGTAGGCATTCAGAACCGCCTACAAAACCCCTATAGGTAGCATACCTTTTCGGATCGTGTACGGAAAGGCTTGTCATCACCCGGTGGAATTAGAACATAAAGCATATTGAGCCCTTAAGAATGCTAATTTGGATACTGACTTGATCAAGGAACATCGACTTTCTCAAATCAATCATCTTGCTGAATTAAGAGATGAAGACTATGATCATGTCAGAGCATATAAGGATAGGACCAAAAGATGGCACGATGCTCGGATAAAAGATAAAAAGTTTGAAGTTGGGCAAGAGGTGCTAGTTTTTAACTCAAGACTCAAACTTTTTCCTATAAAAATGAGATCTCACTGGGTTGGACCTTATACAGTGAGTAAGCTGTTCCCTTATGGGACTATTGAAGTTTATAATAATGAAGGATAATTTTTCAAAGTAAATAGGCACATGGCAATGATATATTATGTAAAGGACATTAGCAAGCTTTCTGGCGATGATGTTAGGAATTGGAAATTTTATAGTGAAGCATCAGTCACCCCAAAATATAATCTAGCTTAAGTTAGCTCGTAGACATATCATTTATTACATTATTTGTTAGTTAGTTATTAGCATAGTTTAGTCTAGTGCAACACCGTGGAGGAAGGACGGGTCTTTACCCACTGTATGCCTGATCCACAGCCCGAAGGAGGGCGTGCTTCTTTGTATAAATAGCCCTCTCCCCACAAGGGAGAGGGTTGGATGTTCATTTGGAATCTAACCTTCTATGTGTTTCTCTCACTAGAACATCTCTCTTTCTCTCTTTAAACATTGTATACGCCCATATGTTATTGGTTTGATGTGTATGTGAAATCCTATATCTTACAATTAGTATCAAGAGCCATGGTTTGATCACTCATCTTTCATGCTCTTTGTTTTGGTGGATTTCATAAGGTTTTTGGGGTTATAAGTGTTTAGAAGAGTTTGAATCATTTGGTCAATTTCTTGTGTTAAAGTTTGAATTTTGTTAGTACTTTTGTGTTTAGGATCGTCATATGTGCTTAGGTTTCGAATTGGAAGGCTTGAATCACCGTGGTTGGGCTGTTTTTGATTGTTAAAGTGGTTGTTTTTGAATATTGTACTAAGTGAGTTGAGCCACGGTAAAACGTTTCTTCGAAGCGAGTTACTTTGTTATTTGGAAGCGAGTTGCTTTGTTATTGGTAGCGAGTTGGTTTATGCGACTTTGCTATTTAGCGAGTAGACGCTTTATGCGACTTGGGTGTTAAGCGAGTTGTTTCTTTAAGCGACTTGAGTTTTAAGCGACTTGTCTTGTAAGCGAGTTGACAGTTTAGCGAGTTTATACCAAAGCGAGTTGATTATTTAGCGACTTGTCTATTGAGACTTGCCATTTCTTCGTGCTACGTTTTACGGTTGTTCTTTTGGTTTAGTAAAATCCCGTGAAAGAATCATTTCCCCGTTTAATCAAAGAATAATAAAATCCCGTAAATTCTGACACTCATGGAGTATACCACTGATCCATTAATTTCTAATGTGCTCAAACTATATGACTCAGTGGACTGCAAACAAAGTATGTACTACTCAGAATGCCTTTCCTTAATAGATTCAATCAATGATGATCAAAACACTTCGTACTCTGATTCAAATCCCAAGAATTTTCACCAGCTTTTGCTGCAAAATGCCTTGCAAATGGAATGCAGCCTTGAGCCATATCAACTACTCCACTCTCATCTCTTACATCTCTTATCTACAATTGTGGATCGAACATGCAATGCTCTTTTCCGTCAGGACTTACCTACATTGACGAGAACCTTGCTGACGAACTTAGAATTATTGAAGCTTCAACTTACCAAAAAGAAGGCACCAAAAGATGATTCCAATGCTGCACTTCAGGTAATCCATAACCAATTCCAGCCATTTTTCAATGGGGAATATTCCGTAGACTTCGATCAATACTCAACTGGAATTTCTTTCAAGAAACATACTGGAATGGAAATTCAGGAGTTCATCAATACATTTATCCGATTAATGGATAATGTGAAAAAGTTCATTGAGGAAGCTGCTCAAAAGGGTGATTTCGTGAATGAGTGTCAAGTGCAATTTGGAGATAGTGGTGAAACGTCGGGTAATATTTCAGTTGAAAGGACGAGTGTTGCTGAATGCAGAATATCAAATACAACTGAGAATGAAGTTACCAACAGTTTGGTAACTCCTGATGTGGATACACATGTAAGACTAGTGGATGAACTACTGTCATCTCATGAAGTACCCTTAACGGTTCAACATTATGCATCTGCTAGTCTACCTAAACAAACTGATTTTAAGCCTGAACATGATTCGGATGAATGTTCCCTGGTTGAGTCTGAGTCTAGAATTTTTAAAACAAATGGAATGGTTGAAAAAGGGGGTTTTGATGAACTTTCTAACAAATACTCAATTCTTGAAAAACACTGCATTTCATTAGAAATTTCAATACAACAAAAGGAAGAAAGTTTTCTTGCTACACAACCTTGCATGAATCCGGAATTCCCAGAATTTCGAGAATTTTTTGAACTTAACCAGTTAAAAACCCAGATTCAGGACAAAGACTCAACCATATGTAATCTGAAAATACAACTCTCCGATCTGCATAAGAAATATTATAAAGGGATGAACAATCTTAACTATGAGGTGAGTGACCCGATTATATCTAGGAATGATGAATTAGCTTTATGTGTGACCAAGCTATTAAGGGAAAATGAGTCCTTTAGGAAGAACTTATTAGAGAGCAGTACTAAGCTGTTAGACCAAACTAACTCCTTGTTGGCAGACATTGATGCCCTCAAAGTCCAAATTCAGGATAAAAGCTTCACCATTGTTGCCTTAAAAAATGAGCTTAGAAAAACCATTGGAAATAGAGTGAACACTAAGTTTACAAAACCATCGACCTTGGGGAAGCCAATTGCACTTAACAATACAGTACGACCTGTAGTTAGGCAGCCAAATGCATTTAAGACAGAAAGATTTAAATCCTCTAAATCTAAGTTTGCCTCCCAAGTTGATGAGAATATAGTTTTGTCAAAACCAGTCACTTCACTATTTCATTCAGATATGACGAATAACAATCCCCAGCTGAAGGCTCAAAACTCTAAGTTCAGGAACATAAGGAGCTCATCTAGTTCATATAAAATGCATCAAATGGCTGACCAATCCCCTAAGAAACAAATTAATAGCAAAAGGACCAATGTTCAGAACAGGGATTTGGCTTCATCTAACTCTGCTAGCAGTTGTTTAAAGTGGATTCCTATTGGTAGACTATTTAAGTTCACAGGTACCAAACGGACTTACTCACCTAAATCTTGTCTTAAGTGGATGCCCACTGGTAAAATCTTCAAGAATGTTGGACTTAAAGGGATTTCTATTAATGATACTCCTAGACCTGACTGTACAACATCAAAAATTGAGGATACACTTGTCACTAACCCATCTATTTTCAATACTACATGTGCTATTAGTGCAAAGTGTCCTCAGTCTTTTTCAGGTACAATGCTCAATTCATTCATGAACATCATGACCTGGTTTCCAACTGAACTGAAGACTGCTCAATCTGAAATTGTAGCTTGTCAGAATTGATGTACCGCGTACTCTGAATTCTGATCCCCTCTATTCAGGACTCGTTCTCATTAAGTCTTGTACAAATTTTTTACAAACATTCTTAACAAAAAAAAAACAAAAAAACAAATTTTTATTAATTCATTATTACACTCGTTTTTATTCAAATTTCTGTCATCGATAAAATCTACGGTCCTAGAAATGTCATTCAACAATGACACGGGGCTTTAGATGAAGTTCGAACAGAGTCTTTATAATCTTTAGCATTATTTTACATACTTAAGTTGCCTTAAACCCACTGTCATGTTACTGAATCAATCAATGATTACTTTCTATCCCGTATCATTTATTGAGGGGGAGAATTGTGCACCTTCATTTGATTTAGTACTTGGGTTTGATTTATCATGATCATTTAGGTTGCATGCATCTGCATTCTTAATTGTTTGGTCTGGTTGTTGCATGCAATGTGGAGTTATTTTATACTGATATGAGTGTTTCTTTAGCTAAGCAATATTTGTTATGTTTTTACAATATGCATGTTGCTTATTTGGTTCATGCGAGTTGACATATTGCAAGTTGACCAAACTTGTTGATGCATGCGTGTTGCCCCTTTAGTTCTAGTATGCGAGTTGCTAAGTATAGGGACTAAAAGTGTCAACCTGCTATAACTGTGTACTTATGTATGCGGGTTGTGTGTCTTGGTCAAATCAAAAACATACTCGGTCAAAGCTCTTTTTCACAAAAACTATTCTCTCTCAACTCTCTACGAAGCGAGTTAACATTTTGTGATTGTGTGGTAGGTTTTTCTTGCTATCTGATCTTGTTTATCATATCTCTATCATGATTTGTAATTGAACCATTTCTTATCTTAAACCATCTTGCAGATTGTGTCTCATCGTTCTCATCTCGATCAAAATACATTGACTATAGGTTTGTATGTTTTTGATAAATGATATTGAAAGTAGCCTTAGATGTTATTAAATAAGAGTGTTTAAGTTATGGCTTGTGTTGAAAATGATTTGATGATTTAATTAGTTCATTCTTGTGATGCGTCTTAAGGTTGATTAAGGGTAGTGTTAAAATGGTTATTGGATTTGCTTGGATTGTTGGTCTTGTTCATTGAATTAGGATTCTTGTTTGGCATGTGAGTTTTCTGAGTGAGTATAATCATGCGTTTGATTATGTGACTGTTTAAATTGGATCGTTCATGGTGTGTTCTTAATAGCGAGTTGCCAATAGTTTCTTGTATGCGAGTTGCCTTGCAATTTTCTTTATAGCGTGTTTCCCATGTGCTTGATTGCGAGTTGCTATTGATTAATATTGAATGCGAGTTGCTATATGCAAGTTGCATTATTTGATAGGGTATGCGTGTTGCCTATTGCTTATCATTATATGCGAGTTACCATATGCGACTTGCCTTATGATTCTGATGTATGCATGTTATCCTATACGCGTTGACCAGCCTCTTTTGACCAAAACGTGTTGATACATGCGAGTTGCCATATGCGACTTGCCTCATACTTTTGATGTATGCGTGTTACCCTATACGTGTTGACCAGTTCTTTTGACCAAAGCGTGTTGATACATGCGAGTTGCCATATGCGACTTACTTCATTCTTTTGATGTATGCGTGTTAATGTATAAATGTCTCTTATGTGTGTTAAGGTGTGCGTGTTGATTTAATTATGGTTCCATAGCGAGTTGCTGCTTGTGTGTTAACATTGTTGTCATATGCGAGTTAAGATATGCGAGTTGTTAATTTGTAGAGTGATTTTTTTTATTATTATTGATGTCCTCTCACAAATTATCAGGAATTCATATGTCCCCTCATACTGTTTCCCTGTAGACTTTATATTTCTGCTCATGTGCTTATGATATGGGGTCATAAATTGGTCATATTAGATAGACCTAGTCTTAACATAACAATTTTTCTGTATATTGTTGTTGGTGTATGTGTAATTATCAGATTCCAAAGGCTGACACCACCTCATCTGATACACTTGCTGCCACTGCACCAACGGTCAATCTAACTGACGATGAACTACTTCCACGTGCGGAATGGGTTTCAATTGCTAAGAGCAACTGCTATTTAGATGTGGATAGAGGGCAACAAAATCCAACTTACCGACTGGCTATCGACATCTCGAAGGACACCAACTTCTTTAATGCCTTAACCAAGCGTTGCACAATTCCCTCCATTTATCTTCAGCAGTTCTGGAAAATAGTTATGTGGGATAAGATATCTGCTTCATACTCATGTAAGCTTGAAGACAAATGGTATGACATCTCAGTTGAAACAATCAGGGATGCTCTTCAGATCACACCAAGAGACCCTTCCAACAAATTCATCACTCCACCCTCTACTCAAGAAATTTTGGACTTTGTCGACGAATTGGGATACCCAGAAAGACTAACCAAGATTTCCTCACTCATTAATGCCGAAATATATCAACCATGGAGATCAATCGTCACAATTCTCAATCTATGCCTAACCGGTAAAACGTCAGGGACAGACATAGTACGAACCCCTATTATGCAAATACTGTGGGGAATAGTCAAAGGGAAAAATATTGATTTCGCTGAACTTATTTGGGAAGAATTCATCTTATCCTTAGACGCATTCATCACCGATAGAATTAACTCTGAGAATAAAGTCAAAGGAAGAAAAGGTCTTGGTAAGCGAGTGATTCCCAACATCAGGTTCTTAAAACTCATTATCTATCATCTGCAACAAACTCACCAGTTCAACTCACGAAGCGAGTCAGCTCTGCATGAAGCCAGCGATGAATTCGTTCTTGGCAATATAAAATATATTGCCAGAGGACATGACAAGGAGATCTTTGGAATGCCCGTTCCTGAAGCTTTGCTTACTGATAGAATCAAGAATGCTGATTATTTCAAGAGATATGTAAAGAAAGCCTCCGCCACAACCGCTGATGACACACCCAAGTCCACTCCCATACAATCAAAATCAAAACAATCAGGGTCCACCTACTCAAGCCTACCTAAGAAAAAGAAGAGACCCGATAGTTCAGTATCTAATGTCTCTCCTTCACAAATGCAAAAGAGGAGAAGGAGAGACACTGGTAAGTGTAATGATGAAGGAACTAAGGTTCCAGGAAGTGAGACGGGGTTGATTGATGAAGACGAAGCTGCATACCAACAAGGAATTCAACAAAGCTTGGACAGCTTGAACGTGTATCAAAGACCACCAGTGGGAGGGGTTGTGATAAGAGAGCCAGAGCCAGCACCACGGCAAATCAATCATGCCACACAAGACAAAGGTAAAGGAATTGCTGGAGGAGAAGCAGAGCAAGCTGCACATATGCTACTAACCGTCTCTTCACCACCTCCTAAAACAACAACCCAGTTTGTACTCAAGAAAAGAGACGTTGTATCATCCTCTGCACAAGAACAATCTGGGGTGGAAAAGGATGTGGCAGATACATCGGTTGAATCACCTGGTTCCAGGGATACACAGGCAGAAAGCCAGGAGACAGCTCCCTTTACTGAAGAGGTTCCTGTGCTTGAAATTGAGTCTGTACAGATGGACACCATTAGGCATGATATGGAAGTTGGGGGAAATGAAGATTCATTATCATCACTTAAAACTCTTGAACCTGATTTTACTTTCGGTGACCAATTCTTAAAAGACGGACCCTCAGACATCGAGTCAGACAAGCAAACTAATGAAAAGGAAGAAGTTCAGTCCATGTTCTTGGTCACTATTCAACAAGACTCTTCAACCATTCCTCCGATGTCTGCTCCAAAGGTCTCCACTGCTGCTACAACTCCATCAATCACACCTCCACTCGAACCTGCTAAGACAACTGTACTTCCACCACCCGAACCCGCTAATGATCCATTACAAGTTGTCACTATCAGTGACACCGTCACTCCACCTGCCTCACCACCTCCTGTCTCACCTCCTCCTGTCAAAACAACTGAGCAATTGCTCGAAGAGGCCATGTTACGTATTACAACTATTGAGAAGCACTTTCCTATAGCTGTCAATAATCTGATAGTTGTGTCAAAAAGCTAGAGAATCTTAACCTCAATGAAGTTGTAAAAAAGGCAATAGAAGCAGATATTAAAGATGCGGTTGAATGGGCAATGAAGGCTCCATTACTTCAGCGATTTAAAGACTTGCCGATCTCTGACATGAGATCAGTTCTCTCAGAAAGAATGTATGATGCAGGAGAGCATTTGAAAAATACTCATAAGAAATTATACGAGGCTCTCGATGAATCTGTGAGGCATGATGATTATCAGCAGTTTGAAGTGGATGTTCGTGAAAGGGAGGCTAAGAAGGACTATTCCGATGGAATCAAAGGATATGTCTGGAGGCCCCAAGTCACCACCACCTCCTCCACCTCCTACTGGTGGAGCAGGCACATCTGGAGCTGGTGGATCTTCCGGTATAGCCACTACTCACAAGGCAAACCCACCTTCACCTCCACCAATAACTCAGAAACAAACCAGAACTTCAAGTGGTCAAGGATCTCAAAAGACGTCTACAGCATGGACCACCGTTGACTCCAGGTTTACACCAACCATCTCCTCTATTCCTGAAGAGCAAATGCTTAATGAAGAGTCTTTCGTTGCTCAAGAGTCAGAATCAGAAGATGATGACGCTTCTACCAAGCACATCCCCAAAGTTACAGAAGAAGAAGATTGGTTGGATGCTTATATTGAGGGAAAACGAATCAAAACGTCTAGAGCTGCACCTTCAAAGGACGTGACTCAAAGCTGGCTCACCCAAGATAAACCTCAAACTCCTGAACCTTCGTGGTTCATTCCCGAGTCTGATTCAACAAACCCAGACAATAATTGGGCTACAAACATTATTTCCAACTATGAAGCACCAGCAGAAGACTCTCTTCTTCACTTCATAGGGGATATGGGAAGCTTTATGAAGTGGTTTTGTGAGAAGAAGGTAATTACATCAATCACTCCTAAAGACCTTGAAGGCCCAGCGTTTGAAATCGTTAAAGTCTTCCACTCAGATGCTAATCAGCTTCAATACCAGATGGAAGAATGCTATAAAATGCTGAATGATCAAGTTAGTGAGCAGATCAATCGGTTTGATGTGAACAACCCTCTTCCTCTCGGTGGTGAACCTGGACAAATGACCATTCAGTCTGAGTTTTTCTTCAACCATGACCTGGACTATCTATGTGCTCATACTACTGAAAGAAGACCAGCTTTATCGATTTCGAAGATGAAAGCTGCTACCTACACTGATCAGGGTCTTGAACAGATGGTACCGGATCAATTCTGGGCAGAAAAAGAACAAGAGTATGACATTGCTGCCTCATATGGCATTTCTCATTGGTGGTTCAAGAAGAAGAAATTCTACATTGATAGACATAGTGCTAAAAAGAGTAGCAGAGCTGTTCGATCCAAGCTGCGTATTCTAAGTGTTATCAATGTAGAGATCTTCCCAATCTATGGCTATGATTACCTGAAGAAGATTGTTCTTCGAAGAGCAGACTTGAAAGAGCGTATTATAGAAGAAAACGACTTCAAACACTTAATGCCAAATGACTTTGAAGATCTCTATCTTCTGAACCTCCAAGGACACCTTGACCATCTACCTATTCGTGAGAAGAAGGCTCTCTCGGCTGCTGTCAATATCTGGATCAGAGGCTTGGTCATTCGACAAAGAGTTGGGGATTTTCAGCTAGGAATGGAAAGCTACCAGACTCGGGTCAACCTAACAAGACCACAATGGGAAGCCTCAGAACATGAATTTCATCACGAATATAAAGTGATTGACACCCCTAGAGCCATCATATTTATCGACAGATACGGGTCACGTATGCTAATGAGACTGTCGAGCTTTTCAAGTTTAGTGATGGAACTCTCAAGATGGTCGTAGAAGAATTGAACTCGAGAGTGAAGCAAATCAAACTTGATCTGAAGCCGTGGAACAAAACCAGATTCTGGTCTGAACAGGACTTGAAGAAGTGTGAAGATTTCATTGCTGCGATCGGACGAAGATTAAAGACTAGAATGATTTATCGCAGCCTTGAAAGTTTTGTGGGTGGTAGACTTCGTGAAGGTCACTACAAGTTGCTTCAAAGAACTGAATGAAGACATCTTCCGGAAGTTGTTTCTGTTTTGTATTTTTGATATGTAAAATGTGGTGTCTGTACTATGAACAACTATAATGTATGTAGTAGTGATAGGTTATGTATTGTGGTTTCCCTTTTTATCTAAAAAGGGAACTTCAGTGTAGTCCACTTCAAATCATATAAAACCGGACACATTTTTCGCCAACAAAGTTTTATTTCATACATATTTAAATCACTTGAGATCCAAAATCTCAAAGGATTTGAAATTTTTGATTGGGGGAGAAATTGTGATATAAATATGAAAGATGATAAAAGGTGACCATTTTTGTCTCAAAGTGCATACTGCTCTCTAATATGTGCTAAACTCTTTTCGAATTTCGAATCATATATTAAGGGGGAGCATTTCAAAACAAATATAAACCTTCAAGGTACAAAAATTTCTATGTTTTAACATAATATACCTTGATTGAGTGTTAAATGGTTTCTAAATATTTGGTAATCGTGGATGTATTTCAAAAGAACTCTCACCTCTATGTGATAAAATGATTTCAAATATCCTATGCACATATTGAGGGGGAGAATTTACCAAGAAAATCAAATGGCTGTTTCCACGGAAATAGTGATCAAGAAATTATGTCAAAGAACTCTTGCCTCCATGTGCTAAAAAATTTCAAGATCATATGCACATGTTGAGGGGGAGCATTTCAAAATGATCAAAACTATTAAGGTACAAAATGCTTTGATTTCGTATCACAAGTACCTTGATTATTTTTCAAATGGTTTTCAATTGGTTCCAATGGCTAATGAACAATACCAAAAAGACCGACCAAATTTACTCTATGTATGGTGATATAAGGATGGTTAGGTTAGGTATTCGTTCCCACGATCCCGCCAGAGCCGGATGGATCTACCCAGAGACAATCCACTAGATAGTGTAGAGTCCTTAGGTATGATGAAAAAAAGGAGAAAATGAGAATATGGGAAGAGTGCGGACTGAGATAGAGCTAGAACTGGAATAAACCCAACAAGGCTCTAGTAATGAAGTCTCGGTAAGCACTGAAGGGGTTGAAGAATGAAAAATAATTGAATGTGAAAAGGGTGAAAAGAAATAGCCCTCCAATAATTCAACCTGAGGGCAGAAACCGGGTTCAATTCATATGCTACTGGCTGTTACCTAGGTAACACCAGTATTGAAGACAAGACGTCATGGACCCAGTGACGCACTGCACTGCATCTTCTCAAGCTACTCAAGTTCCTCTTAAAAGGGCTTGTTTCATTTTCACAAGGGAACCTACATTATCTATCAACTTTCTCTTAGAGATGGTTGATATTGAAGAAGGAGAACCTCTCTCTAGTCTCCGGCATAGGAACCAAATGTGCACAATTGAGTCTAGAGCTACGAGATCATCAATAAATCTCATTAAGGACACAATCAATGAAGACTCTCTGTTTCACACAATGTGGAAAGAGAGAATATACTTTTAGAGTCCTACGCATTATCCTTGTGGTATTGCCAGAACATCTGAGTGATATGCAAACATATTCACAATGAAGATGGAAAGCCTTCTAGAGCCAACATCAAACAAGCTCTTGGTAGGTGGCATATGAGATCTATCCAATAGATCAACCATGTGACAACTGAACATAAACAATGAGGCGATTCAAATTTTTGAATCAATCCTTGTTCAGGTTATGGATTGACGGATACCTTTGAAAAATCGGTCGTTGTGCTTAAAACTCTTTTCTCTAGCACATCGACTGTGTATTAATATTTCAAAAATAAATGGTGTTTATGATTGATAATTGATTTTCTTTAAAATCTTCATTGTATTGCAAAAACACTTTATTTTGAGCAGTACGCGATTGTTTTTCAAATCTCTTTTCATCAATAAGTGAATCTCAAATTCGCTGGTTCACTCACTCCGTGTTGTCTTCTTTGAGACGTTCCGGTTTGAGAACAGCTAGAGCAGCTGCGAAACCCTGTCAAGGAGATTCTTCGGAATTATACCTGATCACAGGCAATACTTGTACTGATCAACGGGGAACCGTGGGCCGTGTACCTCAATTCAACGAAAGTGATCAAAGACACCTTCGTGCACTTTATTGCTAACTGTTGTATGCAGGTACACCCGACATCTACAGCTGATCAGAATGGAGAGGTCAATCCATAGCCGCATGCTCACATAACACATTCATTTCAAAAGAAATCATGATAAGTGCATCAACGACTCTGATATTATCACTCCATGCTTCTGCTACGCTGCTGCAAATATCATGAATCAACTAAAGCTTCCGCTACTCTGATAAGAAGAAATCATGATCCAGAATGTGAGCATGTCGGTCCTAATGTCACAACATCATATGCTGGTAACACAACAATGGGTGATACTGAGATTAACGGTGTCCGATGATCTCAAATAAAGCTCGAAGGTCATCAAAATGTGGATCAGCCCTATAACCTCCACTTAATGTACAAAGTAGTTGGACTATGATGAAATCGCCATGTATGCATAAAGATTGAATATATTGATGAAGTGAAGTCTACGAGCTCAAGACTGAAGATTAATTAGAATGCTAGAATGCGAAATGTAAATCATGGGGTGACCTCCCTTAGGGGGAGATTGTTAGGAATTGGAAATTTTATAGTGAAGCATCGGTCACCCCAAAATATAATCTAGCTTAAGTTAGCTCGTAGACATATCATTTATTACGTTATTTGTTAGTTAGTTATTAGCATAGTTTAGTCTAGTGCAACACCATGGAGGAAGGACGGGTCTTTACCCATTGTATGCCTGATCCACAGCCCGAAGGAGGGCGTGCTTCTTTGTATAAATAGCCCTCTCCCCACAAGGGAGAGGGTTGGATGTTCATTTGGAATCTAACCTTCTATGTGTTTCTCTTACTAGAACATCTCTCTTTCTCTCTCTAAACATTGTATACGCCCATATGTTATTGTTTTGATGTGTATGTGAAATCCTGTATCTTACAGATGAATTCTTCGCACCCAAATAAAGCCCCATAGCCTTGAGTCTAACTTAAAGACTCGTTAATAAAGAAAAGTGCTCTTTCGGGAGACAACCCGAATTATCCTTTTTATTCCTTTTATTTCATTTTTTGTTAGGTTTTGTGTTTTTAACATTTTTGCAGGAATTGAAGATGAATTCACAAGTGATTAAAACGGGGACCTGTTCTTTCCAACAGTTACGGCGTAACTCATCCTCATGGTTATGACGTAACATATCTTTACTAGCGATTCTCTCCAAGACATAAACCATTATGGTATAATCCTATTCTATGGTTACGCCGTAGCTATTCTCCAGTAACCAATTGCTAGGTTTTACCACAATTACGGTGTAACTCCTCTTTAGGGTTACGTTGTAATTCTCCTACAGTTTTAATTTTTCCTATGTTAACGCAATAACCTTGTATTAGTTTTTAAATGAACTTTGTGGGTATGTTACATGTAAGCCCTCACGAGACTACACTCGTCTACTTGGGACACCAAGTGGTTTAAAAGGCTTGTTGGATATGCTAAATGAAACCGTGATTCCTACGAAAATGAGTTATATTTCTTTTTGTTTTTCTATTTTTCTTTTTTCAGAATTATGCTTGTTGGTTAGTGTGATTTCAGGGAATGAAGTTTGCTCGTGGATGCTTAAGCGAAGGTACGATTCTCTTCGTGGGCCTTCTTTCTTTTTATAAGCGCATTTTAGGGAAGTTCTCGCTCTAATTCTACTTTCTCTTCACCTTTATTTAACGCTCAGTACAAAAGGGACTTTGTACATCTCAAGTGGGGGGACGGGAGTAGAATTATTACTTGAACTTATTTGCCCTCGTTTTTCTAGTTTATTTTGAAAAATTATGCCATTTTTAAAATTTTGACATGTTTTTCTTAACCTAACTAGATTAGACCTTATCCGAGCACATTATAACCCTTGATATTTTATGGTTAGACTAGCCATATCCGTTTTCAATTATTTACCCAAATCCACCAAATTATGAGTGTGCTGGTAGCTTGTAAACTTTAGAACTTGGCCTTTGCATCATTTCGGGACCATAGACGAGCTATGTTGAGTTCGCTTAATGTATATGGAATAATCAGTTTGAGAAGGCAATATTTTTAGGATTATCACCCAAATAGTCACCTCGACTTTTCGACCCTCATGTTCAACCCTTTTGTTGCACTCACCTTTAGTGCAAGATACCCTTAGAAACACCGGTCTGAGCCATTCCTTTCATTTTGTTCACCCAATATATATTGTTTCGTTACACCCATTCGCCTTAGCCTACCGTGTAGTCTTAATTTGTGATCGGCAAGTCATTGTTTGCCTAAGTTCAAGGTTCAAGTAGAGAGGTTCGAAAATCACGCTTTCATCAAAGACTTATATTTGAAGATCATTGAAGACCCCCCAGATTCTCATTTTATGTTCATATCAAGTGGAGGGATGTTATGTTTTTAGTTATGATGGAAAAAAAATCGAAAAAAAAGAAAATATAGTTTGTTATTGTAAAGTGCAATGTTATAAGCACTATGATTGGAGCTCATCAAAGATTAAGCATCGAGGAGGCCACCTTGGTCACATGTGAAGAATTGAGTTGGTAATTATTGAGCCAACAGCTGAAGAACAGGTTATGTGCCCATCATGACGTCCGCTAATGGCACATTTACTTGTCATATCATAATCCGGTTTCTTCACCTTAAAGCTTAAACTTTGGATGAACGGTAGGCGATGACAACTTGGTTATAGGTTAAGTCTATTTGCTTTGCTTCTTTACACCAATTATTTCCCATGTCTTATGTAGGATCGTAAATATTATTGTGTTGATGATTCGGGTGGTCTTGGATGATGGAAATACATGTTAGCCATTTGAGAGAGAAAGATATGAGAGGGTGTTTCTTGGTAGAGACTTGCTTTACAAAATGAAAGGTTAGATTGAATGAGAAGCACCACCCCTTCCAAGGATGGAAGGGGTATTTATATTTACAAATACTACGTCCTCCTATCGGACTGTGGATCAGGCATACAGTGGGTAAAGACCCGTCCTTCCTCCACGGTGTTGCACTAAACTAAACTACGCTAATAACTAACTAATAAACTAACAAATAACGTAACTAACGATATGTCTACGAGCTAACTTACGCTAGATAATATTTGGGGTGACCGATACTTCAGTATGGAATTTCTAATTCCTAACAATCTCCCCCTAAGGGAGGTTACCCCATGTTTTATATTTCGAATCCTAGCATTCTATTTAATCTTCAGGCTTGAGCTCGTAGACATTAATTCTTCAATATCTGCATCTTTGTGCTTTAGCAGAGATTCTTTAAAGTCTGATAACTTGATTTGTACTTTTAGTGGAGGCCTTTAACTGATCCACATCTTTGATGATCTTCGAACTTTCTTTGAGATCATCAGCCACAATAAATCTCAGGATCACCCTTTGTTGTGTTGCCTTCATGTGATGTTGTGACTTTCGGACCGACATGCTCACAATTTAGGGATCATGACATCTTTCCATCAGAGTAGCGAAAGCTTTACTGGTTCATGATATTTGCAGCAGCTTAGCAGAAGCATAGTATAAAATATCAGAGCCAGGTTATGTAGATATGCACCAGTCATGATTTCTTCAATTAAGTGTGGATGCTGTAAGCATGCGGCTTTGGATTGACTCCTCATTTCTGATCAGCTGAAACCGTCCAAATGTACCTGCAAACAACAGTTAGCAATAAAATACACGAAAGTGTCTTTGATCACTTTCGTTGAATTGAGGTACACGGCCCACGGTTCCCCGTTGATCAGTACAAGTACTGCCTGTGATCAGGTAGGATTCCTAAGAATCTCCTTGACAGGGTTTCGCAGCTATTCTAGCTGTTCTCAAACCGGAACGTCTCAAAGAAGACAACACGGAGTAAGTGAACCAGTGAATTGAGATTCACTGATTGATGAAAAATTGATTTGAAAACAATCGTGTATTGCTTAGAAGAAAGAGTTTTGCAATACAACGAAGGTTTTATGAGAAAGATCAATTTTTAATCAAAAATACCTTTTGAATTTGAAAGAGAATACACATTCGATGTGCTAGAGAAAAGAAGAAATTTGCACATCAAACTGTTTTTCCAAAAGTATTTTTTCAATCAGAGATAATTTTTGAGTTTGAAGTATGAGTACACATTCGACGTACTAGAGAAAAGAAGATTTGCACATCGAACGGTTTTTCCAAAAGTATTCGTCAATTCCAATCCTGGACCAAGGTTGATTCAAGAGTGAATCGCCGCATCGTTTATATCCAGTTGTCACAAGCTTGATCTTTAGAAAAGATCTCACATGTCACCCACCAAGAGCTTGTTTGATGTTGGCTCTAGAAGGTTTCCATCTTCATCGTGAATATTTTCATATCACTCGGATGTTCTGGCAGTACCACAAGGATAAAGCGTAGGACTCTTAATATATATTCTCACTTTTCACATTGTGTAAAACAGCGAGTCTTCATTAATTGTGTCCTAATGAGATATTGTGGACGATCTCTTGGCTTAAGACTCAATAGTGCACATTTGGTTCCTATGCCAGAGACTAGGGAGAGGGTCTCCTTCTTCAATATCAACAATCTCTAAGAGTAAGTCGATAGATTATGTAGGTTCCCCGTGAGAATGAAACAAGCCCTTTTAAGAGGAACTTGAGTAGCTTGGGAAGTTGTAGTGCAGTGCGTCACTGGGTCCATGACGTCTTGTCTTCAATACCAGTGTTACCTTGGTAACAACCAATAGCATATGTATTGAACCCGGTTTCTGCCCTAAGGTTGAATTATTGGAGGGCTATTTCTTTTCACCCTTTTCACATTCAATTCTTTTTCATTCTTCAACCCCTTCAGTGCTTACCGAGACATCATAACTAGAACCTTGTTGGGTTTATTCCAGTTCTAGCTCTATCTCAGTCTGCACTCTTCCCATATCTCACTTTTCTCCTTTTTTTCATCATACTTAAGGGCTCTACACTATCTAGTGGATTATCCCTGGGTAGATCCCTCCGGCTCTGGCGGGATCGTGGGAACGAATACCTAACCTAACCATCCTTATAACACCATGCATAAAGTAAATTGGTTGGTCTTTTGGTACAGTTCTTTCTTCCTTGAAACCAATTGAAAAATCATTTGGAAAATCAATCAAGGTACTTGTGATATCAAATTAAAGCATTTTGTACCTTAATTGTTTTGATCATTTTAGAAATGCTCCCCCTCAACATGTGCATATGATTTTGAAATTGTTTATCACACGGAGGCAAGAGTTCTTAGAAACAATTTCTTGATCACAATTTTCTTAGAAAAAGCCATTTGAATTTCTTTGGTAAATTCTCCCCCTCAATATGTGCATAGGATATTTGAAATCATTTTATCACATAGAGGAAAGAGATCTTTTGAAGTACATCCATGATTACAAAATCCATTAAAAAACCATTAGAAAATCAATCAAGGTACCTTATGTTGAAACATATAAAGCATTGTACCTAGAAAGTTTATTTTCTTTAGAAATGCTCCCCCTCAATATGTGCTTCGAGATACGAAAGCGTTTAGCACATATGGGAGAGCAGTATGCACACTTGAATCAAAACGATCATCTTTTTTCAAATTTCATTATTAAATCACAAATTCTACCCCGATCAAAGAAATCAAACCCTTTGAGATTTTGGATCCCAAGTGATTTAATATGGTTTGGAAAACATGGGAGAAAATGTGCTTGATTTAAAAACTCATCTAGTTTTTGGATAAATGCCCCTCCTCAACATGTGCATTGTATATTTGAAATCATTTGGCACATGGAGGCAGGAGTGCCTTTGAAGGACTAAAACCAATTCCATTAAAACAGATTTGAGATTTAAATCACGATTTCTCCCCCGATCAAAAATTTCAAACCAATTGAGATTTGTGATCCCAATTGATTTAAATCATTTAGAAAATTTTGGGGAAAGACGTGGCAAGATTTGATTTTGAAAAATGACAGATAAGGACCATTTTAAGACATTAAAGATTGTTAGTGTCAGGTATGATTGTTTTAAGAGATCTTTTAGGTAAAATAAAACAATTTCACAATCAAACAAGAACAGAAAAAAATTTCATTTTGAAAGATCTTTGAGTTTTAAAGAAAATCATACCATGACATAACATTAAATCTTTAGATCACCACTTTATTTCGTACAAATCGGAACTTTTCTGAAGAAATATCGTTTGAAAATATTTAATTTTAAATCACTCTCCCCCTCAATCGATGACCGTAGTCAAAGATTGAGTGACTTAAGTTTTGATAAAATGAAGTCCGGTGATTTTCAAAATTAAGTCCAATTAATTTTCAAAACAATATTTTTCCATTTTTCAAAACAATATTATTCAAAAATTGTTTAAGAAATGGTACACTATTCTCCTGCACAAAGATACGTTAAGTGGTTGAGAAGCTTCTGTTGTTGCTGTAGGGTAGGAAGAAAACCGTCTGCAGATGCAGTGAGACCTCTGACATTGCATTTGTCATGCCAACTCTCCATAGAAGTCAAATTAAGCTCCGTTTCTTCATTTTTCAACCCAAGATATAGTTAACCTTTCCTTTTGGCATCCAATCATATTCAATTGTGGGATCCGGATCGGGAACATTCTTTTAAACCATGTTATCTGCATACGTTAGTGAACACAGATAGACATATATGGTGGTCGACAACACCCAAACAACAATCGACTAATAAAAGTCAATTCAACATATCAATCAGATCATATAAAGCATGGGATTTATGTGTTCATCAAACTCTAATCATCTAATTCTAACAATCATATCCTGGGCATCTAGTCCTTCAACGTAGGTTAACATGTTTTACATTTAAGTATATAGGATAATTAGATAAGTCCATTAGATGATATAAATTTGAAAATATTCTCCCCCTCAATCAATGAATTATTTTTAGAAAAGTTTAAACGCGCTGAAGTCATTGATTGAGTTTTCAATTTTTACAAAAACTCTGAATCTGATTGATTTTCAAGCAACTCATTTACCACCACTTTTGAAAACAACAAATATTTTTCTGAAGAATTTTAGACGGAAAAACATTTGTGTAGGAACAGCAGTCCTTCGACATACTTTCTTCAATTAGTTTTAGGATAAGTGCACGAAAATTTTGAAAATTGGTTTAGCGCAACACTTTCCTTTCTTGAAGAACGGGTTGCTATCTGAAATAATAGCAAGCCATGGTTTAAGCACGGGTTACAGTCAGAAGTAACTACAAGCCATATTTTGAGACATGTTTTGAAAAGAAATATTTACACCTCCTGCTCGAACTTCATCTATGGTCCCGTGCCATTATTGAATGACATTTCTAAGACCGCAGATGTTATCGATACCAGAAGACATGTCTTGAGAAAACATATTTTTGGTATTTTTCAAATTTTTTCTGATTTTTATGGGTTTTTGTTGGTTTTATATTTTTCTATTTTGCTTTTTGATGGTTTTATATTTTTGTATTTTGGTTTTTGATAAATATTTACAAAGATAGAGTAGATGATATAATTTAAGAAGATGATGATACGAGTACCGAGATAAGGATATCGAGCAGCCCCGTTGTAGAAGATAGAAGTCATCATCTCTTAAACATTCACCACCAAAGCTTCCGAGGCTCCAGAATAGAAGATAGAACATGAGCCTTTGAGAAAGAGAGACTTTGGCAACTTCCCCCCAAACCGAAAATCCTTTAGATGAGCAGATTTGAAGCTCTATTTCAAGCTTGCCTTAGCCAGATGCACAGAGAAGCACACCATTATCATAAATCCCGCTGCTCCTTTTAAGAACGATAATCGATATTCTCCGTTCGGGGTTATCTCATCAACAAGAACAGCAACGTATCATCCCACTCTTTAAATAATCTTCTCAAATTTCGTAACCACTGAAGTCAGAAGCAATCCATTCCAAAAGGTGTCAAGAGAAAAGTTCCATCAAGTAGTTGAATTGATGCAGTCAGCCTCTAGGAAAAAGCTCAAGAATCCGAATACACATATACCCAAAGAAAGAGAAACTTATACAATCAAAGTAGCATATTAAGTCCGATTGCGAAAGAATAACCCCGATGTATACTTTTCTCTCCCCTGATGATAGTGTATGAAGCTCAAGAACCTGAAGTACCCGAATGCCCAAAGAGAGAATAAGCGATAACATTTGAAGAAGCAGACCGAATCACTGATTATCTGTTACATATTGGATTTCACATACACATCATAACATTAACACTTAGGCGTATAGATGATTTAAGAGAGAGAAAGTGGGATATTCTAGAAAGAGAAACTCATGTAAGGTTAGATTACCAAAGAACATCCAACCCTCTACCTTGCAAGGTAGAGGGCATTTATAGGTTACAAAATAAACGACCTCCTGACGGCCTGTGGATCAGGTATACAATGGGTAAAGACCCGTCCTTCCTCCACGGTGTAGCACTAAACTAAAAAGCTAACTAAGTAACTAGTAAATAACGTAATGTCTACGAGCTAACTTAAGCTAAATTATATTTGGGGTGACCGATACTTTACTATTGGAATTTTCTAATTCCTAACAGTCTCCCCCTAAGGGAGGTCACCCCATTTTTTACATTTCAAATCCTAGCATTCTATTCTTGACTTTGTTCATGAGCTCGTAGACTTTTCTTCATCAAAGTATTCAAACTATGTGCTTCCGTGGTGATTTCATCATTGTTCAACTACGATGTATGTTTCGTGGAGGTTGTTGAGCTTATCCACCATGATGACCTTTTGAGCATCACTAGAGATCATCAGCCACTGCTAATCTTAGCATCTCCCATTATTGTGTTGCCAGCATATGATGTTGTGACATTTGGACCGACAAGCTCACATTCTGGATCATGATTTATTCTTATCAGAGTAGCGGAAGCTTTCGTTGATTCATGATATTGGCAGCAGCGTAGCAGAAGCATGGAGTGAAAATATCAGAGTCATTGATGCACCAATCATGATTTCTTTAGATATGAATGTGTTGTGTGAGCATGCGGCTATGGATTGACCGCTCCATTCTGATCAGCTGCAAACGTCGGGGCGTACCTGCATACAACAGTTAGCAATAAAGCGCACGAGAGTGTCTTTGTCCACTTTCGTCGAATTGAGGTACACGGCCCACGGTTCCCCGTTGATCAGTACAAGTACTGCCTGTGATCAGGTATAATTCCGAAGAATTTCCTTGACAGGGTTTCGCAGCTGCTCTAGCCGTTCTCAAACCGGAACGTCTCAAAGAAGACAACACGGAGTGAGTGAATCAGCGAATAGAGATTCACTGATTGATGAAAAGAGATTTGAACAACAATCGTGTATTGCTCAATAGAAATTGTTTTTGCAATACAACGAAGGTTTTAATGAAAATCAATTATCAATCATAAACACCTTTTGATTTGAAAGTTACACGGTCGATGTGCTAAAGAAAAAGAGTTTTGAGCACAACGACGGTTTTCAATGGTATCCGTCAATCCATAACCTGAACCAGGATTGATTCAAAAGATTGAATCGCCCCATTGTTTCTGTTCAGTTGTCACATGGTTGATTTATAGAATAGATCTCACATGCCACCTACCAGGAGCTTGTTTGATGTTGGCTCCAGAAGGATTTCCATCTTCATTGTGAATATGATTGCATATCACTCAGATGTTCTGGCAATACCACAAGGATACTGCGAAGGACTCAAGATATAATCTCTCTTTCCACATTGTGTGAAACAGAGAGTCTTCATTGAACGTGTCCTAAGGAGATTTATTGATGATCTCGTGGCTCTAGACTCAATTTGTGCACATTTGGTTTCCTATATCGGAGACTAGGGAGAGGGTCTCCTTCTTCAATATCAACAATCTCTAAGAGAAAGTCGATAGATAATGTCGGTTCCCCGTGAGAATGAAACAAGCCCTTTTAAGAGGAACTTGAGTAGCTTGGGAAGTTTAGTGCAGTGCGTCACTGGGTCCATGACGTCTTGTCTTTAATACCAGTGTTACCTTAGTAACCACCAGTAGCATATGAATTGAACCCGGTTTTTGCCCTAAGGTTGAATTATTGGAGGGCTATTTCTTTTCACCCTTTTTCTCATTCAATTCTTTTTCATTCTTCAACCCCTTCAGTGCTTACCAAGACTTCATAACTAGAACCTTGTTGGGTTTGTTCCAGTACTAGCTCAATCTCAGTCCGCACTCTTCCCATATCTCACTTTTCTCCTTTTTTTTTCATCATACCTAAGGACTTCTACACTATCTAGTGGATTGTCCCTGGGTAGATCCCTCCGGTTCTGGAGGATCATGGAAACAAATACCTAACCTTATCATCCTTATATCACCATACATAAAGTAAAGTTGGTCGGTCTATTTGGTATTGTTCATCTGCCATTGGAACCAATTGGAAACCATTTGAAAAATCAATCAAGATACTTGTGATTTAGAATCAAAGCATTTTCTATCTTAATTGTTTTGATATTTTAGAAATGCTCCCCCTCAACATATGCATAAAATTTAGAAATTGTTTAGCACATGGAGGCAAGAGATCTTTGAAATCGTTAGATTGAGAGTGAAAGGTCCAATCTTTTGATTAACATTTTCTAAAATGATCATCATCACTTCCCAATCAATTCGAGTAGATAAAGAATTTTGAGGAAGGATGAGGTTTTCAAAAGTTTGCTCCCCCTCAATATGTGCCTCAAATTTTGAAAGAAGTTTGCACATATTGGAGGGAAGTTCTTTGAAGTACAACCATGATCACCAAACATTTAGAAACCATTTAACACACTATCAAGGTACCTTATGTAACAGCATACTTTGTACCTTGAAGGTTTGAATTTGTTTTGAAATGCTTCCCCTTAATATATGCTTCGAGATTTGAAAATTGTTTAGCACATATTAGAGAGCAGTATGCACTTAAAATGGTCATCTTTTAACATCTTTCATATTTATATCACATTTTCTCCCCCGATCAAAAATTTCAAATCCTTTGAGATTTTGGATCTCAATTGATTTAAATATGTATGAGACAAAACATTTGTTGGAGAAAAATGTGTTCAATTTTATATGATCAGAAGTGGACTACACTGAAGTTCCTTTTTAAGACACAAAGGGAAACCAAGGACATAACCTAACACTATTACATGCATTATAGTTGTTCATAGTTTGTGCACCACATTAAACACATATATAATACAGAACAGAAACTACTTCCAGAAGATGTCCTCATTCAGTTCTTTGAAGAAGTTTGTAATGACCATCACGAAGTCTACCACCAACAAAACTTTCAAGGCTGCGGAAGATCCTTCGAGTCTTGAGTCTTCGCCTGATTGCAGCAATGAAATCTTCACATCGCTTTAAGTCATCATCAGTCCAGAATTTAGTCTTGTTCCACGGCTTCAGATCAATTCTGATTTCTTTCACTCTGTTGTTCAGTTCTTCTTCGATCATCTTGAGAGTACCATCACTGAATTTGTAGAGCTCGCACAATCTCATCAGCATGTGAGTCCCATATCTGTCGTGGAAGAGGACGGCTCTGGGTGTGTCAAGCACTCTATAGTCATGACGAAATTCATTTCCTGAGGCATCCCATTGTGGCCTTGTTAAGTTGACCCGAGTCTGGTAGCTTTCCATCCCAAGCTGAAAGTCCTCAACCCTTTTTCGAATGACTAAGCCCCTGATCCAAAGGTTGACAGCAGCAGAGAGGGCCTTTTTCTCACGGACAGGCAAATGCTCAAGGTGTCCTTGGAGATTCAAGAGATAGAGATCTTCGAAGTCATTTGGCAGAAGATGTTTGAAGTCGTTTTCTTCAATAATGTACTCTTTCAAATCTGCTCTTTTAAGAACTATCTTCTTCAAATACTGATAGCCGTAGATTGGGAAGATCTCTACTCGTACAACACTTAAGATTTGCAACTTGGATCGAACATCTTTGCGTCTTTTATCAGCACCATGTCTCTCGATGTAGAAGTTCTTCTTTTTATACCACTAGTGAGAAATACCATATGAAGCGGCAATGCATTACTTTTGTTCTTTGTCAGCCCAAAATTGATCAGGAACCATCTGTTCAAGTCCCTGATCAGAGTAGATTGCAGCTTTCATCTTAGAAATCGATAGAGCAGGTCTTCTTTCAGTTGAACGAGCACACAGATAATCCAAGTCATGATTTAAGAAGAAATCAGCCTGTATGGTCATCTGACCAGGTTCACCGCCTAGAGGAAGAGGCTTGTTAACATCGAATCGACTAATTTGCTCACTGACTTGGTCATTCAGCATCTTATGGCATTCTTCCATCTGGTATTGAAGTTGGTTGGCATCTGAGTGAAAGACTTTGACAATTTCAAAAGCTTGTCCTTCAAGATCCTTTGGCGTGATGGATGAGATGTTCTTCTGTTCACAAAACCATCTAATGAAGCTTCCCATATCACCCGTGAAGTGCAGAAGAGAGTCTTCTGCTGGAACTTCATAATTATTGGTGATAGTTGATGCCCAATTGTTGTCAGGAATCATTGTGTCTGTCTCTGGGATGGACCAGGAGGGTTCTGGAGTATGAGGTCTTTCTTCAGAGAGCCAACTTCGAATGGTGTCTTTTGAAGGTGCAGCTCTGGATGGATTAGATGGTTCACCTGACATATAAGTATCAAACCAATCATCTTCAGATGGCTTGGGAATAAACCTGGTGGATGCATCATCTTCATCTGATTCTGACTCTGCTGTGACAAGCGATTCCTCATTAACAACTTGATCTTCAGGGATAGGGGAGACTGTAGACGTGAACCTAGAATCAACCGTGGTCCACGCTGCTGATTTCTTTTGCTTTCCTTGATTTTCAGATGAGCTGGGTTGATTGGCAGGATTTGGTGGTGATGATGGTGGTTGTGGTGGAGGTGTGGAGGTTGTCTTAGAAGATCTACCAACTCCCGATGTTCCAGCACCCCCAGTTGGAGGTGGAGGAGGATCTTTACGACCTTTACGCAATGTTTCCAACACTACGGTCCTCCTTTTTTTCTTAGCTTCTCTTTCTCCAACGTCTATCAAGAACTGTACATGATTGTCGTACTTGATTGATTCTTCGAGAGCCTCATAAAGCTTCTTATGGACCTCATGCTTATCTTCGCCAGCTTCAAACATCTTATCTGAAAGTACAGCTCTCATATCAGTGATAGGAAGATCCTTGAACCGTCTAAGTAGAGGAGCCTCCATTGCCCATTCCACAGCATCCTTAACTTCGCCTTCAATGGCGTCTGCCACCCCTTCATCAAAGTTGAGGTGCTCCAGCCTATAGACACGATCCACAAGGGAATCTACGGATTTCGGTAGTTGTCTTTCAAGAGCTTCAATTCTTTTCACTGCTTTGTCAAGCAGTTGATCTGAAGTAAGAATTTGAGGTGGTGAAGCAGGTGGAGTATCTACATCAGCAACTGTAACCACTGGTTCAAGGGATAGAGTCTTTGCAGATTCAGGTGGTGAACGTGCGGTTACTTGATCAGGTTTGGGAGGTGGAAGTGCAGTTGTGAGTAAAGATGCTGACATAGGTGGAACGGATGATGTGTCTTGCTGAATTTTGACATTAAACATGGATTGTGCATCCTCCTTGTCATTATCTTGCTTGGAAGACTCAGAATCAATGGGTTTGTCATTTAAGAATTGATCGCCGAAAGTGAATTCTGTATCTAGGTTCTTAAATGACGATAGAGAACTGGTAGAAAGATTTGGTTCTTCCAAGGGCATGGTCTCATCGGATCTTGACTCCGGATTCTCCTGTGAGACTTGATGTAACTTATCTTCAACATTTTGTTCACACTGGATATCACTTGTAGCAGGATTCTCTTCTGGTGCTACAGATGCTTCCTTTTCCAATCCAGATGGTTCTTGAACTGATGACGATTCAACACTTCTCTTCTTCAGATCAACTTGAGTGGTAGTTCTTGATGGTGAGGAAGAAAAGGTAAGGAGCGTGTGAGCAGCTTGTTCTACGCCAACAATTCTTTTTCCCTTGTCTTGTGTGATTGGTGTTGTTTGTTGAGGCACTTGATCAGGCTCTCTTAACACTACTCCGCCTACTGGTGCTTTCACATTCTGACTTTCTAGGCTTTGCTGGATTCCAAGTTGCAGAGCAGCATCATCTTCATCAGTTAACCTTGTATTATCCCTTGAAACCTCAGTATCTTCACCAATTTCCTTTTCCACTTTCTTCCTTTTTTCTTTCTGCTTCTTGGATGCGGTGTCTGAATGTTGTGACCTTTCACGTCTCTTTTTAGGAAGAGAGGCATAGGATGCTTGTGAGGCTGAAGTGGACTTGTGAGCATTGGGTTGTGGAGGAGTGGATGTGACATCATCAGAGGATCTGGTAGCTCTTTTCTTGTATTGTTTGAAGTAGTCCTTCTTCTTGATATCGTCCGTGATTAGAGTATCAGGAATTGTCAATCCAAAGATTTCTTTGTCCATACCTCTAGGAACATATTTAAGATTACCCAGAACGAATTCATCTTCTGCTTTATGTAGAGCTGAGTCAATCCTGGGGTTGAAGTTGTGAGTCTGTTGCAAGTACTGGATAACAAGTTTTGAAAATCTGATGCTGGGAATCACAAGCTTGTTCAGTTTCTTTCGACCCTGAGCTTTATTCTGAAAGTTTGTTCTATCAGATATGAATGTGTTCATTGACAACGAAAATTCTTCCCAAATACGTTCTGAGACATTCACATTCACTCCATTGACAATACCCCATAGGATTGGCAAGATGGTAATTCTCACTTTATCGAACCCTAAGGTTTTGCCAGATAAGCACAAGTTGAGAACTGTTGTCATTGCTCTCCAGGGTTGATACATGTGTCCAGTGATGATGTCAGAAGCCCTTATTATGCTGGTCTGATATCCCAAACCAATCATAAAGACAATTAGATCGTCAGTACCAGGTGGAGGTTCAGATCGTATGTTGGGGTTACAGGGAGTGATTCCTAGAGCCTTGCTAAGAATGTCAGAGTCTATCACAAATTCCCTATCATCCAGTTTGCACGAGTATTTAGCTGTGATTTTGTCCCATTGAATGGTGTTCCAGAATTGTTGTATGTAAATGGTAGGAATTGTGCATTGCTTGGTAATGGCACCGAAGAAGTTAGTGTTCTTAAGGATATCAATAGATACTTTGAGGATAGGAGTTTGTTGCATCTTTTGAAGGTCCACATAACAGTTACTTTTTCCAATCTCTGCCCATTGACTTTTAGGAAGGATTTCGTCATCTGAAAGGACTTTGGGTGGAGCGGGAGATGCAATGTTCTCAGCTGAGGTTGTGAGTGCCATTGAACATCTGAAGATAAATATAATCAACAACAATTATTGGGAACACGTTAGATTATAATTTGTTAGTTAGACAGTATTGAATACACCCTCAAGTCTTAAATATGCACTCTTAGAAGCTCAGACAGGGTTCTCATAAGCAAATAATGATAGATTGAGTGGCATAAGTGAGAGAATAAGAATAAGGACTCCATTTGATATAGATTTCATGAGACGAGTTGTTTTGAAATTAAAATATTTACAAAGCATATTTGCTAGGAAACAACATCATGAGACAAGATACAAGTGTGGAAATGATATAACAGTTTGTATGAAACAAGTTGTGATATTATGTTGAAACAAGATAATCCACGTACAATTTGCTCAAACAGAAATGTTATAGCATGTCACAAAAAATAAGGTGTCAACACAAGTTGCTACAGGCAATCCTGAATCAGAATTGTAAGCATGAGATTATCCTAACAAGTTGCTTTAAAACATTTTAATAACCCTAGTCGCCTTATGAAAAATAAACCAATTAAGTCGCTAATCATAAATGGACAAGACGCTAAACAAGGCTAAGTCGCTACATGAGAACATACTATGTCGCTAACTTGTAAAGACAAGTCGCCATCAACAGTAACACAGCCAAGTCGCTACAAATCAGTTCACTAAGTAGCTGCAATTACTATGTCGCTAACTTGTAAAGACAAGTCGCCATCAGCAGTAACACAGCCAAGTCGCTATAAATCAGTTAACTAAGTCGCTAACTTGTAATGACAAGTCGCTACCAACAGTAATATAGCTAAGTCGCTACAAATTAGTTCACTAAGTCGCTAACTTGAAATGACAAGTCGCTACCAACAGTAATACAGCTAAGTCGCTAACTTGAACGCACTTAACAGTAACAACTCGCCATGAAGAATTTGTGCACTAACTCGCTACCAAGAACATTATTACAGTAGATAACTCGCCACCAAGAACCCAATCATATCATTCAATTAACGTTGCAAACCATTCAACATAATCAGATCATTTAATTTTTTGAAACGCAATCCAACCAATTCAGAAAATCCATATACACAAACGATTTTAGAAACACAGCCTAACTCGAATCACAAATAATACGCTCTCAAATTCATTTATACATAAATTCATGAGACTTACAACAACCCTAGTGCATCCAAACTACCCTTAAACCATTAACATATATCCCTATTGTTCCATTCAACAAATCCAACAACAAACCTCTACGAGGGAAGCGAGGGATGATTATCAAGGTCCGTGGAATCTATTAAGGAGTAAGAGTTAGGAAACGCATATATTGTTTATATTTGGAGACAAGAGACAAGTCAATACTGCCTTACCACACGTAAGTCGCTATGAAGAATCGAGAGAGAAAGAGATGATTATTTTTGAGTTTTTGAGATATAAAATGGCAAGTCGCTAAGGTATAGGGAGGGTTCAAGCAAGATAACCAAGTTGTCACATTTAGTCCCTGTAGTTTTGTGAGTGATTAGCAACTCGCTATCCTAGAATCATAATAAGTTGCTAACCTCAACTTTACCAAACCAAGTTGCTAAGACTTTACAAAGTAAGTTGCTATCTTGTCACATTATGTGTTACAGACTCATTAGTTTCATGAACTTATCAGATTGCATAACTAGCACAGATAGCACACTAACACAATGATCACCATGAAACAAATAAACATTCAATACATGGGTACATAAAGATTACCACAAAGGCAAGACAAGACAACAACCTGCAACTGAACACACACCATAACCAGCACTGAAGCAGATATAAGCAAGATATCTTGAAACAAAAAATCTCCCCCTCAATCAATGTCAGCAAAGACCATTGATTGACTTTAACCCACCCGTTTAAAATAGGAATATATCAGTTGTTCGAACTTCATCTATGATCCCGTATCATTATTGAATGATATTTCTAGGATCGTAGATGTTATCGATTCCAAAGAATATATCCTTTATTAGATGGATAAAAATAACAAAAAAATAAGAACTAAAAAGAATGAAATATTAAAACAGTATTAATCCATTTTTTTTTTAAATAAAAACTTGATTTGTACACAGATTTAAAAGAGCGAGTCCTGATTCAAGATGAATAGGAGTCAAAGTAAGAGGTACATCAATTCTGGCAAGCTATAGCTCCTGAATGAGCTATATTCATTTCTGATGGGAACCAAGTCATGAAGTTCCTGATTGAATTGAGCATTGTACCTGAAAAAGACTGAGAGCACATTGTACTAGAAGCACATGTAGAATTGCAGCTGGATGGGTTAGTGACATGAATAATCTCACTATTTGATGTAACACTGGTTAATACAGACGTATCAATATTAGAGATCTTTTTAGGCTCAATATACTTGAAGAGTTTTCCTGTGGGCATCCACTTAAGGCAAGATCTAGGTATGTAAGTCCGTTTGGATTCTGTGAACTTAAATAATCTGCCAGTGGGAATCCATTTGAAGCAGCTACTAGTAGATTTGTATGTGTGCACTTCCCTGTTTTGACTATTGGTCCTTTTGTGTTTTGTTGGTTTCTTAGGGGATTGATCAGCCAAGTGATGTTTCTTATGAGAACTAGTCATACTTCTAGTATTTCTGAACTTTGAGCTTTGAACATTTCCCTGGAGTTTGAGATTCATCATATCGGAACGAAGCAATGAAGTGACTGGTTTTGACAAAACAACATTCTCATCAATTTGGGAGGCAAGCCTAGATTTCGATGATTTAACTCTTTCAGTTCTAAAGGCATTAGGCTGCTTAACTACTGTACGTTTAGAGTGGTTATGACCAGTTGACTTCCCCAAATTTGATGGTTTTGCAAACTTAGTGTTCATCCTATTTCCAATAGATTTCCTAAGCTCATTTTTTAAGGCAACAATATTGAAGCACTTATCCTGAATTTGAGCTTTGAGGTCATCAATGTCTTTCAATAAGATGTTAGATTGATTGATCAACTTGAAATTGGTCTCCTCTATGTTCTTTCTTAATGACTCATTTTCTCTTAATAGGTTGGACACACATAGAGCTAGTTCAGCATTTCTAGATTCAAGTGTATCACTCATCTCATGACAGTCATATTTCTGCACATCTGAGAGTAGTAATTTCAGATTGCATATGGTTGAATCTTTGTCCTGAATCTGGGTTTTTAATTGATTAATTTCAAAAAATTCTCGAAATTCCCGATTAATACAAGATTTCTTTGCATAAAAGCTTTCATCCTTTTGTTGTATTTCAATTTCCAATGAAATGCAATGTTTTTCAAGAATTGAGTATTTGTTTGAAAGTTCATCATAAATTCTTTTTTCAATCATGTCATTTACTTTAATGGTTTTAGATTCAGGCTCAACCAAGATTGATTTGACAGTATTATGTTCAGAGTTAGAATCAGGTACTTTAACATATGAATTGCTCTGATTAGTTAAGTGTACCTCATCACATGAAACCTTTTCTGACTCTGAGTCTTTGAGATCAGTACAGTTGTCTTCATCCTCTTTTATTGTTACTGAACTTCTGCGTTCATTATCATTCATCGTTCACGTTCATTTCGTTGCACGCCTTTTTACAATCATTCCATATCATCTCTTGACATTCATCCACTTCATTCAGCATGTCATTCTTTTGAGCAGCTTCCTTAATGTATAATTTCACATTATCCATGAGTTGAATAAAGGTGTTTCTGAACTCATGAATTTCCATTCCAGTGTGTTTCTTGAATGAAATCCCAGTCATGTCATCATCAAAATCTAAGGAATATTCCCCTCGGATAAGTGGCTGAAATTGATTGAAGATTACTTGAAGAGCTGCATTAGACTTATCAGTTGTGAACTTTTCATTTGTAATTTGAAACCTCAGTTGTTCTAAGTTAAGTAACACAGTTCTAGTCAAGGTGGGAAAGTCCTGACGAAGAATAGCACTGCTTGTTCGATCCATAGATGTAGATAAAAGTAGATTGAGATGCTGATGAAGTAGTTGAAAGGGTTCACTGTTGTATTCCATTTGCTTTGCATCATTTGCCAGTATTAACACAGAATTGTTTTGATTATAAGTTGCAAACTCATTCACTGAAGGGTATTCTGAGAGGCAGTCTGTATCATTATTCTGCGAGGTATCATATAGTGCAAGTACTTTGGTGATTAAAGGATCACTGAAATAAGACATTGTGTGGAAGAGTGTGTTTATGGGAATTAGATGTAGGTAACTTGCTTCACTTCACCAAGGTATTAAAGACCAAGTCGCTAGGCACCAAATTGCTAAGAATATTAAATGTAACTCGCTAAGCACCAAATCAGAGTACCAAGTCGCTAGCAAAATTTTGACAGCAAGTCGCTACAAACCAAGTCGCTAATTTATCAAGTCGCTAAATAGCAACTCGCTAGGCACCAAATCGCTAACACCAAGTCGCTAACACACAAAGGTACAAGTCGCTAACTTTCACCAAGTCGCTACCCGTAGATGAGAATCCACTAAGTGTACTATTTGTCGGCTTGTCTCACTAGACAAGTCGCTAAGCCTAAATCGCTAACAACTTCAACTCTAACTCGCTACCAATTTGCAAAGCAAGTCGCTAACAAGAAAGTCACTCTGTGGGTCAAGTCGCTAGCTAGAAAAACTCACAAACATCACTTATTAATCCAAAAACAACCCAACCACGATGATTCAAGCTTACCAAATCAAAACCTAAACACTTGTGATGATTCTAAACCCAAAAGTACTAACAAAATCCAAACTTTAACACTAGAAATCAACCAAATGATGCAAAAACCACTAAACTTTTTCAAACTCAAAAACCACCTAAAAACCACTAGAAATCCAAAGATATGTAAGAGATGATCTAACCATGGCTCTTGATACCAATTGTTACATATTGGATTTCACATACACATCATAACATTAACACTTAGGCGTATAGAGGATTTAAGAGAGAGAAAGTGGGATATTCTAGAAAGAGAAACTCATGTAAGGTTAGATTACCAAAGAATTTATAGGTTACAAAATAAACGACCTCCTGACGGCCTGTGGATCAGGTATACAATGGGTAAAGACCCGTCCTTCCTCCACGGTGTAGCACTAAACTAAAAAGCTAACTAAGTAACTAGTAAATAACGTAATGTCTACGAGCTAACTTAAGCTAGATTACATTTGGGGTGACCGATACTTTACTATTGGAATTTTCTAATTCCTAACATTATCTCTACGGATGACAGTCTCTGCAGATGTCAACTTCGGAATAAGTGATTATATCTCTGAATCACTGATTAAGCACTCGAGTGAAACAGCTGAGCATCCCCAATGTACCCAATTTCTCTCCCCTGATGATTGCGGTAACATCAAAATCATCTCACATTTGTGTACTTAAACTAACTCTTCCATATCTTCCCCCACATAGTTGGAATAAGAACTCTAAACACCATGAGTCAAACCTTGAGTTTCTCTGCGGTAATGACATTTGTCTTCCCGAGATATCTTCAATCACTTAGAAGTATTAAGTTCATCAAGTTTACTCGCGTTTAGATGCGTGTCTCCTTCCCCCTTGCTGGTTTTGATACTTCAGAATCAACAACATCTTATCAGCCCAAATACTTGAAATCTTTTTGAGAAGACCACTTTTAATCTTTGTGAGAATCAACTTGCTGAAGAATATGAGCAAGTCTAATTGGGGATTAAATCTGACATTTCACTCTCCCCCCAATTAGTGCTTCCCTAAACCGACCATCTTTTTGATAAATTCCCAGATTAAGAAGAAGTCTTTAGATAATCAAATGCAACTCGTCTTTAGTCTTCTAACACGCAGCAGAAAATGTAGAACCGACTGTAGACTCGACCTTCTTCAAGATTGTCCAATTGGGGAATAGAAAGTCAACATTTTCAACTCACCAAATGCATTCCGTTTAACTTTGAAATAGCAAATCCCCTTAACTAAAATCCCTCCCAATCAAACAAGAACAGAAAGATGTTCATCAAAGAAATCAGCCCAGCAACTAGAAGCACTTTGTCATTAAACTCATCAGTCCGTATGAAGATGTCAACCAATGGCTCTTAAAAATAAACTCCATGTAAAGATGACCCGATAAGAAGAAGCTCGGTTCTTACATGAGTTTGGAGCCGTTTGACCATTTTTTCTCAGAAATCAATCAACCATGCAGTAAATTCACACTTCTTCTCCCCCTCAAAAATTGCATACGGAGTTGCCATTCTTGATTGAACAAGTGAATATCTTTAAAATGTAGTCTCTTCACACTTCTCCCCCGCAAAATTAGCACATGATTTCGCCATCGTCATTATAGTTGAGCAAGTGGAATAAGAAAACAATCAACAGTAGTCCGGTTCACTTGATGACTGAAGTGCATGGAAAAAGTATGAAGCATGTTGATGAGAATGGTCATAATAAGAAGATTTCTCTTCTTTAGAAGATAAAGCGCACTGAAACGTACACTTTTCTTTTCTTTAGAGTACGAGGCATGAACTGTTGTGTTCATACGTCATAAGAAGATTTCTCTTCTTTTGAAGATAAAGTGCACTGAGACGTACACTTTTCTTTTCTTTATAGAACGAGGCATGAACTGATGTGTTCATACGTCATAATCTCTCTCTTTTCATCTACTCTTGGCAAAACAAGTAATCACCCCATTATCATTAAGTAGGCTCTTTGTCGTGACAGCTGATGGAGAAAACCCAATATGATGAATTTGACCTTGAAGTAAACTAACCTAAACTCGTGACTTAAACTTGCACACATATGTAACAAAGAGCGGTGCCGAGACTTCTTCCTCCATTGAATCTCTAAGTACTCTATACTCTTCATCCAACCAACCATCAAGTATAAGACGTACATCACCTCTTGACAATCCACAATTGAATGTGACATTGAGCACTACAACGTAACTCCTTAAAGTGATAGTTATTTTGTGGTGGTGAGAGCCCGATTCCCCCAAGTGGTAAAAGAAAAGGAAAAAATCACCCAACAATAACTAGATTTCCATGTCTTCATTTTTGATAATAAGCTCGAACAAGGATCTTGAAGAATCTTCATCCAACCATCCCCGATACCTTTAGATACTAAGTACACTTGCCCGCGATATTTCACTTTAACCTCAAATAAATAATAGTGAATTAACCCCGTTGTCACATCTTGTTAAAAGCTCAAATCCAGCCTCCTTTGACATTTTTTAAGTGAACTATGATAATGATTTTTTTATCCCGACCATGGTTAAAAGCACGTAACCCCGTAAAACCTTGTAAAAACCAAACTGCCATGACGAATATGCAAACACACATCCAATTCATGAAGTACACCCATTTATCCCTTCTTCGAAGTAGAAACTGTAGAACCAGCATCTGATAAGACCTCGAAATACACTTCTTTCCCGGATGTTCCATCATCAACGGGATTTTTACAATTCTATAGTTTAAACCAAGAAATAGTTTCTTTCGCGAGATTTTACAAAACCAAGAATAAACCAAGAGATATAGCCGGAAATGCACTTTACTATTACCAGGATGTTTCTACTGTCACGGGATTTTACAAGTCTATGATTCAAACCGAGAAATATATTCTTTCGCGGGATTTTACAAAATCAAGACAAAACCGTAAACAATGTTAGTTTGAGCGTGTAATGACAACTTTGGTTTCGGTGAATATCTGTTTTAGGAGAACATGCAGCGGTTCTTCAGCGGTTCATTTTCCAACATCAACATTATCATCAACCATCCAATAAACACTTTGGTAAACACATCATTCATGAGTTCTGTCGGCAATTGTTGTGACCATTTGATGAAGTAAATCCGATATACCAAACTTGAACATGAAGTAGAATTCCCCAGATTTGCTACTTAAGCTTGTACTAATCCTCGTGAAAAAGAAACGGTGTACCCAATGTATAAAACCTCTTGACTTATCCTCAACTGCGTGAGACACCGAAGTGATAGTTACTTTGTGGGTTAAGCGAGAAAGAATCACAACCGTAACTAAATAGTCAAGTCTTTATCACACTCAATAAACGCCCAAACAAGTCATCTTCGCAAAAGGGTAGAAAGAAATAAGACGAAATAAGTAAACGTGCCAGGAAAATCTCACTTCAAATCCAAATGAGAAATATCATACAAACAACCCCGAAGTCAACCATGTTCAAATATCAATTCAAGCCGTGACATACTATCTTTCATGAAAATGTATAACTCAAAGTACCAAACCTCATAATCCATTGAATCTCATCATCATTAACAAAGCTTATCAAATTAATCATTGATCAGCCCAAGTAATCAATTTTAACTTGGACCGGTTCAAAACATATACCCAATATAATTATTGTTTAAAATAAATCAAGCTTCACATCAAATATCAATTCAAGCCCTTAACCGGTCTTAGTCATTGTTACTCCAATCGATCCAATTTCAATATCCAAACAAGTCAGCCCATGAAAGTATCTCATAAGTCAGAAATCAAGTCCGTTAATTTCCATGGCAACATAAGCCAGAATATCAAGTAACATAGGGGAATACGGGTGCACAAGATTACTTCGGCCCACAAGTCAAATTTCTCCAGTAACCACGTACACAATTCACATCCAATATTCATGTCCAAGTCCAAAATGGACTCTTGTACCCGGTCAAAGTATAATTACTCACTTGACCCATCATAAACTATTCCAAGCCCATATATCAATCGGTTAACACATCCCATAAGACCGCATTTAAAAGCGTTTAATATCAAAAGTGAAGTCCCAACCACGGCGTACCTTGAGATGTTAGGCCCATATCCATCCATATCTGAGATTTCATTCAACACAATTATAGGGGTATAAAAGCACTTACTTTACACTACCTTTCATCCCTCTTCAAAAATCGCCCCATCATTCTCATAATACTTTCAAAATCATCATATGGACCACTCAATATACATTTAATATAGTCACCGAAAGCAAACCTATATCCATCACACAAAAGCAGCGGTTGCAAAACATTTCACCATAGTAGGCTGCCATACCAAGGAGACAACAGTAAACCTATTTTATTTCTCTCAAATGGGTCGCTCCCTCAAACCTCTTCTAAACATACGGATCAATAATCACCAAACCATGATGTCACTTACTTGGGATGGTAGAAACTGATTCGTTAGACCTTACCCACAGGGATGATGGCTAAAAGGGTGCTGAAGGCTTGAGATGAAATAACAGGTAGGTTTAAGATTTGTGCTTTGTTTTGTATAACCCGAATAGAAGATGATAACAAATAGTTGTTGTCTTTTCTTTCAATAATCCAGACAGAAAAAGCTTATCTTCTACATGATGTATATTTATTTATGTGATTAAGATCCGTATGGCATTGTTTTGATTCGGTCTAGATGTGGCTTTGAATAATACAAAATAATAAGCTGAGATCAATAGTGATTCCATATTAATAATGGATCTATGATGAGTGTTGATGGGATAGGTTAGAGTTGTTGGTGTGGGATTAGGATAAAGTCTTGTTTGGCTCGACTGGTGATGGTAAAAATCTAAAGTCGTTTGAGTCTTGTTATTTTTGGTATAAGTGGTCACTTTGTCACTCTTCTTCTTCATTTCTTTGAAAAGTCAAAACACACAAGTCGCTAGATTACTTTGATAAGTCAAAACTCACAAGTCGCTAACCTTTTTCATTACAAATCGCTATTGACTCAATAGTCAATAGTCAAGTCGCTACCTCTTTTAACTCAACAAGTTTGCTACTTGGTTTGTCGTCGCTATGACTTGTAAAGACAAGTCGCTTCATTGTAGTTATATACTAACTCATTTTGCTCACTTGTAAATATGGCAACTTCGCTACCCCAAATCTATCATTCTTCTAGACAATCATTCAGAAATATATATTTTAATATAGTAATTTGACCAATAAAATTAGTAGAGACTCAAAGCGAATTAATAGAATAAGTTAGCAAAGCTGATATTGGACAATGAGACGCACGACCGGAAACTAAAACATGGCTGATACCAAACTTGATATAAAAGCGGCTTAAGCAAATTTAAGAAACCCGCAAATCATGACAACAACCACTGACACAGCTCTGGTACCAATTGTGTTAGGATCCAATATTTATTGTGTTGATGATTCGGGTGGTCTTGGATGATCAAAATACATGTTTACCATTTTAGAGAGAGAAAGTAGAGAGGGGTGTTCAAGCTAGAGACTTGGTTCAATAAAATGTAAAAGGTTAGATTAAAAGCACCACCCCTTCCATGGATGGAAGGGGTATTTATAGTTACAAGCATATCGTCCTCCTATCGACTGTGGATCGGGCATACAGTGGGTAAAGAACCGTCCTTCCTCCACGGTGTTACACTAAACTATACTACGCTACAAACTAACTAATAAACTACTAAATAACGTAAATAACTACAAGTCTATGAGCTAACTTATGCTAGACCATAATTGGGGTGACCGACACTTTAACATGGAATTTCCAATTCCTAACAATCTCCCCCTAAGGGAGGTCACCCCATGAAATACATTTTGCATCCTAGCATTCTTTCTTTTTCTTTGTTCTTGAGCTGTGACTTCAATTCTTCAATTCATTAATCTTTGTGCTTTTGTAGTGATTCTTCAAAGTCGGCATTGATTTGTACTTTAAGTGGAGGTCTTTAAGCGATCCACATCTTTGATGATCCGAGCTTTCTTTGAGATCATCACCACGGTAAATCTCTGGATCATCCTTTGTTGTGTTGCCATCATGTGATGTTGTGACTTTTGGACCACACTTGCTTACGAATCATGACATCTTTCCATCGAGTAGCGGAAGCTTTCTTGGTTCATGATATTTGCAGCGTAGCGAAACATATAGTATAAAAATATCGAGCCAGTTATGTAGATATGCACCAGTCATGATTTCTTCAATTAAGTGTGGATGCTGTGAGCATGCGGCTTTGAATTGACTCCTCAATTACGATGGTTGCAAGTCAAATGTACCTACAAACAACGATTAGCAATAAAACACACGAAAGTGTCTTTGATCACTTTCGTTGAATTGATACACGGCCCACGGTTCCCGTTGATCGGTACAAATCGCACTGTCGAGGTATAATTCGAAGAATCTCCTTGACGAGGGTTTCGCAGTACTTCTAGCCATTCTCAAACGAGACGTCTCAAAGACAACACGGGTGAGTGAACCCGACAAATTGAGATTCAGATTGATGAAAAATGATTTGAAAACAATCGCGTATTGCTTAGAAGAAAGAGTTTTGCAATACGACGAAGGTTTTATGAAAAGATCAATTTTCAATCAAAATACTTTTTGTATTTGAAAGAGAGTACACATTCGATGTGCTAGAAAAGAAAGATTTGCACATCGAGCGGTTTTTCTAAAGTATTTTTTCAATCAGAGATACTTTTGTGTTTGAAAATGAATACACATTCGACGTGCTAGAGAAAAGAAGGTTTGCACATCGAGCGGTTTTTCCAAAAGTATTCGTCAATTCCATTCCTGGACCAAGGTTGATTCAAAGTGAATCGCCCCATCGTTTCTATCCAGTTGTCACAAGCTTGATCTTTAGAAAGATCTCACATGTCACCCACCAAGAGCTTGTTTGATGTTGGCTCTAGAAGGATTTCCATCTTCATCGTTAATATTTTTCATATCACTTTCGGATGTTACGGCAATACCACAAGGATAATTCGTAGGACTCTTAATATATTCTTACTTTCCACATTGTGTGAAACAGCAAGTCTTCATTAATTTTGTGTCCTAATGAGATATTGTGGATGATCTCTTGGCTCTAGACTCAAATGTGCACATTTGGTTCTATCTTAGGAGACTAGGGAGAGGGTCTCCTTCTTCAATATCAACAATCTCTAAGAGAAAGTCGATAGATTATGTAGGTTCCCAGTGAGAATGAAACAAGCCCTTTTAAGAGGAACTTGAGTAGCTTGGGAAGTTTAGTGCGGTCGCGTCCTTTGGGTCCATGACGTCTTGTCTTCAATACCGGTGTTACCTTAGTAACCACCATTAGCATATGTATTGAACCCGGTTTCCGCCCTAAGGTTGAATTATTGGAGGGCTATTTCTTTTCACCCTTTTCTCATTTCATTTCTTTATCATTCTTCAACCCCTTGATTGCTTCTGAGACTTCATTACTAGAACCTTGTTGGGTTTATTCCATTACTAGCTCACTCGATTCGCACTCTTCCCATATTCTCATTTTTCTCCTTTTTTCAATATACCTAAGGACTCTACACTATCTAGTGGATTGTCCCTGGGTAGATCCCTCCGGTTTTGGCGGATCGTGGGAACTAATACCTAACCTAACCATCCTTATAACTCCATGCATAAAGTAAAATGGTCGGTCTTTTGGTGCAGTTCATTCTTCCTTGAAACCAATTGAAAAATCATTTGGAAAAACAATCAAGGTACTTGTGATACGAGATCAAAGCATTTTGTACCTTAATAGTTTTGATCATTTAGAAAACCTCCCCCTCAACATGTGCATATGATTTAGAAATTGTTTAGTGCATGGAGGCAAGAGGACTTTGAAATATTTTCTTTGATCACAATTTTCATAGAAAAAGCCATTTGATTTTCTTGGTAAATTCTCCCCTCAATATGTGCATAGGATATTTGAAATCATTTTATCACATAGAGGAAAGAGTTCTTTTGAAGCACATCCACGATCACAAAGCCATTAAAGAACCATTTTATACACTCAATATATTGCTTGAGATTGGCGTTTAGCACATATGAGGAAGCGACTGCACATTTTAATCAAAGCGATCATCATTTATCAAATTTCATTATTAAATCACAAATTCTCCCCGATCAAAAATATCAAACCCTTTGAGATTTTGGATCCCAAGTGATTAATAAGGTTTAGAAAACATGGGAGAATATGTGGCCTTGTTTAAATACTCATCTGGTTTTTGGATAAATCCTCCTCCTCAACATGTGCATTGTGTATTTGAGATCGTTTGGCACATGGGCGAGGGAGTGCCTTTAAGGACTAAAACCAATTCCATTAAAAGCAGATAAGAGATTTAAATCACGTCTCTCCCCGATCAAAAATTTCAAACCTTTTGAGATTTGTGATCCCAATTGATTTAAATCATTTAGAAAATTTTGGGGAAAGACGTGGCAAGATTTAATTTTGAAAAATGACGGATAAGGACCATTTTAAGACATTAAAGATTGTTAGTGTCAGGTATGATAGTTTTAAGAGATCTTTAAGTAAAATAAAACAATTTCACAATCAAACAAGAACAGAAAAAATTTCATTTTGAAAGACCTTGATTCAAAAGAAAAATCATACCATAACATAACATTAAATCTTTAGATCACCACTTATTATTGTACAAACGGACTTTTTATGAAGAAATATTGTTTGAAAATATTTTATTTAAATCACTCTCCCCCTCAATCGATGACCGTAGTCGATGATTGAGTGACTTAAGTTTTGAAAAAATGAAGTCCGGTGATTTTCAAAATTTAGTCCAATTAATTTTCAAAACAATATTTTCCATTTTCAAAACAATTTTATTCAAATTTTTCAAAAATTGTTTTAAAATGGTATCTGCGCACAAAGATACGTTAGGTGGTTGAGAAGCTTTTGTTGTTCTTTGTAGGGTTGGAAGAAAACCGATGCTGCAAATGCGATGAGACTTCTTACGTTGCATTTAATGCCAGCGAGGTCAAATTAAGCTCCGTTTCTTCAATCACTTAAGAAAACCATCTGTGATGCGGTGAGACCTCTTACGTTGCATTTATGCCAACTCTCCATAGAAGTCCAATTAAGCTCCGTTTCTTCATTTGTCAACCCAAGATATAGTTACCCTTTCCTTTTGGCATCCAATCATCTTCATTGTGGGATCGGATGGGAACATTCTTATATACCAATATACCTGCATATGTTAGTGAACACACATACAAATATATGGTGGTTGACATCACCCAAACAACAATCGACTAATAAAAGTCAATTCAACATATCAATCAGATCATATAAGGTATGGGAATAATGTGTTCATCAAACTCTAATCATCTAATCCTAACAATCATATCCTAGGCACCTAGTCCTTCAACATAGGTTAACATCATTTTTAATTAAGCATTTAGGATAATTAAGAAAGTCCGTTAGATGATATAAATTTGAAAACATTCTCCCCTCAATCAATGACTCATTTTTTGAAAATTTAAAAGCGCTGAAGTCATTGATTGAGTTTTCAAATTTTATAAAAACTCTGAATCTGATTGATTTTCAAGCAACTCATTTACCACCATTTTGAAAACACAACAAATATTTTTACGAAGAATTTTAGGCGGAAAAACATTTGTGTAGGACAACAGTCCTTCAACATACTTTCCTCATTTTTTTAGGATAAGTGCACGAAATTTTGAAAATTTGTTTAGCGCAGCACTTTCCTTCTTTTGAAGGCGGGTTGCTATCTCGAAATAATAGCAAGCCATGGTTTAGCGTGGTTACGATCAAATAGCGCAAGCCATAGTTTGAAGCCGGGTTACGATCAGAAATAGCTGTAAGCCATAGTTTGAGACATGTTTAGAAAAGAATATTTACACCTCTTTCGAACTTCATCTAAAGTCCGTGCCATTATTGAATGACATTTCTAAGACCGTAGATGTTATCGATACTAGAAGACATGTCTTAGAAAAACAATATTTTTGGTTTTTTCAAATTTTTTTTTTTTTTTTTTTTTTTGGATTTTTGAAGATTTTATATTTTTCTATTTTTTTTTTGTTGGTTTTATATTTTTGTATTTGGTTTTAGATAAATATATACAAAGATAGAGTAGATGATATAGTTTAAGAAGATGATGATCGATGCAGAGATAAGGATATCGGCGGCCGGTTGTAGAAGATAGAAGTCATCATCCCTTAAACTTTCACCACCAAGCTTCGGAGGCTCTTGAATTGAAGAAGAATTGAACCATCAGAAAGTGAGACTTTGGCAGCTTCCCCCAAGCGAAAATCCTTTAGGTGCGGATTGAAGCTCTATTTCAAGCTGCCTTAGCGGTGCAGAAGAAGCACACCATTATCGTAAATCCCGCTGCTCCTTTTAAGAATGATAATCGAGATTCTCCATTCGGGTTATATCATCAATAGAAGAACAACAACGTATCATCCCACATAAATAATCTTCTCAAATTTCTTTTCCATTGAAGTAAGGCAATCCATTCCAGGTGTCAAGAGAACAATTCCCCAAGTAGTTGAATTGATCTGTCGATCTCTTTGTATAATGCTCAAGAACTCTCCCGAATACACTTCATGAGGGGAATGAAGAACACCTTCCCATGTTTCATTTTTCTTTGGATGATGGTGTATGAAGCTCAAGAACGAGTATACCCAATACCCAAGGAAGGAATAACCGATAACATTGAAGAGAAGCGAAATACTTGATCCTTGATTATCTCTGGGATGTCAACTCGAAATAAGTGATTATATCTCTGAATCACGATTAAGCCCTCAAGTGAAACATTTGAGCCTCCAATGTACACAATCTCTCTCCTATGATGATTGTACGTGTAACATCGAGATCATCACACACTTGTGTACCTCTTTATCTTGAGAAACTAACTCTTCCATCACTTCCCCATATAGTTGGAATAAGAATACTAAGCCTTGATGAGTAAAACCTTGAGTTTCTCTGCGGTCATGACATTTGTTTTCCCGGGATATCTTCAATCACTTAGAAGAATTAAGTTCATCAAGTTTACTGGCCATGAGTCAAACCTTGAGTTTCTCTGCGGTAATAACATTTGTCTTCCGGGGATATCTTCAATTACTTAGAAGTATTAAGTTCATCAAGTTTACTTGCGTTTAGATACGTGTCTCCTTCCCCTTTACGGTTTTGATACTTGAGAATCAACAACTCATTAAGCCCAAATACTTGAAATTTGTTGAGAAGAACACTTGAACTCTTTGTGAGAATCAACTTGAAGACTCTCTCGACTATTTTAATCAACCCTTATGTAGACAATTTGAAGTGACCACTGAAGAAGAAAAACTGATATACCATACTTGGCCGAAGTCAACTTCCCACATTTGTATCTTAAGCTTGTTAATGATGGAAGAGCGATTGTAGAGAATTTATGCTTCAAGCAAATCTCTAAGTACTCACTACTCAAGCAAAGTATGAGACATTAACACCTCTTACGATTATCCACACCGACATATGCGTGTGACAGGTAAAAACAAAGTAACTCCTAATAGTGATAGTTAACGGGTCTTCAACCATCGCCTCGTGGCGGTAACTAGATAAACCAAGTCTTCAACTCAAATTCTTAAGCACGAGCAAGTTATCAAATAAGAACACGCGTGAAGTCAACTTCAATCTCAAATAAGTGATAAATGATTAACTCCGAAGTAATCAACTTGTGTCAAATGTCAAACACGTGAATAAATGTACAACCGGATGTACATTGACCCCTTAATGAATAGGAACAAATGATTCCTGACATCAATTCCATCTTCCTTAAGATATTCATATAAGTGATACGGAAAGATTCACTAATGTCTTCAAGTGGATGAGGTAGTCATTTTCCTTAATGTTCATGTGGTTGATTTACTGAGTGCACAATAATCCGTGAAGATTTGGTAAGGAATATGAAAAAGTAGGATCATTTTCATAATGTCAGTGAAGATTTGGCAAAGGAATACGAAGCGGTTATTATTCCATGAATGCATCACGCAATATTGCAATAGTCGATATCAACCTCCCGTAAGCGACAATCACGTTTGATAAATGCAGGATGAAGAAGAAGTCTTTAGATAATCAAATGCAACTTCGTCTTTAGTCTTCTAACATGTAGCGAGAGAATGTAGAACCCATTTGTAGACTTCGACCTTCTTCAAGATTGTTCGAATGAGGAATAGAGTGTTAACATCTTCAACTCACACCAAAAAGCATCCACCAAGCATCCCGATTAACTTACATCTTGCAAATCCCCTTAACTAAAATCCCTCCCAATCAAACAAGAACATAAAGAAGTTCATCAAGGAAATCGAAGCAATCGGCCATAACGAACACACAAGATGGTACACCAAACTACCAATCACATCAAACAAACGAGAGATTGTTGGAATCATCATGTTGATGTATCGTGAAGCATTAACCGGGCTTGCACTTTGTCGATAAACTCATCAATCCGAGTGAAGATGTCAACCAGCGGCTCTTAGAAGAAAACTCCATGTGAAGATGACCCGAAAAGAAGAAGCTCGGTTCTTACATGAGTTTAGAGCCGTATGACCATTTATATTTTCAAATATCAATCAACAATGCAAAAAATTCACACTTCTTCTCCCTCAAAATTGCATACGAGAGATGCATTCTTGACTAAATAAGTGAAAATCATCCAAATGTTCTATTCACACTTCTCTCCCATGAAATAAGCACATGATGTAAGCCATCTTCATTATAATCGAGCAAGTGGAATGAAAACAATAATGGTAGCGGTTCACTTGATGGTAGGCGCATGGAAAAAGTATGAAGCATGTTGATGAGAATGGTCATAATAAGATTTCTCTTCTT
>OU343218.1:74173778-74274347 GCA_910596185.1 Chrysanthemum makinoi | reverse complement strand
TACCCAATTAATTACTAATTGATACTAAGATCCATCTTGCACTCCCACTTATTTACCAGAGGTCCGACCAGTGCGTAACTAAGTGGGACAAGAGGTAGCGACGGCTTTAATTGCAAAATGCAACTCTTAGATTTATGACTGATCAAAACATTTGTAGACAACTAATGTCATGAATGAGCATGTTTAGTTCTCATTCTTATGCCTGGGTTCAAGGATGCGAGACCAAGAAGCCAACTCGAAATAAGTCGACCAAGTATGAACGTGTAAAAATAACCAAAGGTCTGACCTGTAAAACCCTAAATTCCGGTTTCCCGTTTTACGTCTAATTTAAAAAATTTAACCTAAGTTCTAAGCAATTTAATTAATGATACAACTATATATAACTCATTCGAAATACAAAATATGTATAAATCCTAAACTTAACTATAATAAAACGGTATGCTTTATTTTCCCTAAGCTCCTACACATTTAATGTTTCATTACACCCAACCTACTATATAAAATCAACATATGCACTTATGTATATATAGAACATATACATGTTTTATATGGGATAAAACCTCAATAAAAACCAAAAAATAATAATAATAAAAGGCAATTTATTTGTATAGATTATGAATGATATGTCTCTAGTCATCGTGGGCCAAACAAAGAATATATCATTAGTTTTAAATACTCGTATAATGTCAAGACCACTAAATCGATCATCTTTATTTTTTATAATTTTAGCCTTGCTGATTATAGAATCTTATCTTAAAATTTTCATGAAAGCAATAAGTAAAATGGTAAAATTATTAACAAACAGTGGTAGGTTAAAACTTATTTTCTAAGGTTTTGTTGTTTGTAGCCTTTTGAACCAGTTATATTTTTGTATGCGTAAATTATCTTTTTCGAATAAAAGATAAGTTTAAGCCAAAACTTGAAAAGGATTGAGTCTCCCTAATTTTCGGCAGTCACTACCCCCAAATCTCTCATATATTAAAAAAACCGAATATCACATTTGTTAACTGTGGAAAACTAGAAGGGGGAGGGGGGGTTGAATAGTTTTGCCGATTTTAAGTTAGTTTCAAAAACTTTAGATTCGATATTATGTGAAATCGTATGGATGAAGAGAAAGTATAGATCTAATGATAATGCAAGTAAATAAAGCAAAGCAAGGGATAGAAATGACACAACCGATTTATAGCGGTTACATTTCTACTTGCTACTCCACTCCCGAGTCACCTACTCGAGAGTTCAAGCACTATGTCAACAAACTCCTTCAAATTGGTGGAGAAGCCTTCTAGCGTTGCTTACACCTTTTTCGGTACAAAGCTAAATACCGAGTCCGTAACACGGTGGACCAAACCAACACAACTATTACACAACAAATATGTGAAATATCAAGTACAAGATCTTTGCTTTCTGAAATCTTGTGGAGGAACAAATCAATCAAGGACCCCTTGCTTGGATGACTTGTAGAATGCTCGTGATCTCGCCTTAGAGAAGGATCTATATGAGAATCACTAAAGAAAGAAAGAAGAAGAACTCTCTAGATCAAGTGATCTTTTGTTAGAAGAGAATGAGAGTCTATGAGAGAATTAGTAAGAAGAGGGGTGAGTTAGAATGAAGAAATGGCTCTCTATTTATAGGCAAAACTTGCCACTGTTCCTCGGATCCCACGGATCCCTCCCTTAAGGGATCCATCTAGTGTAAACCTAGGGATCCGTGGGACGCTCCTCTTTGCCCATGGGTTTTTTTGTTATGGGTCATGGGTCATGGGTTATGGGTTGGTCCATGGGTATTTCTTTAGATACAATGTATCTAATGAGTACAATGTATCTAATCAAGTGGGTATGGGTCAATACTATGGGTTATGGATGATGATCCATGGGTTTGTGATGGTTTTACCCATCCTAATAAACTATTACAACAAATGATTTATTACAACATTTTGTATTAAGTGACTATATGTAAATGCTTTACAAAAATAACATGTATCCTTATAATTTTACTTATGTTAACATTATATTTGTTATCAACAAAACAAAAGAGTTATGCAAAATATTAATAAGCGTTTTTAACGGTTTTATTTGTATTAACAATCTCCCCCTTTTTGTTGATGACAAAACATAATGTTATGAAGAGTAAAACTTAAGATTAGATGTATGTTTTGAAAGCCAAGTTTTACTTCTTCTCCCCTTTTTGTCGAAACAAAAAGTTAACCCATCGAAGAAATAAAATGTGGAAAAAAGTCCAGTCCGTATAAGCTTACTCCCCTTAACGGTAGCTCCCCCTAGTTTGGGGCGTCAAGTGAAGAAAAATAAAGAAATCCTACAAAGAAAAGGTTAGTAACATGCATAAATAATCTTGTGATTGACGAGAATCAAGATTGGGAGCCAAGTTATGTAAACAAGGCCTTGTAATAAAACAACAAAATGTAGTGGTATTTATGCCACATACAAGCATGTAAAAGTAAGAACAAGACTTGTTCTTGAAAATGACTCAAAAGAAAAAATACTAAGGGTAGAAAATAGTAATAATGATTCCTTCCATGCTTGCACAAGGTTATGGATGGAGGTTTTGATGAGTAATGGTATTGATGCGATCAAGAATGAGGTTGAGTATGAATCGCATTTCTTCCCTAAATTCTATTGCAATATCCTAGTGGATTGGCAATATTCACAATGTAAGTGATGTGGGTAATGAGTGCGGAAGTTATCCGGGTTTTTTTGATTTGTGATATGCGAAAGATGTGGTGGAAAAATATGAAAATATGGATCAAAGTCCGGAATGTTTGGAAGTGGTGGTGGAAAAGAACCTAGGTGTTCTTGTAGCTTAATGGGAGCTAAGGGTGGTGAGGTTTCAAGGTCTTTGAAAATTGTGTTTGGAGAAGTGGGAGGTGTCAAAAAGGCTATTTCTTTTTGTTTTGGTTGTTGAGATCTTGTTGGAGTCTTAAGGAGTTCTAAAAGAGTGACTTTAGGTGGTGAGTTGATGGGTGATGAAGTTGGTGTACTTGTTGGTGATGAAGGAGGTGCTATAATGGAAGCATCTTGTGGTGAGTTATTTGTTGGTGATGAGCCATTCGACGATGGTTTTGCTAAGCAACAAGGCCGGTGCTAATCCGTGTGGATATCCTAGAGTTTGATTGTGATATTTTGGAAGGTGGGAGGACAAAAGTTTGGATTTATTGAAATGGATTGTTTGCATTAGGTGATTCATCTAGGTTGAAAGATCTTTTGGATGACATGGTTTTGTTGTTTGTGAAGATGAGATGAATATGCAAGCATTTTGGGAGTCCTATATATAGAAAAACAATGCATTGTAATGAATGTTTGACCAAAAATGTGGATTAAAATCTAATGATTAATTATGAATTTAAGGCATGTTATCATGAGAATACAAGCATTAAAGAACATAGTCCAAAAATAAAAAATATTGAAGTTTTTATCCAAAGTGAGAAAAATAGAAGATAAAACTAGCTTCTGTCTCACGGATCCTACGGATCCTTCCCTTGAGGGATCCGTCCAACATTAAGTCTGGGATCCGGGGGATGGTGATTCGAGGCAGCACTCAAAATTTTCCTTTTGGAAACATTTTTGCCTAGTGTGTGCCTATATGCAAACTATTTGGAGTTGCGGTTATCTCGACTCCTAAAAGGAAAAGAAAAATAAACTAGAAGTGAAAAAGCATACTATTATGTGAGATAACCCGAGTGCTCCTTATTCATTGTTTCTTAAATGAATGTACCCGAAAACACATATTAGTTATGTGTTCTCTTTAGCATTCAAAGACATGAGATGCAATGAAAACGGGTTTTTACTTTGTATTAATAATGAAAAAGCTATTTGTCCTAGACGTGAGAAATTGCTTTTGTGAGATTATCTACGGGAAGAGGTATCATTTTAGAAACGTTTTTGAAAAGAGGTTTCTATGTGCGAATAAAAACATTTTATCCTTTGAAAAGAAGATGTGTATGTAGTTATGTGTTTCCAACTTGTACTTATTTTGAAGGAAATAAGAAAAACTATGAGTTATAAGTGAAAAACGTATCTTGGGTTTTGAAAATTCCCGTAGTGTTTGTTAGTTGTGTGTGAAATAGAGATCCTAGACTCAGAAAGAAGAAGGATAGTGTTTACATACCTTGTAGAGTTAAAAAGTAAATTACGACGATTGTTCCATGAGACCAAGACCAAGACGAAGTTGTCAAAGAAGCTATGACATATGACAATTGGATTGAATCAATGCAAGAAGAGTTAAATCAGTTCAAACGTCTCGAAGTCTGGGAACTTGTTCCAAGACCAGATGGGATTTATGTCATTGGACTCAAGTGGTATCAAGAGCCAAGGGATAGTTTAGGTTAATAATGATTAGATTTAATAGAAATTCGTACTTAAAAACGTGTTTTAGATTGAAATTTATGGACTTTTTGGACTGAATACATGTTTCTGCGCATTTCTCATGAGTTTCTGCGAGTTTGGCGCGTTAGCCATGAATTTCTGCTAGTTTCTCATGAGTTTCTGCGAGTTTCTCTTTGCAGTTTGGCGAGTTTCTGTTTGAATTTCTGCGAGTTTGCACTTTGGCAAGTTTCTGTTTGAATTTCTGCGAGTTTGCAGTTTGGCGAGTTTCTGTTTGCATTTCTGCGAGTTTGCAGTTTGGCGAGTTTCTGTTTGCATTTCTGCGAGTTTGCAGTTTGGCGAGTTTCTGCTTGAAATTCTGCGAGTTTGCAGTTCTGCGAGTTTCTTTTCCGAGTTTCTTTTGCGAGTTTCTCTCTGCGAGTTTCTCTCTGGCGAGTTTCTTTCTGCAAGTTTCTCTCTGCGAGTTTCTTTCTGGCGAGTTTCTTTCTGGCGAGTTTCTATCTGGCGAGTTTCTTTCTGGCGAGTTTCTTTCTGGCGAGTTCCTATCTGGCGAGTTTCTATCTGGCGAATTTCTATCTGCGAGTTTCGTCTGCGAGTTTCTTCTGCGAGTTTCTTCTGCGAGTTTCTTCTTCTGCGAGTTTCTTCTTCTGCGAGTTTCTTGTCTGCAAGTTTGGATTTCTGCTACTAATCTACATAAACCTAAAACCACATCTATCCTTTAAAGATCCATACCAAAAAAAATCAAAAAAGTTTTTTTGGCGGGAAAATTTGAGTAAAATTTAATTTATAAGGGAGACTAAGCGTTCAATTTTTCGAAATTCAAATTTTGGTTTAAAGCTTGAAAATTTTGGTCAAAATTCAAATTTTTGGGCCTAAATTGAATTTTTAGGTCAAATTTGGCGTCAAAATTGTCAAACCTCAAATTTTTCTTACAACCTTAGAATTGCGTTTTATAGTGAATTTCAAATTTTGGGGGAGAAAATTTTTCATAATTATTTTTGGAAGGAAAATTAAAATTCACTACATCAATGTCTCTAATAATGCTTTCACAAATCTCCTCCCTTCCATCTACCACTTAAAACCTTCTTCACCCAACCTTGCAACTGATGATTACGAAGATGCAAATGCATTTTGTGGAATTAAACAAAAGAATGATATTCTTGACTAAGATGTTCTCACAATTTAAGAATTCAAAGAGTGAGACTTCATTGATCCCCCGAAATCAACAGTCATGCAAGGTGGAAGAGTTGATGTACAAGGAAGGAATGCTCAAAGGCTTGTCATGAATGATGAGAATCTGCAAATATCGATGTAATCGGACAATGAGGTTGTAGCATTGGAAAAGCAGGATGACCGCAGCAGATCGAGGAAGATATCATACCCACTATGACACGAGTCCAACTTTGATGAAGAACAAATGGTTGAGGAAGATATCATTCACACATATGACACAGAGCCCAATTATGATGAAGAACAAATGGTTGAGGAAGATATCATTCCCACCTATGACATAGAGCCAACCTTTGACAAGAAACAGATGGTTGAGGTACAATCTCTGTTGCTCATACTCTGCACTGCAAATGCGAAACAAACTGAGCAACCTGAATTGAGAAATGAAGGAGAGGTTGACCAGACATGTTGCACAATGTCCCAACACTGTCTCATGTCACGCCCTTAGTTGCAAACAATACAACTGAATCGTCAAATCAAATTCTTGAATCTGAAAACATTCTTCTCAAAAGACCATTGCTCAATTTCAAAAAGATTTTTCAAAACTAGAGGCACATTGCAAATCTTGAAGTTAAATGCAAAGTAATCGTGTGGATACATTAGTAAAAGAAAATGAGCATCTAAAGGCTCAAATTCAAGCAAAGGGGCTTGTGCATGTTGCTTTACAAAACAAATTGAGAAGATTAATTGGCAAGAGTGTGGATACTAAATTTACAAAACCAACAATCTTGGGAAATGCGTCACTACAATCAATCAGAAACCAATCAGTAGTTAGACAACCAACTGCTTTTAAATCTGAACGATCAAAATCTTCAAAACCACGGTTTGCCTCCCAAGTTGTTGAGAATAATCATTTGTCAAATCAAGTCACTCCACATTCCTGGCTGAGAAAAAATGCTTCTGTTTACGTTAAAACCTCAACATGTAGCTGGCAATTGGCCCGTCTAGGATTAGTTCGAACAATGTGTCTAAACCGAGCATTAAAATTAAAGATTCATATGATTCAAATGATGCGTACAAGAACTACGATCTAGAAAGGCTAGAAAAGGGCACTACTCCAAAAGATGGAATCTTAGGTTCACGACCTCGCGTGTGATGCCTTCTAATGTATTGTGCAGAACAGACCTAAGTGTAGTCAACGGACTATTCGAATAGAGACGCGTTGAGCGAGAAAAAAACTTGGAAACCTAATAGGTGGATCAATATAGGACAAAGACTCTTTTCAAAAGAAGTTTTAGCATTTCCTAGATCTAATCTTAGGTGGATACCCACGGGTAGAATTTTAAAAACTGTTGGTCTTAGGTGGATTCCTACAGGCAAGATATTAAACATTTTCAACAACCTGACATGTGTTCAGGTGTCAAGAAGATAATTGACACTGCAACTTTATGCTTCTAACATCTGGAACCCAGTTACACTTGGGGATCCATTTCTGTCTCTATCTCTCGATCCTACTTTCGGGTACAACAACAATGGCTTGCAGGAATAAATCAGTTTCGGACCGCGCACTTGGCAATGGCTTCTACAGTACAACAACTTAGGACCGTTTTCTCACTGTGTAAAACATAATGATCCATCGGCTGCATCACCATTGTACTCATCGTCAAGATTGTAAACTTTGTTTTGCTCCCAACTGTTGGAGATTCTTTAGAAATTCGTGCTTCAGATGTATCTAATGTTTCCGCTGCACAACCTGATCATATTCTAATTCTAGATAGCACTGAATCTACAACAACAACCGTTGTGGAGATGCACTTCAATCGAATCTCGATATGAGAGATCAAATTGTTTCCAATAACAATGACACAACTGATGATCAACATAATGAACAAGTTGAGAAGTTTTATCTGCATTTGATTATCACGAGGATATTTCGGTACTTACGCACTTGTTCGATTAATTGAACATACAGGGTTATTCGTCTCCAATTCATCATCAACATACTGGTGTATGTGTTTTGGGATTCATCGAAAACATCGGGGGGAAGAGAGTATATGTCATGTGTTTCTTTGCCTTTTTTGAAATCTCTTTCCTTCATGAGTTTACTGTCGGGGAGAAATGAGATGATATGTGGTTCAAATGCCTTACGTTGTGTTATCATCTCAACTTTCACTGGTTATTTGTGTGAAGTTACCTACATATGATGCTTTAAGCTGTATCATGATGCTCGCATACGATCATTTTATCGAGTATTCATATACATGTCGATTATTATTCCGATAAACCGCAACAATCAGGGGGAAGTAGTATTATGTCATCTTTCAAGGTTTGTTTGGTGTGAAGCGTCTGCATACATGAGAAGGTCTTGTTGATTTCTTGCATGTTACCCCCGAACGAATTTTCCGCATTATGTACAACTGTCATTACGTGACTATTCATATTTTCTTGGTGTGATTTCTTGTTCATCTACAAATTCGATCGCCTTAAAAGCGTAAAAAGTTAGAAGACATGTTAACTACATCAAAGTTTTGAATCGATGAAGGCGGTTGTCATTGGGGGGAAGGCGATTCATAAACTTCACCAAAAGAAGTGTATGGAGAAGGCTGCTAAAGACATGCAATGTGGATTGGGAAGATTGTTGAAATTGCGGTTATTCACTTACGGTTTCTCTAGAGAATCGGTTTAAAAGTCTTGTTGAGAAGCAGTTGGGTCTATGTTATCAAGCTGAAATGAATTTTGAAAAATAAAATAGACACTAAAGGCACTGTGATTCGCAACAAATCTCGATTTTCAAAAGATAGGACCACAGTGTGTGCGCAGTACCTCAATCTAATAAAAGGAGGGAAAGCTTCTTAGCTTTTGCAACACAAAATCTTTGTTCAAAATCAAATGTTCTTGAAATCCGTTTCTTCCCAAAGGAATTTCAAACATCTCAAACAGCATATTTTAATCAACCGTTTTCAAAAACATCATACATATGCTATTTTTGAGGGGAGAAATGTGATTAAAATTGTTGATCAGGAAGTTATGGAATCTCATAGCGTACTCGACTTCGAATATCACCAATGAATTGGCGATCTTTGAATATCGTGTCGAAAAGATTTGTTTTCAAGACTTATCTTAGTAGAATGTACCAATCCGAGACACTCTTGATTGACATGAACTTTGGCAGGTCTAACCTCCTTTTCAAGGAGAGTTTACATCTTCAAGGTAGTTATTAGAGCTAGTTGTCACCTAAAAGGTGATAATGGAACTCTTTAACTATACAACATAACCGTGTCTCGCGAGGAATTGTCTATCAAGAGTCGATCAATTCAAAAGTGCGAGCTCTACCCTCACTGTGCAGATTTCGGTCAAAACTCATAAGCACATGTGGAGGAGGAGTATTTACAAAAACCAAAACTCTCAAGGTGTTAGCAAAACATGTTTTTCATCATAAACATCTTGAGAGATTTTCAAGAAAAAGTTTTGTGGCAACATAGGATAGTCATGGAGTTAAAAGGTGACTAAGATTAGGAATAGCGTCCTATGATCCGCTTGAGCGCGAGAGGATCTACCTAAGGACACCACAAATAGTTAGTATTTAGAAGTCCTTAGGTATGATTGAAAAAGGAGAAAATGAGAATCGGAGAAAGAAGGAGTTGAAGAATTAAAAAGAAAAGTTAAAGAAAAGGGTGAAAAGAAATAGCCCTCCGAATTATTCAACTTAGAGGCGGAACCAGGGTTCAATTCATATACTCTTGGTTTTACAAGATGACACCGGTATTGAAGACAAAGTCGTCATGGACCCGATGACGCAATGCACTAAACCTTCTAAGCCACTCAAGTTCTCTCAAAAGAGCTTGTTTCATTCTCACAGGGAACCCTACATAATCTATCGACTCTCTCTTAGAGATTGTTGGTATTGAAGAAGGAGACCCTCTCCCTAGTCTCCGCTTAGGTAAATCAAAGCGCACTAATCGAGTCTAGAGCCATGAGATTCATCAAAAAGATCTCTTAGGAACTAAAAAAATACTTAAATATTTCATCACTTGTTGTTCAAACAATAAGAACACAAGTGACACTTTTCTAGAGTCCCTCACGCAGATCTTAGCAATCTGCGGAGAACATTTATGAGGGGATTCACAATTGTGATCCTCAGTGATTGAATGGAAACTCCTGCGAGGGTCAACATCAAACGGCCCTGACGGTGGTCACTTCGGTAACTCCTTGTGGGTTACGGCAGTGTGTCTCAAGCGGTCTGACAGGTGGTGGGGTGATGCTTCGATGTACCTCGGTGACTCATCATCGAGCGTAGGTGTATCGATTTTACATCGCTTTATCTCACTTGTGGGACTCCAGTTCAAGGAGCGACCTTTGTGAGAATTAGAGATGTGTTTTCACACTATGCTGTTAACACTCTCAAAGTTCAAACTTGTAAGTCTTTGGATTATTTCTAACCATGTTTTATGTTTTCTGCTTATGGATGCTCACGGGTGGAAAAGATCATGTAGACTCTTCACATGCTCATACCAACATCAACACTAATTGAAGTTCTCTCAAAAAGCAAAGAAAATTTCAGAAAGATTCTACATCAAAGTCAAAGAATCTAGATAAAGATCAAAGTTAAAGAATGAGAGCTTCAAATAAATGAATCACAATCTTCACCAGAAGTATGAGCATCTTGAAAATGACTTTCATCACTAACAACAAAGATTCTGATGATAGGCAGGACTTCTACAACTGATCACAACAACAAGAACAAAGATGCAAAAGAATCAAAGGCGTCACAAGCTATGGCAGTGAAAGAAGTTCAAGGCGTCAAACGACCTAAGCAAGACAACAAATGATGACCAACCCTTAGGGGAGATTGTTAGGAACATGTTTTATTATCAAGTGTAGGTCATTCATTTGTAATAGGTCGTCGATAATTATGGTTTATAAATGTTTGTAATTAGTTTCTCACTCATGTAGTAAGCCCATGACTGTGATAGAAAGGTTCTTCTAGAACCAAGGGAAACACCCTTACTTATGTAAACACTATAAATACCCCCTCCTAGAAGGAGAGGTTGTTAGTTCTAATTGCAATTATCATTTTCATTAATCATTCATTAGTTCCTTCCACTTTCTCTCACTAAAACTTTCTCTCTCTAGAAAAACATATTGTTGTGATAATATGGTGACCTAACAGCTATGTTGTCTTTGGACGCTACCTTCTCAATAGAGATGTTCCCCTTTTGAACATTGTCTCTTAAGAAATGATGACGAATCTCTATATGCTTTGTGCGAGAATGTAATACCGGATTCTTGCTTAAATCGATGGCACCTTTGTTGTCACATAGAATGGATATATCACTTAGATGAATGTCGTAGTCAACTAACGCTTGTTTCATCCATAGTGCTTGTTGGCATGCATTTCCGGCGGAGACATATTAAACCCGGTTGTTGATATTGCTAATGACGTTTGTTTCTTTGAAAACCAAAATGTTAAACAACATCCCATAAAAGTACATACCCCACTTGTACTTTTTCGGTCAACATAAGCACCTGCATGGTCAGAATCTGCATATACAATTGTTTCTACTCCCGTACCCTTAGGATACCATAATCCTAATTGAGTCGTACCCTTAATGTATCTAAATATCCTTTTACGGCTTCTAGGTGTGATGTTTTAGGGTCTTCTTGAAACCTAGCACATAGACAAACACTAAACATGATATCCGGCCTACTAGCCGTGAGGTAGAGAAGACTACCAATCATGCCATGATATTTTGTGTTATCAACGGATTCGCCATCTTCATCTTTTGTGAGTTTAGTGACGGATGACATTGGTGTCCTAATTGGTTTTGACTCTTCTAAACCGAATTTCTTTAACATCTCTTTTATGTATTTAGATTGATTAAAGAAGATACCATCTTCTACTTGTTTGATTTGTAGACCAAGAAAGAAACTAAGTTCTCCCATCATACTCATCTCAAACTCAACATGCATGATTTTAGAGAAATCATCACACATGTCTTGACAAGTAGATCCGAATATAATATCATTTACATATATTTGAACGATGGTTATATGTGACTCTATTTTCTTAGTAAAAAGTGTGTTGTCAACTAACCCCATGGTGTAGTTGTGTTTGATTAAGAATTACTTGAGTCTATCATACCAAGCTTTTGGAGCTTGTTTAAGACCATAGAGGGCTTTCTTTAACTTATACACATGTTTAGGTTTTTCAAAATCGATGAAGCCCGGAGGTTGAGCTACATATACTTCTTTATTAATAAAACCATTTAGAAAAGCACTTTTGACATCCATTTGATAAAGCTTTAGATCATTAGCACAAGCATAAGCAAGAAGTATTCTTATAGACTCTAATCTAGCCACAGGGGGCATAGGTCTCATCAAAGTCTATTATTCTTCTTATTGGTTATACCCTTGGCACGAGTCTAGCCTTGTTTCTAAACACTACTCGTCTCCGTTTGCATCTAACTTGTTTTTATAAACCCATTTGGTTCCTATTATGGTTTGATTACTAGGTGGAGGGACAAGTGTCCAAACATCATTAGAAACAAATTGATTTAACTCTTATTGCATTGCCATTACCCAACTTTAATCTTTTATGGCTTCTTGTGTATTCTTAGGTTCTATGGTTGAAACAAAACAAAATAGGCTACTTTGGTTTTGAACTTGAGACCTTAAGGTTCTTTCGTTTAACTTTCCTATGACCTTATCTACGAGGTGATCTTTGGACTCTTTAATATTTATGAGTTCATTATTTGAAGATTCTTCTACTTCTTCATTTATCTTTTTCTTTATTACAATATGTTAATACAAATAAACCGTAAAAACATTTATTAATATTTTGCTATCTCTCTGTGCTTTGTTGATAACAAATATAATGTTATCTTAAGTACAATTATAAGGATACATGTTATTTTTGTAAAGCATTTACATATAGCCATTTAAAACAAATTGTTGTAATAAATCATTTGTTGTAAGAGTTTATTAGGATGGATAAAAATCACAACCCATGGATCATATCCATAACCCATGGTATTGACCCATACCCACTTGACTAGATACATTGTACTCATTAGATACATTGAATCTAAAAGAATACCCATGGACCAACCCATAACCCATGACCCATGACCCATAACCAAAATACCCATGGGCAAATAGGAGCGTCCCAGGATCCCTAGGATTACACTAGACCGATCCCTTGTGGGAGGGATCCGAGTGGGATCCGGGGAGATGGCAGATTTTGCCTAATAAATAGAGACATTTCTTCATTCTAACTCACCTCTTCTTACTAATTCTCTCATATACTCTCATTCTCTTCTAACAAAAGATCACTTGATCTAGAGAGCACTTCTTTCTTTCTTTCTTTAGTGATTCTCATTAGGTCCTTCTCTAAGGCGTGAGATCACAAGCATTCTACAAGTCATCAAGAAAGGGGTCCTTGATTGATTTGTTTCCTCATATAAGATTTCTGTACGAAGATCTTGTATTTGATATTTCACATATTTGTTGTGTAATAATTAGTGTTAGTTTGGTCCACCGTGTTCACGGACTTCGGTATTTGCTTTGTACGGAAAAAGGTGTAAACAACGTTGTGAAGGCTTCTCATAGCCAAGTTGAAGGAGTTTGTTGACATAGTGCTTGAACTTCGATGGTAGGTGACTCGGGGAGTGGAGTATTAGGGCAAGGGAAGGTGTCCTTGTAGTGAACCACACTATAAATGGTTTGTGTCATTTCTATCCCTTGCTTTACTTTATTTACTTTCGTTATCATTAGATCTATACATTCCCTACATCCATAAGATCTCACATATTATCGAATCTAAAGTTTTTGAAACTAAAGTAAAATCGGCAAAACTATTCAACCCCCCCTTCTAGTTTTCCACAATTGGCATCCAAGCTAAGTTTATAAAAGTTTTAAAGTAAACCGTACTTTAAAAACTTTTCGATCACTATGGGTTTTGAAAATTACAAGGAAGGACAATCTATACAACGACCACCACTAGTTGATCAACTAGATTCTAAAATTGCTAGAATGAGTACGAATACTTTAGATATGATATTAGATAGTGTTAAAACTGGAAACAACCAAAAAGGTTTAGGTATTCATCAACTAGTGAAAACAAAGAAACACAATTTGTTAAGACACTAGAAAACAAGCCAACTGTTGTGGCGGATCCCACCTGGGATCCCATAAAAGGCAGGCTAGTGTTGGCCGGGGATCCGTGGGTTCTGCTTGTAACAAGCAGTGGTAATAACATAAGCTTCTTCATCTAGAATTGATTTTGTTATCGTTAATAAGAAGAAACCAACTCATTTTACCACTAGACAACCACCTCCAAAATATAATCCCATTTTTGCAAGAAACAAGGCTCCATCTTTTTCAAAACCTAACCCAGCTAGGAGACCTAATAATGTTTTGCAGTAACCATCAAATGGGATGGAACCCAAATATGCAAAATGGATTTCCTTTTCAAAACTTTTCACCATGGAATGCATATTCACTTATCCATACATGTCTAACATGAATGGAATGTTTAACACTAATGGACCCATGAACAAATGGGGACCAAACTTTTGAGTTAATTGTTTTCTAAGGTGTGCTTAAAGGTGCGACCAAGACCGGATGAATGGGTCAAGGATAGCGGGTGCACGAGGCACATGACCGGCAATAAAGATATATTCTTCACATATGAATCCTTCAATGGAGGTAATGTGGTGTTTGGAAATAGCAAAAGTAAAATCATGGTAAAGATGTACGATTTCTAACAAATCTCTAACCATTAACGATGTGTGTGTCAAATAGAAAACCTAAACTTTAATCTCTTAAGTATAGGACAAATATGTGATAAAAGTGCAATGTACTTTTTACCGAAACCGGTAGTAAGATATTAAAAATGGCATAACCATAGGAAGAGGAATTAGGAAACATGGAGTCTATGTCATTAAAATCGTAATGAACCTAAAGACAAACTATGTCTTACCTCTATGGATGATACTTCGACCTTATGGCATGAAGATTGGGTCATGCCAATATGCGACTTCTTCAATCGCTATCTTACAAAGATCTAGTAAGAGATCTACCTAAGTTAAAATATGAACATCACTTTTGTGATGCTTGTAATGTAGGAAAACAAGTTCATTCTAGTCATAAGCTAAAAACATGGTGTCTACAACTAAGTGTCCAGAATTACTACACATGGATTTATTTGGTCCATCCGCTATCCAAAGTTATGGAGGCAACTACTATACTTTGGTCATAGTGGATGATTACTCTAGGTACACATGGACAAAATTCTTAAAGAACAAAATGGAAACGTTTAATTATTTTGAAATATTAAGCAAGAAAATCCAAAGACAACTAGGAAGTCCTATAGTGTCTATTAGAATGGATCATGGATAATGAAGTGCAATTTGGAGCCTTTTGTGACGCTAATGGTATTACTCACAACTTCTCGGCTCCGTGCACTCCCCAATCGAATGGGGTAGTTGAAAGAAAGAATAGAACCCTACAAGAAATGAGTCGCACCATGCTTAATGAGCAATCCATACCTTAAAAGTTTTGGTGCAATGCCGTTGATACTTCAACGTACATACTCAATCGAGTCTTAATTAGACCAATCTTAAGTAAAACTCCATATGGCGAGTTACTCGAGGCAAAAAGCCTACGTTAGATCACTTTAGAGTCTTTGGTAGCAAATGTTTTATTCTTAACACTAAAGATTACCTTACAAAATTTGATCCTAAATCAACCGAAGGTATCTTTCTAGGTTACTCTCCAAATAGCAAAGCTTACGTCATATTAAATAAAGAAACAAAGAAGGTAGAAGAGTCATTAAATGTAAAATTTGATGAAAGTCCACCCAAACCCTCTCCACCTCTTGTCGATGGCGAGATTGTAGAAAGTGAAGCTATAGTAATAAAGAAAAAGATAAAAGAAGAAGAAGAACCTTTAAATGATGAAATCATAAATATTAAAGAGTCCAAAGATCAACCCGTAGATAAGGTCATAGGAAAGTTAAGCGAGAAGAACATTAAGGTCTCAAGTTCAAAACCAAAGTAGCTTGTTTTGTTTCGTTTCAACCTTAGAACCTAAGAATACGCAAGAAGCCATAAAAGATGAAAGTTGGGTAATGGCTATGCAAGAAGAACTAAATCAATTTGTTTCTACTGATGTTTGGACACTTGTCCCTCCACCTAGTAATCAAACCATAATAGGAACCAAATGGGTTTATAAAAACAAATTAGATGCAAACGGAGTAGTGTCTAGGAACAAGGCTAGACTCGTTGCTCAAGGATATAACCAACAAGAAGGAATAGACTTTGATGAGACCTATGCCCCGTGGCTAGATTAGAGTCTATAAGAATACTGCTTGCTTATGCTTGTGCTAATGATCTAAAGCTTTATCAAATGGATGTCAAAAGTGCTTTTCTAAATGGTTTTATTAATGAAGAAGTATATGTAGCTCAACCTCCGGGCTTCATCGATTTTGAAAAACCTAAACATGTGTATAAGTTAAAGAAAGCCCTTTACGGTCTTAAACAAGCTCCAAAATCTTGGTATAATAGACTCAAGTCATTTTTAATCAAACACAACTATACCATGGGATTAGTTGACGACACACTTTTTACTAAGAAAAGAGAGTCACATATAATCATAGTTCGAATATATGTAGATGATATTATATTCGGATCTACTTGTCAAGACATGTGTGATGATTTCCCTAAAATCATGCATGACGAGTTCAAGATGAGTATGATGGGAGAACTTAGTTTCTTTCTTGGTCTACAAATCAAACAAGTAGAAGATAGTATCTTCTTTAATCAATCTAAATACATAAAAGAGATGTTAAAGAAATTCGGTCTAGAAGAGTCAAAACCAATTAGGACACCAATGTCATCCGACACCAAACTCACAAAAGATGAAGAAGGCGAATCCGTCGATAATACTAAATATCGTGGCATGATTGGTAGTCTTCTCTACCTTACGGCTAGTAGGCGGATATCATGTTTAGTGTTTGTCTATGTGCTAGGTTTCAAGAAGACCCTAAAACATCACACCTAGAAGCCGTAAAAGAATATTTAGATACATTAAGGGTACAACACAATTAGGATTATGGTATTCTAAGGACATGGGAGTAGAAACAATTGTATATGCAGATTCGACCATGCGGTGATTATGTTGACGAAAAAGTACAAGTGGGGTATGTACTTTTATGGGATGTTGTTTAACATCTTGGTTTTCAAAGAAACAAAGGGCATTAGCAATATCAACAACCGAAGCGAATCGTCTCGTGACAAAGCATGCCAACAAGCACTATGGATGGAACAAGCGTTAGTTGACTACGACATTCATCTAAGTGACATAGCGATTCTATGTGACAACAAAGGTGCCATAGATTTAAGCAAGAATCCGGTATTACATTCTCGCACAAGAATATAGAGATTCGTCATCACTTCTTAGAGACAATGTTCAAAGGGAACATCTTTATTGGAGAAGGTAGCATCCGAAGACAACATAGCCGACGTCCTCACCAAACCGTTGAAGCGGGAACAATTCAACCTACTTCATCTTGGTCTTGGTCTCATGGAACAAACATCGTAATTTATTTTAACTCTACAAGGTATGTAAACACTAGCCTTCTTCTTTCTGAGTCTAGGATCTCTATTTTACGCGCAACTCACGAACAATACGGGAATTTTCAAAACCCAAGATATGTTCCTTTTTACTTATAACTCATAGTTTCTCTTATTTTCTTTCAAAATAAGTATAGGGTGCAAACATATAATTACATACACATCTTCTTTTCAAAGGATAAAACGATTTTTATTCGCACATAGAAACCTCTTTTTGAAACGTTTTCTTAAAATGATACCTCTTCAGTATCAATTTCACAAAAGCAATTTCTCGCACGTCTACAGGGACAAATCGCTTTTTCATTATTAATAAAAGTAAAAACCCGTTTTCATTGCATCTCATGTCTTTTGAATGCTAAAGGAGATACATAAATAATATGTATTTTCGGGTACATTCATTTAAGCAACAATGAATTAGGAGCACTCGGGTTATCTCACATAATAATATGATTTTTCACTTCTAGTTTATTTTTCTTTTCTTCTTAGAATTGAGATAACCGCAACTCAAAGAGTTTGCATATAGGCACACATGATAGGCAAAAATGTTTCCAAAAGGGAAATTTTGTGTTGCTGGATCACCGATCCCGCGGATCCGGCCTTAATCTTTGGACGGATCCCTCAAGGGAAGGATCCGTGGGATCCGTGAGGCGGCTGTACTTTTACCTTCTATTTTTCTCACTTTGGATGAAAACTTCAACATTTTTCATTTGGAGTGGAGTATGCTCTTTAATGCTTGTGTTCTCATGATCACATGCCTTAAATTCATATCTAATCATTAGATTTTTAATCCACATTTTGGGTCAAGCATTCATTACAATGCATTGTTTTTTTTTGATGCTTATTTGAGGCAGTCCAAGCTAAATCACTCAAACACATACTTGTGAATGGCGGTTGTAATCTTAAAAGCGCTCAAAAACGAATGCAATTTTAGATCGGAGGAGGAATATAGTGTATTCACGGGTCGTTAAGAAGTCCCGCGGGAGGATGAATTGGTGTTAAACAACTTGGATGATAGAATGATCACTAAGGATAGTGATCGTGGGTTTTGAATGGATAATTACACTAAAGAAAGATCACAAATTACAGTGACTTAAATGCAAATTAAAAGAGATTAAAAAGTTAAAATCTATTAAATAAACGCTATCACTATTTTTACAGATCGATGAGCGTTTATTTTATAAAACAAAATAACTTAAATAAACTATTTTAACTAAAACGTAATCCTAATTTACCTAAAAGCGTTATTTAAAGCGAGGAAGCGGCGTTATTCTGAAAATGGCTATTTGGAGGCATAGATAAAGCGTAAATTTTATGAAATAAAAGGCCTACGAGTGTAAAACTAATTTTATTACGTACTATATGATAAAAGAAAATTTTAGAAAAAAGATTTATATTTTTTTTGACTTTTATATTTTTTATTATGAATTAATTAAGTTTTTACACTAATTAAATTATTAAAAATACTAAAACTATATGGAAAAATCTGAAACTTTTTGTAAAAATACTTTATACTATCACAAATTTATAAAAAATACAAACAATGAAAAAGCTAGCCGTAATAAGCTACAAATAAGCTAAATGGAGCGTATAAGCTAATATGACAAAGTGTACTTATATATTAGATGTTGCAAAATAAAACCAAGACAAGTCCCAAGAGGCGCCGTCATGCGGGTACACTCTATCACTCTTATAAGGTGGGAGGTCTCGGGTTAGAGCACGCCTCCCCACCTTTTACCAACCATTTTTTGTGATTTTTATTTTACAAACTCAATAAGCACAAGAAAATAAGCAATTATTAAAACTACAACTTTATCTGAAAATGACTAATAAGCTGATTTAGAGCTTATTTTTCCAACAGTGGGCTAAAATGAGATAAGCTCATTGATTAAGCTATAATGGCTTATAAACTCATGAAATAAGCTAAGTTATCACGAAAAAATAAGCCAATGGCGACTTATGATAGGCTAATATTACAACTGAAAAAGCAATTTGAAATACAAATAAGCACTTATTAAAATCTAAATGAGCTTAAACTTAGACACAGGACACTGTTGAGATACTAGACACCATTGAGCTTATTTTTAAGCACCTAAATAAGCTAAGAAATGAAAAGTATCACTGGCACTAACAAGTATACCTACTAAGCTTTCCAAAAAGCTAAATTACTCCACCGATGGTGTTCACTTAGAGCTTATCTTGAGCTTATGCAAAAACTTGAAAACACGAATGTTTAGTTAGCATCTGAGAAAATGGGACAACAAACAAGCTCTATGCATTACTGTCAAATAAGCTTCAAAGTGAAAACTTAAGCTTGGGACTTCAATATAACTTGGTTGGCTTGCCACGGAACTAAAAAATCATAGAGTTTGAGATTAACTAGTGAGCTTTTAGAAGCTTATGAGAATTGTCCCAAATCGTACACTTTGGGCACAATTTCAGGACAATGGATCCAAAAGAAGCTACCAAATAAGCTATATATGAGCTAAATTAATTAAAGCTAGTATTTTTATATTTTTATTTAGCAGCTAAATATTATTTTCCCAAAAGGAATTGAGCTAATTCTAAGTATTGAATACCAGACGGTAAAATATTAATTTTATTCAAAAGCTAGCTATAAAGGAAATTTTGACTTTTTTGATTTATACTAAAGGATTGACTTTAATGAACTTCTGATTGATCCTATTAACTTATTATGTTGTATTAAGGTATAATGAGATTAGATTAAGCTATGCTAACAAATTTTAATCTACTGTGATGATTTTGACACTCCAAATCCCAGGATTTACTAAGTAAAATGAAATTAAAGGAAAGTTTGACTTTACACAAAGTAAGGACTGGTTTTCTTGGTTGATATGAGTATTTAGGTACTAGTGAGACACAAAACTACAACAAGCAACAACACAGATGATCTTTAACACAGTAAACACAGTGAAAACAAACACCCTTTTATGAGACTGTTCTTGTGTTTTTCAAAGAAAATCATAGATTAAAACCATCAGGCTTATTGCAGACCTTATAAAATCATTTATTAACTCTAAATAAACATTAAACAACAGCTATAACAACATACAACTCAATGATGATCTATATCCTATTTAAACTGTTAAAATGAAATTTTTATAAACTATAAATTAAAAGGAACAAGTAACTAATTTTAATACTTAAATTAACTTAACTATGACTAATGATCATATAGGAGCGAGTTTCAAGCTATTGAACATCTACAACGATAAAATGCCATAGTGGTCAAGAGGCTTACAAGTGATGCAATTGAGCTGAGAACAAGGTATACAAACACAACCTATAGAACCTCCACGGGTTCACTAACCCATTCCATCCAAATCAAGGCTGCTTGACTTTCTTGATCACCTTCACCATAGATTTTTAAATTTTCATTAATTTACTTGTATTTTTTTAGTATTTTTGCTTTTTGGTACTAGACAAAGTTTTAAGATTACTAAAAGCTTGAATAAGCTTTCTGAGGAGCTTATGTGACTTATCGATCAAGAAAACATCTAACAACAACATTGGATCATTATGAGAATTTGAGTACTTGAAAATTTGAACAAGCTGAAACAAGGTGAACTTTGAAATAAAAAAAATTCAAATATACTTCAATAACTAAAAAGCAGTACTTGGAAATGAAAACATACGACTGAAATTTAATTTTAACTAATTGACATTAATAAACTAAAATTACACTACTTGGTTCTTCTCTTACGCTCTTTTTCCCTTTTATATTGATCTTTTCAACCTCTATTCGACACTCTGAATCTTTCCCACCATAATTGAACCATTGGATCATTAGAAATCATCCAAATTGTCCATGTGTAAAATTGGTGGGGAAAAGTCATGGGTTGGTTTTCATTAATTGAGATGGTGAGTGGGCTTGCAAGGTGGAGGGTTGATAGTGAGAGGTTGGCGGTTTGGAAGGTGAAAAGAAACCATCAATGGTTTCACGGTTTTGGAATGCGGTGGTGAGGGAGATATAACTGATGTGGCGCGGTATTTGATTTTAAACACTTGGGTGGATTTGGATTTGGGAATGGGCTTGGGATTGGGCCGGTAGGGTTATAGGATTTGGGTGGATTTGGGTTTAAATATTAAGGGTGTCCGTTTGGTTTAGTTAAACACACAAGGACCAATATTGTAATTTGGTGAAAAGTGAGGGACTGAAAATGACAGGTTTCCAAGGTTTACACAAGGGCTAAACTTGCAATATATGATAATCCAAGGACCATACATGTAATTATTTTCCATTTAAAAATGTCCAAGGACTAAAAGCGCCAATTTAGAAACTCTAGGGACCAAACTTGTAATTTTCCAAAAGTTTACCATAAGGACCAATTTTGTCATTTATTAATAGTACAAGGTTTATTTTGATCAATTTCCAATTTTAAAACCTTAAGGAATATTTTTGACACTTTGCAAAGTTGAGGGACCAAAGTTGTAATTTTGTGATTTTAAACTTCAAAGGATTATTTTGAACAACTTGTGAATCCCAAGGACCTAAAATGATATTGTACAAGTTTTTGAATTACGAGGGGACTAATTTTGACAACTTTTATAACTTGGGGACTAAAGCGCCAATTTATGCAAACTTGATACGTTTTTCATGAGATTTTGATATGTTTTGCATTTAAAACATATAAAACACTTGTTTGTGATATTTTTTATCATTTTGAAGCATTTTACGAGTGTTTTTAGAGATGTTTTGGCATTCTAACGGATATAAAAATGATGAGTATTTAGACCACTCATCAATCCCCACTAAGATATTGCTAGTCCTAGCAATGATTTGAAAAATTTAATGGATTTTATCTCTTTACCAAAAGCCATTACTACGGGTAGCCAATTGTTTAGAGTTCAAGTAAGAACTTTGGTACAATGATAACCAAAAATGATTTTAAGCAAATCATAAGGCGTGAGCGGTTTGATTTGTCTTTACAGAGCCGTTTGCTTTACTCGGACTAGCCAACTCTTAGATAAATTATCAATATTATCTTTGGTGAGCTGATTACCAATTATGGATTTCCACTGCCTTTACCACAAGCCATAAACTTGCGGGCTAGCCAACTCTTCACTTTTTAAGGATATGGTGGTGAAAACCATACAATTTTGGGCAAATTGCAAGCCATAAGCGGTTTGAGATATCTTTACCAAGAGCCGTTTGCTCCTGGATTAGCCAATCCTTATGTGGGTTAGACATGGTGGAATGATTACCATTTGTTGTGTTTAGTACATAGTACTTCCACTACAAAAATTTTAAAATTTGGCCATTTTGGGGAAAAAGGGACTAAAAAGGGTACATTTATGATAAAATTAGCGAATTTCCCCAACTTAGAAATGAATATTGTCCTCAATATTCAAAGTAGATTAGGTGTAATTCGAAACTTAGAGCGTAAAAGATAATATTACTAGCCAAGTGTAGAAACACAACAATTATTCTCTTTTTTTAATATTTACAATTTTCATTCATTTTTTTTTTTTTTTTTTTTAGATCTATATACAACATGTGGGGCATCACCCCCACACTAAGGTGGTACACGGGTGAAAACCCATGTTTAACCTCTTTGTTTTTGATTACCGAGTCGCTAGCTTGACTCGACCCGAATTAATTTGTTCATGGGGAAGTAAGTGGAAGAGACAATCTCCATCGGACTTTCATTCAAGATGTTTGTATAAACATTGAAATACGTGAAAGTTCCACACGATGAGAGATATACATAGAACCGGCTCACAAATGGTATATGGAAATGTCGGGGTCAAAGATAATGTCTTCATTCCCGAAGGAGTGAAGAAGCGAGGAGAAATGCCGGGATAAGTGAAAAGAGAAAGAAAGTCATGATAAAAAGATCATGATTAACTCATCATCACTCACAGGAGAATTCATGGTTTCATGAATCTCATCAGTTAAGCTCAATTGGTCTAGACATATCCTGGGTGTGTCTAGATCAAAATAAGATTATCATACTCCGGTAGAGATATGATATGAGTGAGTTCACAGGAGAACTCCTCAAAGGAGAATGATTCATATTCTGGATTGATTTGAGTGAGTTCCTTTGGGGAACTCCTCAAAAGTGAATGATTCATAATCGGGGAGAGAATTATGAGAATGAGAAGTGGTATTACCACTAATCTTCTCTCCCATATGATCAAAATGGAGCGTTTGCAATTGGGGAATAGAATCATTGAACAAAAGTTCACTATCCTCAAAGGGGATAGGATATGAAGTAGGCTTTTCATTAAAAGCCTCGATTCTAGAAAGGAGAAGATTAACATTCAATAATGTAAGGCGAAGAGCTTCGTCTTGGATTATTTCTTCATCATTCTCTTCTCCTAAGGTGACTAGCTTTCGGAAGGTAATTCTTCCATATAGCGATGTCTCCACAAGATAGCGAGATCGTCATCAATAGGGAATCGGAGCACATCTCAACATGATGACTTTGGAAGACAAGAGGAGTATGGATATCACACAAATGCTTTCGAGAATTGACCCTGTGACTCTCTTGGGATTGGGACAAGGTTCTCAACACTAGACTTTATTAATTTGTCCGATTCCTTTTTCGGGAACGGTGTCAAGAAGTTCATCCCCATGTTTTGAGAGAGTGAGTGGGAGCCTGGGTGTGATAGCGAGTTGTTTGAGAATGAATCTGGCAAGCGGGATATCATCGATGAACTTGATGAATCAAGTGTATCATCATCATCACTATCATCAGGAATAAAATGAAATTGAGAGCTAGATCGTTTTGCTTTTTCTTTTGCAATTAATTCCCTAATAGACTTTTCAAAAGCAAATTGGGAATTTATTTTAGCGGCACCTCTTGACTAACAATTCTTCCATGGATTTCTCATGTGAATTTTGAATGACAAGACATTGTGGGAGTGGAGATTTGTCAAAACCGGAAGGTTGACATTGATATAATCATCATGAGGACCCTTACACAATGAACACAAGAACAGCTGGGAACATTATGTGAAATAACTTTGTCTTACTCAACTCCTCAGTTCTTTTCAGCGACTCCGAAGCTCTAGATAAGTGTCTTGTTGTTGGATTTGCTTGAGGAGTTTGATTGTTCCCAATTTGCTTGTGTATGGAGATTGGTGCCGTGATCGGATAGTCATAATTGTTACAAGGAAATGGATTCCTGGGTTTGACAATCAGAGCTGAAATGGGAACCTCCACAGTTCTCACTGATACAAAAGCTGTTGAGCTCACGGGTTAGTGAATCATATGGATATTGGTCATAACCAAAGTTACGAGCATCACCGAAAACTGTTCATAGACAAAAGTGTTTCCGGATTGACATTCAAATCCTTGGTGAGGACCTCCACAAAATTCACAGCAGTGATGTTGATTATATGAAGATAAGTCGGGCTGTGGTGGGTAATTAGAAAAATTTGAGGGTTCGTTAAATGAGTTCGGATTAGGATCATAATCAAATGAATTCCTCGAACTTCAAAACAAACAACTCCGTTCGAATATCATTACCACACGTACTACGTACACCAGCTGACAGAATTGAACCAAAAGAGGCTCACCACAACCGACACAAGGAATAAACGATTCTATTTGAGAGTTATGAAAAGGAATCCGTTCATTCAAAGAATCAACAAAACCAACATGGTGATCTGAATGACTAATAGGATTCAAAGAACATTTTGAAAAATCCGGAGGTGGGACAAGTGGTGTGCTCACGAGGCTAGCAATTTCCACTACTTCCGTTATGGTCTCGGTTCTGGTTCTTGAGAAGCGTGAAGATTAGGCAAGTCATTTTTACTAGTCAGGACTTTAAATTCTGCATGTTTGCTTTTAACGTGTCGTGAAAGTGTAGGATCAATTTTAGGCGACTTAGGACAATCGAGGGATTAGATCTTTGGATAACCGTAGGTTGGACGTATTTAGTACTTCCATTATCAAAAGGAAATACCTGGTCCTTTGTCACCCGGTTTCGTTCTATTTCCTCGCAGATGAATGGATCATCCATCCGTTCTATCATAAAAACCGTTCCAGATTCCGTCGTGGTCGAGAGATTCCATGAGAATAGAAGAAGTTTAGAATCAAATGTATAGAGGTAAAGGGATAAAGAATCAAAAAGGGTAAGAGGGTAAAGATGAATATTTTTGGACTTTTTGGATAAATATGTTGTAAAAAACAAAGAATGAAAATATTTTTGGGTTAGTTAACACTTTAGGAAAAGTGTTAATGAACTTTTTGATTTTTTAAAAAATTGTTTACAAAAAGGTGGTATATGTGCAAGAATGGATCTGGAAATGCTTACAACACGCTTACAGCCTCCCCGGCAGCGGCAAAATTTGATCATTTGAGCAGTCAAGCTAAATCACTCAAACGCCACTTGTGAATGGCGGACCGTATCGACTTAAAGCTGCTCAAACACGAATGCAATTTAGATCAGAGGAATATAGTGTATTCACGGGTCGTTAAGTCCCGGAGGATGAATTGGTGTTAAACAACCAGATGATAGAATGATCACTAAGGATAGTGATCAGTAAGGTTTTGAATGGATAATTACCTAAAGAAAAGATCTACAAATTACAGTGACTTAAATGCAAATTAAAATAAATTAAAAAGTTAAAATATATTAAATAAACGCTATCACTATTTTTCTGGATCGATGAGCGTTTATTTTATAAAACAAAATAACTTAAATAAACTATATTAACTAAAACGTAATCCTAATTTACCTAAAAACGTTATTTAAAACGGAAACGGCGTTATTTACGAAAATGGTATTTGGGCAAGATAAAAGCGTAAATTTTATGAAATAAAAGGCCTACGAGTGTAAAACTAATTTTATTACGTACTATATGATAAAAGAAATTTTAGAAAAAAGATTTATATTTTTTTGACTTTTATATTTTTTATTATGAATTAATTAAGTTTTTACACTAATTAAATTATTAAAAATACTAAAACTATATGGAAAAATCTGAAACTTTTTGTAAAAATACTTTATACTATCACAAATTTATAAAAAATACAAACACTGAAAAAGCTAGCCTTAATAAGCTACAAATAAGCTAAATGGAGCGTATAAGCTAATATGACAAAGTGTACTTATATATTAGATGTTGCAAAATAAAACCAAGACAAGTCCCAAGGGCGCTGGTCATGCAGGTACACTCTATCACTCTTATAAGGTGGGAGGTCTCAGGTTCGAGCCTGCCTCCCCACCTTTTTGCCAACCATTTTTTTTTGTGATTTTTTATTTTACAAACTCAATAAGCACAAGAAAATAAGCAATTATTAAAACTACAACTTTATAGAAAATGACTAATAAGGCTGATTTAGAGCTTATTTTTCAACTTATACTCATTGATTAAGCTATAATGGCTTATAAACTCATGAAATAAGCTAAGTTATCTGAAAATAAGCCAAGCAGCTTATGATAGGCTAATATTACAACTGAAAAAGCAATTTGAAATACAAATAAGCACTTATTAAAATCTAAATGAGCTTAAACTTAGACACAGGACACTGTTGAGATACTAGACACCATTGAGCTTATTTTTAAGCACCTAAATAAGCTAAGAAATGAAAAGTATCACTGGCACTAACAAGTATACCTACTAAGCTTTCCAAAAAGCTAAATTACTCACAGTGGTGTTCACTTAAGAGCTTATCTTGAGCTTATGCAAAACTTGAAAACACTAATGTTTTAGTTATACAGAAAATGGGACAACAAACAAGCTCTATCGTACGTCAAATAAGCTTCAAAGTGAAAACTTAAGCTTGGGACTTTAATATAACTTGGTTGGCTTGCCACAGAACTAAAAATCATAATTTGAGATTAACTAGTGAGCTTTTAGAAGCTTATGAGAATTGTCCCAAATCATTACAGGGGCACAATTTCGGACAATGGATCCAAAGAAGCTACCAAATAAGCTATATATAGCTAAATTAATTAAAGCTAGTATTTTTATATTTTATTTACTTGACTAAATATTATTTTCCCAAAAGGAATTGAGCTAATTCTAAGTATTGAATACACATAAAATATTAATTTTATTCAAAAACTGCTATAAGGAAATTTTGACTTTTTTGATTTATACTAAAGGATTGACTTTAATGAACTTCTGATTGATCCTATTAACTTATTATGTTGTATTAAGGTATAATGAGATTAGATTAAGCTATGCTAACAAATTTTAATCTCTTGTGATGATTTTGACACTCCAAATCCCAACAGTTACTAAGTAAAATGAAATTAAAGGAAAGTTTGACTTTACACAAGTAAGGGAGTTTTCTTGGTTGATATGAGTATTTAGGTACTAGTGAGACACAAAACTACAACAAGCAACAACACAGATGATCTTTAACACAGTAAACACAGTGAAAACAAACACCCTTTTATGAGACTGTTCTTGTGTTTTTCAAAGAAAATCATAGATTAAAACCATCAGGCTTATTGCAGACCTTATAACATCATTTATTAACTCTAAATAAACATTAAACAACAGCTATAACAACATACAACTCAATGATGATCTATATCCTATTTAAACTGTTAAAATGAAATTTTTATAAACTATAAATTAAAAGGAACAAGTAACTAATTTTAATACTTAAATTAACTTAACTATGACTAATGATCATATAGGAACAGAGTTTCAAGCTATTGAACATCTACAACAGTAAAATGCCATAGTGGTCAAGAGGCTTACAAGTGGCTTGAGCTGAAAACTGAGAACAAGGTATACAAACACAACCTATAGAACCTCCACAGGTTCACTAACCCATTTCCATCCAAATCAAGCTGCTTGCCTTTCTTGATCACCTTCACCATAGATTTTTAAATTTTCATTAATTTACTTGTATTTTTTTAGTATTTTTGCTTTTTGGTACTAGACAAAGTTTTAAGATTACTAAAAGCTTGAATAAGCTTCGAGGAGCTTATGTGACTTATCCAGTCAAAAAACATCTAACAACAACATTGGATCATTATGAGAATTTGAGTACTTGAAAATTTGAACAACTGAAACAAGACTGAACTTTGAAATAAAGACTGGAAAAGATTCAAATATACTTCAATAACTAAAAGCAGTACTTGGAAATGAAAACATACCTTTGAAAATTTAATTTTAACTAATTCGACATTAATAAACTAAAATTACACTACTTGGTTCTTCTCTTCGCTCTTTTTTCCCTTTTATATTGATCTTTTCAACCTCTGTCGACACTCACTGATCTTTCCCACCATAATTGAACCATTGGATCATTAGAAATCATCCAAATCGTCCATGTGTAAAATTGGCGGGAAAAGTCATGGAGTTAGTTTTTCATTAATTGAGATGGTGAGTGGGCTTGCAAGGTGGAAGGGGGTTGATAGTGAGAGGTTGGCGGTGGAAGGTGAAAAGAAACCATCAATGGTTTACGGTTTTGGAATGCAGTGGTGAGGAGAGATAGTAACGATGGTAGCGGTATTTGATTTTAAACACTGGGTGGGTTGGATTGGGAATGGGCTTGGGATTGGGCGGCCAGGGTTATAGGATTTGGACTGGATTTGGGTTTAAATATTAAGGGTGTCCGTTTGGTTTAGTTAAACACACAAGGACCAATATTGTAATTTGGTGAAAAGTGAGGAATGAAAATGACAGGTTTCCAAGGTTTACACAAGGGCTAAACTTGCAATATATGATAATCCAAGGACCATACATGTAATTATTTTCCATTTAAAAGTGTCCAAGGACTAAAGCGCCAATTTAGAAACTCTAGGGACCAAACTTGTAATTTTCCAAAAGTTTACCATAAGGACCAATTTTGTCATTTATTAATAATACAAGGTTTATTTTGATCAATTTCCAATTTTAAAACCTTAAGGACTATTTTTGACACTTTTGCAAAGTTGAGGGACCAAAGTTGTAATTTTGTGATTTTAAACTTCAAAGGATTATTTTGAACAACTTGTGAATCCCAAGGACCTAAAATGATATTTTACAAGTTTTTGAATTACCAGGGACTAATTTTGACAACTTTTGTAACTTGGGGACTAAAGCGCCAATTTATGCAAACTTGGTGCGTTTTCATCAGATTTTGATGTTTTTGCATTTAAAATATATAAAACACTTGTTTGTGATATTTTTATCATTTTGAAGCATTTCTGAGTGTTTTCAGATGTTTTTGGCATTCTAAACAGTATAAAAATGATGAGTATTTAGACACTCATCATTTTTCTATATATAAAACTCCCAAAATGCTTGCATAAGTCATCTCATCTTCACAAAACAAACAACACCATGTCATCCACAAGCTCTTACAACTTAGATTAATCACCTAGTATGAACAATCCTCTTCATGAAACCCAAACTTTTATACTCCCACCTTCCAAAATACCATAATCAAACTCTAGGATATCCGCACGGATTAGCATCCGATCTTGTTGCTTAGGAAAACCATTATTGAATGGCTCATCACCAACAAATAACTCACCACAAGATGCTTCCATTATAGCACCTCCTTCATCACCAACAAGTACACCAACTTCATCACCTAAAGTCACTCTTTTGGAACTCCTTACGACTCCAACAAGATCTCAACAACCAAAACAAAAATAAATAGCCTTTTTGACACCTCCCACTTCTCCAAACACAATATTCAATGATCTTGAAACATCACCACCCTTAGCTCCTATTAAACTACAAGAACATCTAGGTTCTTTTCCACCACCACTTCAAACATTCGGACTTTGATCCGTTATTATCCTATTTTTCCACCACATCTTCCGCTTGACACACAAATCAAAACAACCGGAAAACTTCGCACTCATTACCCACATCACTTACATTGTGAACATTGCCAATCCACTAGGGAAATTGCAATAGAAGTTAGGGAAGAAATGCGATTCATACTCGACCTCATCCTTGATCGCATCAATACCATTACTCATCAAAACCTCCATCCATAACTTTATGCAAGCATGGACAGAATTATTACTACTATTTTCTATTTTTAGTACTTTTTCCTTTTGAGTCATTTTCAAGAACAAGTCTTGTTCTTATTTTTACATGCTTGTAGGTGGCTTAAATACCACTACACTTTGTTGTTTTATTACAAGGCCTTGTTTACATACCTTGGCTCCCAATCTTGATTCTCATCAATCACAAGATTATTTAAGCATGTTACTAACCTTTTTCTTTGTAGGATTTTTTATTTTTTCTTCACTTGACGCCCCAAACTAGGGGGAGCTACCGTCAAGGGGGAGTAAGTGATACGTGGACTATTTTTCCACACTTTTATTTCTTCGATTGGTTAACTTTTTGTTTCGACAAAATGGGGGAGAAGAAGTAAAACTTAGGGGCTTTCAAAACATACATCTATTCTTAAGTTTTACTCATCATAACATTATGTTTTGTCATCAACAAAAAGGGGGAAATTGTTAATATAAATAAACCATAAAAATGGATCCCTAGGATTACACTAACGTTTATTAATATTTTGCGATATCTTTGTTTTTCGGTCTGTTAATACAAATAAACCGTAAAAACGTTTATTAATATTTTGCGATCTCTTTGTGTTTTGTTGATAACAAATATAATGTTATCTTAAGTACAATTATAAGGATACAAGTTACTTTTGTAAAGCATTTACATATAGTCACTTAATACAAATTGTTGTAATAAATCATTTGTTGTAATAGTTTATTAGGATGGGTAAACATCACAACCCATGGATCATATCCATAACCCATGGTATTGACCCATACCCATTTGACTAGATGCATTGCATCTATTAGATACATTGTATCTAATGAAATACCCATGGACCAACCCATAACCCATGACCCATGACCCATAACCAAAAAACCCATGGACAAAGAGGAGCGTCCCACGGATCCCTAGGTTTACACTAGACAGATCCCTTAAGGGAGGGATTTGTGGGATCCGAGGAACAGTGACAAGTTTTGCCTATAAATAAAGAGCCATTTCTTCATTCTAACTCACCCCTCTTCTTACTAATTCTTTCATATTCTGTGATTCTCTTCTAACAAAAGATCACTTGATCTAGAGAGTTGTTCTTCTTTCTTTCTTTAGTGATTCTCATATAGGTCCTTCTCTAAAGCGAGATCATGAGCATTCTACAAGTCATCCAAGCAAGGGGTCCTTGATTGATTTGTTCCTCCACAAGATTTCTGTAGCAAAGATATTGTATTTGATATTTCACATAGTTGTTGTGTAATAGTCGTGTTGGTTTGGTCCACCGTGTTACGGACTCGGTATTTAGCTTTGTACCGGAAAAAGATAATAGGTCCAGCTATTTTTCATTCCTCGGAAAAAATTCTCAAGCTAGTGCTACTGCCTTCCTTCGTGCTCCTTCTTTGATTTCTGTGGCTTTACTGGTATGAGTCGCGATCCCAAGTCTTGTTCGCATACTTCCGGAACTTGTTCGTCATGTAAGCAACGTTGTGAAGGCTTCTCCGCCAAGTTGAAGGAGTTTGTTGACATAGTGCTTGAACTCTCGAGTAGGTGACTCGGGGAGTGGAGTAGGGCAAGGAAGGTGTCCTTGTAGCCGAACCACTATAAATCGGTTGTGTCATTTCTATCCTTTACTTTACTTTATTTACTTGCATTACCATTAGATCTATACCTTCTCTTCATCCATACGATTTCACATAATATCGAATCTAAATTTGAAACTAATTTAAATCGGAAAAACTATTCAACCCCCCCCCCTTCTAGTTTTCCACACGGTCCATTACTAAAAATGAGAATACGCTTAATAACTCTAAAAAAATATTAATAAGATTTATATAAGCAATAAATCCGTTATGAATTAAATGAGCTAATAAGTATTAAACGAAACGTGATCCGTGTAGATTCGTTGAAGAAGACGTAGAGTTGTTTCCTTGTGTTCATTCATTCGTTTGATTTCCTTTCATTGGCGTTAAGGTACAGATATTCTATCCCTTTTCAGTACGGGTTTCTCGTGACTCTCTGATCCTTCGACTTTGTTTCGCTTATGATATTCCATTGCTATGATTCCTTTGCTATTGACCCTGTGATATTGAACCTTTGATATGGACCTTCTGATTATGAACTTATGCTATGAACCTTTGATATTAAACCATTTCTATGAACCTCTGAATTGTGAACCATTGATATTGAACCTTTGATTATGATGACTTATATATTGCTACACTGTGGACCTTTTGCTTTGACCTGTCAGTTTGATACCCGAACCATTAACTAGGAATGGGGGTTCCATGTTCGTGTCATTGATGCACCAATGGCATGACTCTAGTGTGGTTTAGTGATGTTCCACACCGTCCCTATACTGTACTGATTATGCGCGCATCATTGTTATTGTTATGGCCACTATTGTTCTGCAGGGGCGTATGGATGCGTCCTAGATTTTTATTGTACTGGTACTGATATATAAATTGTTCTGGTGATGTGGTGCGTGTGTGCAATACACCCCCTCACATTCTGGGTGTTAGCTACTCCATTGGTTACTGAGGTCTCCCCTCCTATTGGTTTGGTATTCCGAGGTCACCCCTCTGAATACAATGGCTACTATTGGATACTTGGCTGCTATTGCCAGTATTGATATTATTGTATTGTATTGTTGGCTCGGGATAGATTTTTGAAAACCCTTACACTTTTGATATACCTATATTGTACCTTCTGTATCCCCCAACGCACCATATTCTGTATTAATTGCCCATTACTCAATACCCTTATGTGAATCACTCTACTACCATGATAAATATTCCATTGCATTAATTTGTCATACTCTTATTCTGTTACTTCAGACTATCATTCCATTCACGTACTGGGTCATTATATGATTATTGAATTTGATTATGCTATTCATGTTTTATGTGGCTACCGTTTACCCTGATACGATATGATTAATATGCGATTATATGATTCACCTGTTGTCATCTGACTATATGTTACCTTATTGTTAGGTGACCATTTGATTTGTCTGGTGACCATGCTAGTGTGTACTCGGCTGTTTTATCTGTTTATCATGTATACTTTCGTGCAGTTAACCTCGTGGACTATGATTATCCGTTAGTATCTTTAGCTGCTAATTGTTGACCTGCCATATTCACACTCTTGCTTATGCCACTGTTTGAGGATGTAAATATTTCAGTCTATGTTGTCCGTCTAGTTAATGTGTTTAGTTGCCCTGCTATGTCCTTGATTCATTCAATTATAACATTCATCTGTATTCCTACTTGATACGAGTGGCTACCATGTTTTGACTGCTGATAGTATTTTCGCTGTTATGATAATTGTTATGTTATTAACTGTGGGTTACTTGACTTGTGTGATTGCTATGCTCACTTTCTAATTAATTTCTTCCGCTTGCTTTTAGTTTTCTGTTTGGCTTCTATGTATTATGATTTCCCGATTAATTGTATGCCTGGTTATTTAGATGTGCTTATGTATATGTCATCGATGTGTTACTTGCTTTGTTCTCCTCTACTATCTGTTTTTTCTGGATATCTATTACTATTGTATTCTGCAGGTTCCTCATTGACTCATTGTTTCCCTTCCGCTGCGATCTTGTTATTATTTCCTTTGTTTCATATCGTATTTATGATTTTGTTTAGCTTTCGTTTTGTTATATCTGTTCACTGGGATTTTTAAGCTCAGCCGCATTTCTTTTCCTGCGGCAGGTTTTAGGTTGGTAGATGGGCTCTGATGGGCTGAGAGTTGGATTATCTGAGTGGACCGACCCTAGTTACCTTATTATTTTGGGACTTATTTTGTAGAGCCATTGTTTCAATTTTCATTTCTTTTTGATATATTGGATTTTGTAATCTTCTTTGTAAGTCATTCGTTTATATGACTTGGTATTTCATTTTGTAAGGTTTCCGTTTGTAAAATTTTATTTGTATGTTATGATATGACACCAGAATGTGACACTTCTACCCTTGTCGGGTTGGGGTGTAACAATTATGGTATCAGAGCAAAGATTTCGTCTTGTTAACCTTAGGATTGACCTGTGAGGACTGGGTAGACATTAGGCTTCCGTCTGTTCTGATCTCTTTCGATTCCTTTTGTTTGTCGTTCAAATTTGACTTCGATATTCTTTTATCTTCGCTGATTTGACCTTCTCGTTTTTGCATTTGATTTTGTTTGTTTTATCTTCGCACATTCGTTTGTCGATCGATAGATGGAGATTTCTCGTAGAGCCAAAGATGATGGTGCCGACCCTACATTGCTGCAACAATTTCTGGATAGGTTCGTGAAACAGAAGCTGCACCCGATCGTGATGCTGCTGGAGACATCAGGATACTGCTGAAGGGAGCTGGACGGATCAACCAAAGGCTCAAAGACGGAGACAAGATTCAAATGGTGGACGCTTGCAAGATGTGTGAGCAGAAGAACTATGACCAGCATACTTTAGACGTGCGGAGAAGCTACTACCAAGACCCGGGTATATTGTGGTCAAACAGTTCAATCGTTGAGATGCTGAGAAGATTCATCTACTTCATATGTTTGGGCGCGACTTGCGTTACTCTGATTTGTTTGTCACGCGTTTTGAGGTGGTTTGATATTTTGCTATGTGATTTTGATCGCTTTATATTTGGATCGTCAGTAATGAGTCATGAGGAACCGTTTCGAGCAAGTTGGTGGCCTTCTTTCTTTTTTATTATGGTAAGTTGGTTTGATATATTATATGCTGCATGTATGAGAATCTGGTTTGTTTTGGTATGTTATTGCTGCATGTTTGTTATCTGTTTTGTTGTGATATTGGTTGTGTGGTTTATCATGACCTGAGACAGAATATGATGACAATAAAGACTTGTTATGTGATGCAAGTATTATGACGCCTGATCAACGTGATAATACCGAGATCATATAATTTGAACTTATTGAAATAATATGACATCTTGGGAAATGCCTGGGGTTGGTACGTGAATGGACTAGGGCTTATATCCGTTACTGTCACTCCTCATGTTCGTTTGGAATTCTGTACCTCTTTGCCAGATTCTCGTCGACATCCGTTAAGTATACGTTTTGTACGCTTTGGAACCGAAATCGTTACGATATGTGTGAAACTATGGATTACTATGTCTGCCTTTAAACTGATACGTCTCCAGGTACTTCTGCGACTTCAATTTTCGAGGACGAAAATTTTCTTTTAGGGGGGAAGAATTGTAAAACCCTAAATTCCGGTTTCCCGTTTTACGTCTAATTTAAAAAATTTAACCTAAGTTCTAAGCAATTTAATTAATGATACAACTATATATAACTCATTCGAAATACAAAATATGTATAAATCCTAAACTTAACTATAATAAAACGGTATGCTTTATTTTCCCTAAGCTCCTACACATTTAATGTTTCATTACACCCAACCTACTATATAAAATCAACATATGCACTTATGTATATATAGAACTATATCACATGTTTTATATGAATAAAACCTCAATAAAAAAACCAAAAAAATAATAATAATAAAGGCAATTTATTTGTATCGTTAATGATATCCTATGCATGGGCCAAACAAGAAGTATATCATTTTTAATACTCGTATAATTCAAGACCACTAAATCAGAACATATATTTTATAATTTTAGCCTTGCTGATTATAGAATCTTATCTTAAAATTTTCATGAAACCAATAAGTAAAATGGTAAAATTATTTGGTTAAAAGATAAGTTTAAGCCAGTTATACCAATAAGTATACCACTAAAATTTTCATGAACCAGTTATATTTTTGTATGCGTAAATTATCTTTTTTGAATAAAAGATAAGTTTAAGCCAAAACTTGAAAAGGATTGAGTCTCCCTAATTTTCGGCAGTCACTACCCCAAATCTCTCATATATTAAAAAAACCGAATATCACATTTGTTAACACTTAAAACCCTAAACTCCATTCTAAGAGGCTGCCATTTTTCTTTTCTCCAAGAAATAAAGAAGGCGAGGGTAGCAGTTGGTTGATCGTTGTGGCTAACCTATATTGGTGATCAGTTAGTGATCGATTTTGGTTTGGTCGAGTGGTATAATCTCCTCATTCGTTTCTTGCTGTCACGTTAAGGTATCCCATCTTGATCTTGTGTCTTTGCTCGACATTTAAACACAAGTATACATAAGATATAATGAAATCCTTATATATGTGAGTCGACTTCTGTTTTGTTTGGCCAATCAAATACGTATATGCTGTTCATATTTTAGCCAATGTAATGAGATCTAATGTGACCTAAGTTTGACAATGTAAAATGTATACAACCTGAAAAAAAAGAAAGAAAAGAAAATGGAGATGTTTGTATGCATTTATGTGTCGACTTGTATATATGTTTGGTCATGCGAATGTGTTGTGTATCATGAGGGTTTTTGCCAAATAAATCAGACAAAAACATCTCAATTGTATGACCTTAAAAATGATCATCGTATTGACCTTTTATACTGATACAAATCAAAGAGCATAAACATGGGGTGAGTGCTTACTCGTATGTTAACTTTGAGGGTGACCGTGGGAAAATTGGTTGGGTCGTTTGGAGTTTTAAAGGTGTGTCGGGAAAGTCGAACCGGAGGTTAATCATAATATATTTTTACTAAGTCGTGAATGTTGATTGTTTGAACCGCGAACGAGCTTGAATATTGATCGAACATGTATATGAGAAATTATATATGAAGCGTATAAGTCTAAAATGAGTATATAAAACTACACTTAAGTTATATATAAATTATTTACATTTTGAATCTTAAGTTCTGGTCACTATCTCATGCAAACCCTGAACTTTGTCAAGTTGTTAATTTTGACCTTAATTTTTAGAATCTATCATATTTGACCTCTAACATTGCTATATTGTCATATTCAACCTTTAAATTTACCATTTATCATTTGTAACCCCTAGGTTTGGCTAATTATTAATTATTACCCTAAAGTATTTATTTCGGTCCATTACTAAAAATGAGAATATGCTTAATAACTCTAAAAAAAATATTAATATGATTTATATAAGCAATAAATCCGTTATGACTTAAATGAGCTAATAAGTATTAAACGAAACGTGATCCGTGTAGATTCGTTGAAGAAGACGTGGAGTTGTTTCCTTGTGTTCATTCATTCATTTGCTTTTCTTTCATTGGCGTTAAGGTACATATATTCTATCCCTTTTCAGAACGGGTTTCGCTTATGATATTCCATTGCTATGATTCATTTGTTATTGACCCTCTGATATTGAACCTTTGATATGGACCTTCTGATTATAAACTTATTCTATGAACCTTTGATATTGAACCATTGCTATGAACCTCTGAATTGTGAACCATTGATATTGAACCTTTGATTATGATGACTTATATATTGCTACACTGTGGACCTTTTGCTTTGACCTGTCAGTTTGATACCCGAGCCATTAACTAGGCATGTGGTTCCATGTCCGTGTCATTGATGCACCAATGGCATGACTCTAGTGTGGTTGAGTGATGTTCCACACCGTCCCTGTACTGTACTGATTATGCTTGCTTCATTGTTATTGTTATGGCTACTATTGTTCTGCAGGGGCGTATGGATGCATCATAGATTTGTACTGTACTGTTACTGATATATATGTTGTTCTGGTGATGTGGTGTGTATGTGTAATACACCCCCTCACATTCTGGGAGCTAGCTACTCCATTGGTTACTGAGGTCTCCCCTCCTATTGGTTTGGTATTCCGAGGTCACCCCTTCGAATACAATGGCTACTATTGGATACTTGGCTGCTATTGCCACTATTGATATTATTGTATTGTATTGTTGGCTCGGGATAGATTTCTGACAACCCTTACACTTTTGATATACCTATATTGTACCTTCTGTATCCCCCAACGCACCATATTCTGTATTAATTGTCCATTACTCAATACCCTTATGTGACTCACTCTACTACCATGATATATATTCCATTGCATTAATTTATCATACTCTTATTCTGTTACTTCAGACTATCATTCCATTCACGTACTGGGTCATTATATGTTTATTGAATTTGATTATGCTATTCATGTTTTATGTGGCTACCGTTTACCCTGATACGATATGATTAATATGCGATTATATGATTCACCTGTTGTCATCTGACTATATGTTACCTTATTGTTAGGTGACCATTTGATTTGTCTGGTGACCATGCTAGTGTGTACTCGGCTGTTTTATCTGTTTATCATGTATACTTTCGTGTAGTTAACCTCGTGGACTATGATTATCCGTTAGTATCTTTAGCTGCTAATTGTTGACCTGCCATATTCACACTCTTGCTTATGCCACTGTTTGAGGATGTAAATGTTTCAGCCTATGTTATCCGTCTAGTTAATATGTTTAGTTGCCCTGCTATGTCCTTAATTTATTCAATTATAATGTTCATGTTGTATTCCTACTTGATACGAGTGGCTACCATGTTTTGACTGCTGATAGTATTTCCGCTGTTATGATACTTGTTATGTTATTAACTGTGGGTTACCTGACTTGTGTGATTGCTATGCTCACTTTCTAATTAATTGCTTCCGCTTGCTTTAGTTTTCCGTTTGGCTTCTATGTATTCTGATTTCCTGATTAATTGTATGCCTGGTTATTTAGATGTGCTTATGTATATGTCATCGATGCGTTACTTGCTTTGTTCTCCTCTGCTATCTGTTCTTTCTGGATATCTATTACTATTGTATTCTGCAGGTTCCTCATTGACTCATTGTTTCCCTTCCGCTGCAATCTTGTTATTGTTTCCTTTGTTTCATATCGTATTTCTAATTTTGTTTAGCTTTCGTTTTGTTATATCTGTTCACTGGGCTTTTTAAGTTCAGCCATATTTCTTTTCCTGCGGCAGGTTTTAAGTTGGAAGATGGGCTCTGATGGGCTGAGAGTTGGATTATCTGAGTGGACCGACCCTGGTTACCTTATTATTTTGGGACTTATTTTGTAGAGCCATTGTTTCGATTTTCATTTCATTTTGATATATTGGATTTTGTAATCTTCTTTGTAAGTCATTCGTTTATATGACTTGGTATTTCACTTTGTAAGGTTTCCGTTTGTAAAATTTTATTTGTATGTTCTGATATGACACCAGAATGTGACACTTCTACCCTTGCCGAGTTGGGGTGTTACATGACCTAAGCGAAATAATCACCATGGGTTGGAAAGGCCCTGAGGTCTGACCAGAGAAGTCAATCCAAATGTGGCATAGACTAAAATTAACAAATAGGTATGCACATAAATGTGGTAAAAGTCGTGTATAAAGAAGCATGCAAAACAACTTTGTAACACTAATTTTAAAAACATTTGGTAATGACACTATAGTGATCATCATGGTTCACGGTAGCTCCAATCGAACTCACAGGAAGGCAGAGGACCAGGTCAGCGCTAGGAAATAACCGGAAATCCTTTCGGTGTGACTGCGTGCACCTCCTTAAACCCCCTTTATAGTTTGTTCTAGTGGGTGAGCCGTTAATCCCAAGTGTCCATAGCGTCTAGTTTTTAAATTCATGAAAAACTTGTTTAAATAGTTTAGGTCACTTTATTTAACAAAAATAATTTTCCACGAAACAAATAGCATGTCACAATGAGCATGATATTTAGGCGTGTAAATAAAGACCAATATTGATGTTATGGTTACGATATGTATTATTCCATATTGCATACAATTAGGTGTAAAAAAAACAAGTAACAATAATGCACATAATGGAATCACAAACATATAAGTATAAACATCAATATATAAACACATATTGTTCCGAGTTCTCTCGCGAGTCTTCCCCAAAAGGAGAACCATAAGACCGTCGCTAGGTGCAATACCTAGATCGCCTCATACATCACAAAAAGCAATTGAGTGGGTCTTGTGGCCGGAAAAACACATAAAAAGCATGGCAAACTAAATTAACAATTAATTATACTATTTTATGTATTTAATAAACAATATGTAATTCTAATTATCAATATAATTCTAATTAACAATTAACTAATTTTAATTAACAATTAATTCTAATAAACAAATTAATTCTAATTAACAAATGAATTTAATTTTTGTGTGTCTTGTTATTTTTTTTATTAATAATTGACAGGTATTGCATATAGTTATTAAAAAAATAAAATAAATAACTAAATTAGATTTCATGCAGCCTTTTAAACATGTTTATTAAAAGAAACGTGTAACCCATAATCGCAAAAACGAGATATCTCGTGATGCCACTGTTGGGATTTTATAATCTAGTTAACCAAGTAACACAACGAGTACGCAGCGGAATTGGATCTAGTTTATGCAATTAGGTTAACACATAATTAATAAACAATAATAATAAAAGGTAAATAGAAAACTAACCTTTGGCGCCAACTGCACGCTATCAACGAACAATGAAACCAAAGAAACTAAGTATCTGAAATAGATACCTCTACGAGTAGCACACGCAAACACTAAACCAAGTACGTTCGATTAGATGCTAGTCGAGAACGTTTAACCCATCAACACCTTGAATTACTTGAATACCACGAAAAAGAAAAACCCCAAGAACTTTTCTTTCTTCCTGCCCGTTGTCCTGGTGTCCGAGAACGGCTTTCAAAACACCCCCGATATCAGACAATGATGTTCGATATATATATACTATGTGTTTCTGTCCAAGATCTGTCCAACGAACTAGGAAAATCTTAAACCCTTCTATGCTTCTGATCGCATGGAACTAGCAAGGAATAACCAAAATAATACTTTGACACAACTTGGATCATGTAACTCGCAAGTGCAAAGATTGAATTAAAACCAATAAGTCATAATCGTTTTGTATTAAAACCGATCGGCAAAAGTACAAGCTGATTGGATAAATTTCCTTTTGATAGTATATCATATTAATAATGCATGTGTCGTCATATGCATGTGATGTTTAGGGATATACATACTGTCGCATGGTTTGACAATAAAGGATATCAATGAATCGCGTTTTTTTTTTTTTTTTTTTTTTTCATTAAAAACGCATGGGTGTTTATTTATATATACATATAAACCAATTATGACTTGGGCTCAAGACTTGCATGCGAACACAAACCCTAACACTCCCGATCAGTGTGTCTCTAGGCCCAAGGCAAACACCCAATCGACCCAAGCTAAATGTAAGAACATCCCATGGGTCGTTTGATATGATCGGGTCATATTCATGCATAAAAGGGTCTAACGTATTCAAGTTCAAACGTTCGTCACGTACTCTCGTATTTAACGTGTGTGCCCTCATAGACTCACACACTTCTAGTCGTTTACGTGTGTTTTAAACTCCCACATACCAACACTTATGAATAATCCATTATTATGCCACTTGTAGAAGAATTATGACAGACCAAAATGTGTTTGTGTAATAGCTTATGAACAATATCTTTGTAATTCAATATTAAATTAATCATCTTTATTCGTACATGGATAAAAAAAAAGAGAAGCTAAGAAAGAAAACCTTGCAAACAAAGAAAGATGCCCCACAAGAACAAAAACCCCACAAAGCTAAAGCTAAAAGCACACCTACAGTCATGAAGAAGAGAACAGCCAAGCAAAGACTTGCTGTGCAATCAGCCGAGGATGATGATGAACTTACTAGAGATTATCGCCTTTTTAAAAAGCTGAAAAAGGGCGTCATTACTGAAACCGAATTTGACAAGGAACTGGAATTGAGGATATGCGTTAAGACTATGCTTGGCCTGTTGGTTTGTATTCAAAATCTCGTGACAACGTTTATCAATTTCTATGTAAAAGGGCATTGGTAACTTTGACTGTATCAATTTCTAGCAGCAGTTCTAATGATATTTTTATTGTACTGAAATTTTCACTCTCAAATATGATGGTTGACCTGAATGGCGATGCGGATAGCGGATTAGACTGTGACTCACACATAAAATAGCCACATTATTGGTAACTAAAACAGTCATTTTTAAATTTAGCGACTCTTGTAGCGACTTATCCAGTGAGGTATTTATAAAACAACATCACAAATGGCGACACGAAACAACCTATGTCGCAAATTTACAGCGACGTATTATGAGAAGTCGTTACACTTGTCGCTGTTTAGAGACATGTTTTAGTAGTCGCCAAAATCAGCAACTCGTTTCCAGCGACTAATCATCTAATGCCGCTAAACATGACGCTAACGTAAAATGCATCGCTAGTTGCGTCGCTATAAATGACGCTAAAAGGCGTTTTTCTTGTATCATGTTGAACTTTGAAAATCATTTTAGTTATTAACTTGTAAGAGTGACATTTATTTTGAGGTAAACAATTATAATTTGATATGGAATGATTAATTATTGATATAAGATATCATGGAAGGGAGCGTCTCCAAAGTATGTTATTTTATTCTTACAATATTAATATTTTTTGGGCCACTTTGGTAGCCCGTTTTGTTGCATTGTCCACTTTAGCCCTTTTTTTTCCCATCTATGGTATCTTATATCAACCAGCTTCTACCGGCTTTGGGTTTCTCAGATACTCCAGATACATTTCGTCTCCTTTTCACCAACATCCAGATCTAACGAAAGATAATATGTGTAAGGTTGCTTTGAACTTTATTGATTTTAATTTCGTTTTTGGAAGAATTAGGGTGTCGGCTAAATTAGGGATTTTGTTAATTTGATTTTTTGAAAACTTAGGATTTCAATTAGATTTGTATTGTTGAGTATTTTTTTAGTACTTATGGTGGTTTCATGGTGATTGGTGAGATTGGTTTGCATATTCTGGATTTATAAGCTGTTGGTGAAAATATTAGGGTTTCATACATTGGAGCCGCTCCCTCCTATAATATCTTATATCAATTGGGGCTTTTGTTAGTGAGTTGTGTTCGCATGTTGTGGATTTCAAAGATGTTAGTCTTAACGTGTTATATGCATCTTTTGAATACTTTGGGGTGTGAGGTTTTTGTTGTCTGTTTTTTAGTTTGGTTATAAAGTAATGCGGGTTTGTGTTTTACTTATGGTTGTGTTAGGTTTGGAAATGTGGCCTTGAGTAGAATTTTGGTTTTGCTTTGTGGTGTTTGTCTCCCTCATCTGCCCCTTTCTTGGCAGGGCATCACGGTAATGATAAGGATTTAAAACATACTCTTTTAGGGGGTCATTTAAGCCCTATTTCGACATATTTTATATCCGTTACTGCTTAATTTCGTTCCTTTTTACTTTTTAAGTATTTTGGGAGCAAAATGCTGTAATGAAGCATATTTGGACGAAAAGGAGCAAACACATGAAGAAAATGGCAAAGTCAAGATCGAAGCCGCTCAAGACTGATCAGCAGAACCTAACTGCGTCCCATCCAAAGGGCGACTTCGTCCCTCTATGAAGACCTGATCAAAACATGCACGAGACGGCTCAGTGAAAATTCTGGTCATATAGCCTGACGGCTTCACACTTTACATATGAAGAGCGTTACTCACAGTTTTCACTCCAGACGGCCCGAATCTAGAATCAAGATGACGTCTCAACTAAAGACCGACGGCGTCACAACTCTCAAGTGACGTTGTCCCTTCAATGACTTAGCCCAGACGAAACCCTAATGACGGCGACCTGACGGCGTCCCATGCAAAAGGTGACGCCGTCGCGATTGTAAATCTATATATATAATTCGATTTTTCTGTATTTAAGAGGTAGATTTTTGGACAGCAAACCCTAACTCAGTTGTAGTCCGACTTGGACAGTATCTAGGGTCCCATACCCTATTTTACACATCAAAATAAGTTTGTTAATCCAATTTAAAATTTTGTCTATCTCATATTCTATTGATTGTGTGTATGCTTGCTTGTCTATCATGCCTAGCTAAATTACTTGTGTGTTTACTTAGATCTATAAAACTTAGTTATTGATTGTTGTTAGGTTATTTATTGTCTTAATTGAATTTGGCTTAGGAGTGCAACTAGGCTTTCATTGTGTTTAATGCTTGAGTACGCTTAATGATGATATGGTTCATGGATGAAATAGCTTAGGCTTGTCGACTCCGTGAGTCATATACGAGAGATAACCTCAAAGAACTAGGGACTACGCATACCCAACGACCTTTAGGAATACAACGCGTTAAGATAAAGGACGTGACAACTCAACCAACCAATAAAAGATAACTAGGGAGTAATAGTATCTAAGTGAACACATCTTTAATCATCATACGAGCACACTTCAATTAGACATAGCTATCCGTAGTAATTAGATAATTAGATAATTAGTTAAAGTAGAGTAATCGGTAGAAGTACAACCCCCAAACCAATTGCCCCGAGATTTTACCTTAGCTTTCTAAAAAACCAGACAAAAAAAAAAAAAAAAAAAAAGAATCATCCTCAACCCCACCTTCTCGTCATATATTTCTTACTAGCATTCCTATTCCCCTAGAGAACGATATCAATCCCTGAGGCTTACCCCATACTACACTACAACGATTAGGTTCACTGCCTAGGAGGTTGAAAAACTTGCTCGAAGAAAAGGAAGTTTCCTTGACCCCGAACGCGCCTTCCGCGCGCATCAAGTTTTTGGCGCCACTGCCGGGGAATAGAATAGCTAGTTAGATCTCTATCTCATTTAGGTTCCCTTGATTGATTCCTATCAAGTAAGATTTTTTCTCATTTTCATTAGCTTCCTTGTTGTCTATCCCCCTTCTTCGTGTTTTTATTCGTAACCTTATCACTTTTCATCATGGAAGGCGATAACCTACCACCAAATCAATCACTTCCAATAAACCCACCACAAATTGACCCGCCAAGAGGCCGTACTCTTGGTGAATACTCTAGACCGAGCCATCAAGGCTATAGGAACACCATTGAGCTCCCCGTTCAAGCTCAAACTACGGCCCTACGATCCGACACCATCCGGTTGGTGCAAAACGGATGTGCATTCCATGGACTTCGTTCCGAAGATCCTAATCAGCATCTCAAGGACTTCCTTAAAATCGGTGACTCTATCGACCTTGATGCTACCACACGGGAGACCACGCGCTTGCGTCTCTTCCAATTCTCTCTACGTGACCAAGCTAGTAATTGGCTTGAGCGACTTCCCGCCGGATCCATCTCAAGTTGGGATGATCTCACCACTTGTTTCCTCGCCCAATTTTTCCCACCGGGGAGAACTACCAAACTAAGGAACGACATCTTGATGTTCTAACAACGTCAAGCCGAAACTCTCTATGAGGCATGGACTCGATTCAAGGACTTGCTCTATAAAGTCCCTCATCACGGCATCGATCTTTGGCTTCAAGTACAAATCTTTTACGATCATGTCAATCCCTCCACTCGACAAACCATTGATTATGTCGCCGGTGGAAGGCTAAGTAACCTCGATGTTGAAACATGCTGGGAAGTCATCGAAGAATTAGCACAATACGAAGAAGAATGATGGGAAGATCTGGTACTCCCTGAAGAAAATAGTTGGAATCCCAAGAACAACTATTTAAGATTATGGAGGCACAAGTGAATGAATTAATGGAAATGACCACACGTGATTATAAGAAAGAATTTCGTGAACATGTGGACACGATCAAGGAGTTTTTGCTTCCAAGAAAATCGCGACAAGATGAATTCGAGGACATAATGTTAACATTCGTCAACAACCAAGAGAAATAAATACAACGCCTTGAAGCTCACATGAGAAAAACCCATGACACTTTCTTGGAGCTAGCTGACAACTTCATGATGAACACCGCGAAGAAATCGCAAGGAATGTTGTACCTAGAAAGATCGAAAAGGTATACGCAATACCAGAGCTCGTAGGTATAATTCTTGAGCCCTTTTCAATTCTAATAAACAAGACAATTCCTCTCAAGGACTCACAAATTTGCAAGAACTCGTGTCTCAACGCTCCTTGCATAAAAGAAACATTTCCTAGAGACGTGTTCATTGCAAGGGTGCAAGTTTCACTTCCCAACTTCCATGACATAAGGAAACGTTCTTCTGGTTTTAAACCAGGCTCAAAAGGTCCTCACACCCAATACTTCAATATTCCTAGAATCCCCGTTAGAAGACAATTTAACATGTTTGTTGCTCACCATTATGGAGATTGCAAGTGGATTGACAAAATGAATTTTAAAATAAAAACCATAAGTTTTTTCAAAAATAGTAACAAGATTTTTGATCCAGGCGGTTCACAAAAACAGCCTATTTTTGTAAAAAAATTGTCGTGACGCCGTCACCACGCAAAGGGTGACGCCGTCGCGTTGACAGATCAGTTAAATAAAAACATCACCCATCTCTTTCACTCTCTACCCTACACATTTTATCCACCCCACACTTCACCAATACGAATTCTCCAAGTCAATTTCACCAATTTGCATCATCAATCTCTACAAGGTAAGTAATTTTCATTGATCTTTGTCTACTCAATTGCTCTATTCCTCTTTTAATTTTGATTCCCCCTTTGATCCAAAACCCTCCCAATTAAATTGATTAATGCTAAATGTCTCCTATGAATCTTGTTAATTAGGCTATAGATTAGGCGAATGGTAGTGTTGTCATGTGGGTTTGATTTTGAGAGAAGCTTTGGAAGGCTCAGGGACTAAACCACCTTGCCATTGCACCCTTTTTGTTGCAACAGGGGTGTTTGGGTTAAGGGTTATGGTTAAAAACCTGGATTTTTCCCTCGCAAATGTTGGATTTGAAAATTTTCTGGTTGGGACGGCGTCAGCCCACTGGCGTGACGCCATCAAAACCTTCTGATGTTGTTTAGCAGTTTGATCACTACTCATTTGTTCCCAATTTTTGATTCCTTGTTTCAGAAAATGAGCAAGAGGTCGAGAAGAACCAAGGGAATCTTCCGGCACACAAGAGAGTGTTGCCAACATCGTGTTGGGTTGGGGAGTGTTTGACTCGGACGCACCCACAACCGCTGCAACGAATTGCTCCACCAAACTATTGACTCAGGGATAGTTCGGGATTGTGATTTTCTTAATGATCATGATCTTGCAAGGGATTTCAGAAACAACATTAGGAGGGACAAATTTACCGACCCTCAATGGGAAAGATTGTTTCGCATTTATGAGCCCGTTTACATTGAGTTGGTGCATGAGTTTCATGCTTCTTATTCCATGAATGTTCTTACTTGTAGGGGGAGTATAGATTTCCATGGCCTACGGTTCAGATGGGGTGGAGTTTGGAGGAATATGTTTGTTTTGGAGTTTGGTTGGAGAGTGGGGTTGTATTCTGAGAGGGACGCTGAGAGCCCTGTGTTTAGAGCTAGCTTGGGTGCATGATTGGCCACTAGGGAAGATATGTGGGGGATTCAGTTTTGGAACACGTTGGCCAACCGGGAGTACATGACTGGGAGTACCCTTGCCTCACAGATTGAGACCCGTGAACGAGGCTCGCGCACCGCTGCATTGCTTTCACCATAGCGGGGCGCAAGGACACGATTCATCGTGTCACTTTGCCGGATCTGTTCTATCTGTACTGCATGTATGCTGATGATGTGTACTGCAACATTCCGTACTGGTTGGCCAACTATCTGAGGAATGCTAGTGGTATGAGGCAGGCAGATAGGGTTTATGGTGGTATGTGCGTCACCAAGTTAGCTAAGTCCTATGACATTCTGAGAGGGGAGGTTCCTATGTACCTCAATGTTGTGGCAGAGCCCAAAGTTGTTAGAGCTAAATCTTTGAAGGCCATGGATATCATCATGGACATAGAAGGCGCATATGCATGGTACCGCCCTCGGCCCGCAAGGACGATGATGAGGATGATGATGATGACGAGCAGCAGTAGCAGCAGCTGCAGCCGTAGTACCAGCAAGGGGATGGAGCAGGTAGCTCCGCTGACGCCTACAGGCACATGTCCAGCGGGGATTGGCAGGCCCACCAGGGAGCATGGATGGGCAGGATGGATACGTGGATGGCTTAGCAGCACCAGCGGGCTAACTGGACGTATGATCACACCATTCGACAGATGCAGTACTTGTCCATGCGTGATCATCTTGAGCCTCATCTGCAGATCGATACATTCCCCGAGTGAGAGGAGGATTACCCACCCTACAGGTACACTGGCCACATTCCCCCAGGCTATGACTACCGTTATAGACCCCCCGATCAGTGATTTGTGTGTTTGTTGATTTTGTTATGAACAAGTATGATTGGATGTTTGTTAAGACAATTTAAATTTGGGTTTGTAATAGTTTAGTATTATCTTGACACAGTTGATGATGTGGTGACATGGAACAATTTATTACGTATGTATATGTTTATGATGTGGATCATTTATTTCTTGTTTGGTTGTTTTATTTTTATGTTTATATATTGTTAGGTCACTAGTTTTACAAACACAAGCTTATAAGAAAGAGATAAGGCGATTGAACAAGTTATACACACACACACACACGTTAGTAATAATACGGTTTAAGCAAAGAGAGTGAATGAGAGAATAACTTGAACAACCAACCTTCAAATGAAGGTTTACATAAGGTATTTATAGGAGGAAAGCTAGGGCAACACTCCTAGTTTCCATCCTTTCCTTAATGGACTAAGGCCTAGGCTTATGGGCCTTCTACATAAGCCTAAGGATAATTGCAAACTTAAAGGCCATAATAAAGCTAACTATTACATATTAATTACAAACACTTGATTATGGTTTAGGAGTGATTCCAACAATCTCCCCCTCAAGTGTTGGTGATGAACGGTGAAGGCGTTGATGTAATAGTAGCGTTGACGTCTTCTGACATTCTTCTTTCTTGTGAGAAGATTTGCCTTGATTCGAACAATCTCCCCAGTGTAGAGAAATTGTTTTCTTTAAACGGTTCTGCTTTGACGTCATCATTAATCTTTGTTCTTTGATCATTGTTCTTTGTGATGAAAGTGATAGTATGTTGTTGTTGTCAGCATCAAATCTGCCTCAGGTCTGCTTCGCCGCTACAGTGTCTCCACGTCATTCTTCAACATGCTCACACGCTCTTTGACGTTGGAATACAGTACTGATGAAGTTCTTTAAGTCTTTAACTTTGTAGATTCTTTGACTTGATGAAGAATCATCTGATCGTTGTGTTGCTTTTGGATAGAACTTCCATTAGTAATGATGTTGGCGTGAGCATGAGAAGAATCTGCACGATCATCCCGCTCCGGAGCTTCCATAAGAAGAAAACATTTAAAACGGTTAGTAATAAGCGGATTCCGGCACTTACAAGTTTAAACTTCGAGAGTGTTAACAGCATAGTGTGAAAACACAATTCTAATTCTTACAAAGGCCGTTCCTGAATCGGAGTCCCACAAGTGAGATAACACGATGTACCGAAGTACACCTACGATTCAGATGAGTCGCCGAGGTACACCGAAGCATCACCTCACGAATGTAGACCGTTTGAGACCACTAAGCGTAATCCACGGGGAGTTACCGAAGTGACCTGCTGTCAGGGCTGTTTGATGTTGACCCTGGCAGGAGTTTCCATTCAATCACTGAGGATCACAATTGTGAACCTCGCATAAATGTTCTCGACAGATTGCTAAGATCTGTGAAGGACTCGATAATGTATCACTGAAATTCTTATTGTTGAACGTCAAGTGATGAAATGTCAAGTGTACCTAAGAGATCTTTTGATGAATCTCGTGGCTCTAGACTCAATAGTGCGTTTTGGTTTTCCTGAGCGGAGACTAGGGAGAGGGTCTCCTTCTTCAATACCAGCGATCTCTAAGAGAAAGCCAATAGTTTACGTAGGGTTCCCTGTGAGAATGAAACAAGCTTCTGTTAAGAGAAACTTGAGTGGCTAAGAAGGTTTAGTGCATGCGTCACTGGGTCCATGACGACTTTTAATCTTCAATACCGGCGTCACTAAGTGACAACCAGTAGCATATGAATTGAACCCGGTGTCTTCCCTAAGTTGAATAATCTGGAGGGCTATTTCTTTTCACCCTTTTCTTTGCATTTCTTTTTAATTCTTCAACTCCTTCTTTCTCCGATTCTCATTTTCTCCTTTTTATAATCATACCTAAGGACTTCTAAATTCTAACTGTTTGAGATGTCCTTGGGTAGATCCCTCCGGCTCTGGCGGATCATAGGACGGTTATTCCTAACCTTAGTCACCTTATAACTCCATGACTAACCTATGTTGCCATAAAACCATTTTGTATCACTGAAAATGAAATCTCTCACAGTGTTTATGATTAAAAAACGTTTTGAACCACTTGTGAAGATAATATTTTGCATAAATACTCCCCCTCCACATGTGCTTAAGAGTTTTAATGGTTAAATGCACAGTGAGGTAAGAGCACACACATTTTGAATTGATCCACTCGAGATAAACAATCCCCCGCGAGACACGGTTACGTTGCATAGTTAAAGAGTTACATTGTCAGCTTTTAGGTGACAACTAGCTCTAATAACTACCTTGAAGGTGTAGACAAACCTCGAAAGGTTGTCAAACCCGTCAGAGTTCATGTCTATCAAGAGTTTCTCGAATGGTACATTCTACTCAGACAAGTCCTTTGCGAGACACGTTTACATCACTGGCGAACTAGCTTGAAATTATTACCCGTCCAGGACAAGTCTTTTCGAGTTGCTAACAGTTAAGCATCGTTAATTCGTTGGTTAAGTCTGAAGCACACAGATTCATTTTACACAACATATTTCTTATCACACATTTTCTCCCCCTCAAAAATGGCATATAAAAATGTTATTTTTGAACGGTTGAGAATAAATATGACCATTTCGAGTGTTGCGGGAAAAATGACCACTGTGAACAATTTGTGAACAAAGTTTTAAGTCAAGTACTCCCCCTCAACAAGTGATATAAACGGTTGAGGTTTTGAAAATCATAAGGGAAAGTACTTGTTCTTTTGAGCAAAACCTTGAGAAGTGAAAGGTTTGATGGGTTTTACTCAAAAATAAGAAGCTTTCGCTCCTTATATAAGGATTGTGGCACTGAAGCGTACCACAGGGTCCTTTATTTACAAGTGCGGGTTGTACACTGTTATGTGTGCACAAGCCATAGACATATTAAAATCACACATCCAAAATTATATGAAAGAAACAATTCAAGGGGTACCAGGAAGTGCAGTGATGTTCCCAGGAGTGCGCACAGGGTGTTGAAAGCCGGTTATGTTAATCCTGGGTCGACCACCGACATAACTCTCCAATCGTCTGATCTGATCCCTTCGAAACAACCGTTCATCAATCATTGTGATGATCCGTCTCACATCCCTCCTTTCCTGAGAATTCCAAAGCTTAGGAGACCCAATTTTCTGGCGTATATCCTTCAACCTGTACGCCATTCCATCCCTAACCAGCTTCAAAGTATGATCCCCGAACTTGTGGAGCTCGCTACACGCCATTAAGCAGTTTCTTTGAAGTTCACTACGGTAAACAACGCCGAAAGGTTTGCTGATGAGTGTATATTGAGATAGCTGGTTGATATCGGGAAGATCAAGCATTGGAGGAGTGAAGTTGACACGCGTCTGATAAGATTTAACAGCCAGCTGGAGATCTTCTACACGTTCCTTGATGACAATGCGTCTTATGAAGATGAGAAGTGACTTGATAAATTTGCGTTGTACTTCAGTTGAGAATTGTCTCATGCGACCCTGTACTTTTGCAAGGTACATGTCTTCGATGTCATTGAGAGACAAATTCTCAAAGTCAGCTTCAGAGAAAGCATAGTCCCGTTTATCTTGTCGTTTGACTACGATCTTCTTTAGGAATGTGTAGTCCCACTTAGACGAGAGGTCAACGTGTATCATGGCAACGATATCCTTAGAACTATACACAGCATGTTGAGACTTCTGAACCTGACAGCTTCAGTAGTAGATTCGTCGGCGTTCGCCGCTGATGAATCCCATACAATGCATCTCGGTCGTATGCTTCCACTGTGTTGGAGAACAAGTGATTGGCACGTTCCTCAATGGCTATGCAGTTTGAGTAGACAGCTGCTGGGAATGGAAGTGTCAACGATGTAGCGTATTTTCTTGAACCATCGCCACCGTGTAGAAGAAAATCCAAGTCTTTGTTGAAGAAGTATCTGAAAGGAATCCTTGGTTCAGCTGGTTGGCCAATTGTTGGTAGAGGTTTGGTCCAATCGGTGTAGTATGGAGGGTTGTCCGTGTGTGAAGTCAATGTTTGCTTCCCGGTTGAGCCAATCCATGTTGTTAGACATAGCTCGAGCAATGTTTTCAAGGTGATATTCGACCTCAAGGGCACTTTCAGAGCTGTCTTTTAGAAGTTGAAACGCTTCATTCTTTATTCGCTTCAACTCAGATTTCGTCATTTTCTTCACATGGAACTTTTCTTGCCGAATTTTAGCATGCTCCAATGTAGAACCGTCTACCAAATCCTGACCTTCTTCCGGGTAGGGAGTGTTGTTAACAAGAGTAGCAAACCATTCAAATTCCTCTGTTTTATCGTCATCTAGCCATGATATGACGTCACCAGGCGTCTTCTTCTTCTTCTTCTTTTTTGAAGGCCTAGATGATGATTCTGGTTTCTGAACTTGTTTGGGAGAGGTGGGTTGTTGTAGGGGCTCAAGGACCTCTTCATCGTCACCACCCGTATACTCAAAGTGATCACCGGTTTTCTGAGTCAGGGGTGGTAACTCGGAATCGTCCTGAGGTTTTTCAGTAGAAGAACGAGGAGGAGATCTTTGTTGAGCAGGAGACCGTTGGGGAGGAGGTGGCATGGAAGATGATTCACCAGACTTCTTTTGTTGTTTAGCTTCAAAGATTCTTATCCTGATCCTTATCTTCATCGTCTCTAGGACGTTTAGACTTTTCAGCTTCGAATCTGCATGCTTCTCGGAGTTGGTAGTCCAAATAATGCTTGAAATAGCTTTCCTTCATCGAAGTAAATGTCCCGATCGGTTAGACATTTGTGTGACAAGCTTGGCCACCAATTCATTATCCGAGAAAACTACAGGATCGGATGGATTGATTGTGACGGTTAAGGGCGTTGATCGAATAGTTTGCTTGGCGATCCGCATAAGATTTGGATAAAGTTGTTTGGTGAACAACTCCTTTGTGACTTTAGGAACGCATACTCAGAAGGTACTTTTTCGTGTAGCCTTTGATCATTTCATTCAGTTCCTCTTGACGGTGATTTTTCATGAATTCCTGAACAAACTTCCTTTCTCCTTGCATCTTTTCATTCTCGTCATACAGATGCTGTATGTGATCAGAAAAGAAATTCAGCTTTTTGTTGAGCACGTCTTTCTTTCTGACTTGTTTGACAGCTTTGGTAATCCGTTCATGAGCTTGAGAAACCCAAGATTTAGGTGGTTTCTTCACGGATTTGGATGATGATTTGGTTGACTTCTTGGATGATGGTTGGGAAGAGTGAGATGAAGTGTCTGATGAGGAAGAGACATGAGGATACTCGGGGTCCTTGGGCGGTTCAGAAGTTTCCTTCTGTGAACGTGTAGGACTTTCCAGAAGCATCTTGTCATAATCAGCATTTTTATCTTTCTCAGTCTTCTCAGTTTCAGGTTTCTCAAAATCATATTCGATAGTATCCTCCACAAGCTTTTGTTGTTGCACAAGAGTGGTGGCACCAGATCCCTTATCGGGTCGATTAACCGCATCAGGATCTGGTGAAGAGTGGGCAACACCACTTGATCCTCCGGGGCCACCCATTTGGTCTTTTGCAAATTCTTCAGCTTTTTGAAGGTGTCTGACGATTTTAAATTTCTTCCTGTAGGATTGATTCAGTAGCTCTTCTTCTTCTTCAGAGCTCTCATCATAGGGGACAAGTGCGGGAGTCTTCCCTTTTTCTTTATCAGCTTGAGGACTTGGAGGTTTTGGTACTGAAGGATTGTCATCCTTTGCAGTTTCAGAGTAGGTAATCTCTTCATCTGTGTCAGTACCTTCAGAGCTTTTATCCACAAGCTTTCTTTCGGTTAGGTGTGGGAATAGGTTCAGCTTCCTTTACGGGAACAATCCTTTTACGAGGAGGATTCCTTTTGGGAAGCTTCCTATAACTTTCAGAACTTACTGCATTTCCAGCACTTCCTCTTCTGGTTCTCCGAGTAGGTGTACCAGAAGGTTTTTCATCGAGATGACCAACTTTGCCTTCTCTTACTGCTACTAGATACCTTTTGTACGTTTCAAGCTTTTTGATTTCATCAGTCAGTAGGTGATCAGGTAACACCGCACCTTGTTTCTTTGTAGACGATTCTTTGATTCTGACAGATAATGTAGGTTCAGTCAACATGTCGTGATTGTCTGGGTCATTAAGCCTCTAGGGAATATCAGGATTAAGCCCAAGTGCTCTCTGGATCAAAATCTTTGTGTATCTGACATAGGGAATTTTTGAGCCAAGCTTCTTGTGAAATAACATCATGTCATCCCATATCAGTGCTTCGATTTCAATGTCCTTCTTATTGATCAATGACCGAGAAGACTTGCGTTCGCGAGCTTGGGATGCTCATAGCCACTGTCACGACCAGAGACAGACTTAGTGATGATGATGTAGAGGGTTCTCCACGGTTGAGGAATGTTCTTAAGCTCTACGTGAGAATGCTTGTTAACAATTCCCCGACGCTTCATCATAGCCAATATCAAGCGAAATTGCGAGAACTGTCTCTTCAAGTAGGTGTGGCAAAGAAGTCAGTTGGCACGATGTATGGAATGATAAGTACAGCTCGTAAGTCTGCAGGAGTGATGGTGACTTGTTTGTGATTAAGTGTCACTGTCACTGCACTTTGACCATTGATTCTCTCGCATAGAATTCCGTGAATTGCTGAATGTAGATTTCCGGAACTGTAGCAGAGTGTGAGAGCATGTTCTGGTAGGGATGATTCCTTAGAATATCCACAGCAATGAGACAAGAAGATTCTGAGCATGTGAGGGTGTCAAAATCAACCCTAAGGTTGTTCTTTCCAAGCTTTCTCGGATAACCGTTGGGGAAGAGGTCAGCAATTGTGAGAACCTCAGGTGCATCCACATTCATTTGAGCAGCCATGTCGTGATCTGAAATAACATTAGCCAAAAGAACCAACATATCAAAAGACATAATGTTAGTCAACAGAAGGTTTTATTGTCTAGTTATTGAATATACAGTGTCAATGATTGTTACGAGTCCTGAGTGACTTGTTTGTCCAATAGTCCAATCGTGTCGTGAAATGTTTCGTGAGTTAGTTAACTTTAAGTTTTAAATTTTATTTTATCACTCATTTTACACAACATATCAAACGTTTAAGTTTATTAGTAACATTATTGGATTCGTGACGTTATGATTAGTTTATTTACAAGTTTGTACACGTAACAATTCATAATGAAGGTCAATCAAGGCTTAGGCGTAGTTTTGGCAAAGTTAAGCGTAAACAGTAATGACATACGCGCAGACGAAAGCTTATTGATGAGTGTGTAAATACTCATCATTTTTGGTTAAATCTGAACTGCAAAACGTCTAAAAATGCTTAGAAATGCATCAAAACACTGAAAATATTCCAAAATTGCATTTTATATGTTTCAGATGCAAAATGTTCAAAATCAGATGAAAAATGAGCTAAGTTTGCATAATTGGCAGTTTGAGTCCCCCAAGTTTCAAAAATTGTCAAAAATAGTCCTTGAGCCCTAATTTCAAAAGAAAAATCACCAAAGGTCCTTTTTAAATCATAACTTGTCAAATTTAGTCCTTTGGTGAAAAATATCAAAAGTTTGAGAAAATTACAAAATTAGTCCTTCAAGTTTGAAATTTGGCAAAAATGGCCCCTGGAAATTGGAAAATGGCAAGTTTGGTCCTTGTACTTTTTGAGATTGTCACTTTTGGTCCCTTGAAACATCTTTGATGAATTGGCAGCTCAAGTCCCTCAATTTTCAGAATTTACACTTAGGTCCCTATGTTATTTAAGCCTTTAAACACCCATTTGGACCCTATCACAAACCCATATGACCCTGCCATAGCCTTGGACCCCTGTCATTAACCAAATTGACCCCCTCTTTTATTATAATCCCAAGTCATACCCCAGTTGGCGCCTAAAGTCCTCCCTCTCAACTGCTAACCTGCAACCAAGCTATCTCCCATTCCCCCCTCCTCTCATCCACTTACCCATGTCCCCCCCACCTCAACTAACTTCCAAGGAGCATTAAATGTATCTTCTCCAACCCCACACTCAACTCCCAACTGTTAAAAACAGTTTTGGCGCCAAAAATGCATAAAGGGCCAAGATCACTTCTACACATCCAATGGTTGGTATTGTTGCTGGGAACTATTCAGAGAGGTGAGAGAAAGAGGAATTGGGTATAAAAGAGAAGGAAGACAGAGAAAACAAGAGTAGTTAGTTTTAATTTTCACCATATATGTCGTTTTTAGCTTAACTTGTCTTAAACTAGTTTTCATTTGTATTTGCAAGCTTATTTGTATAAAACAAAGATATTTAAGTGTTTTGCAACTTTGTTCAAGTGATAATTCAAGTTCTAGTTCATCTTTTACATTTTCTCTCCACTGTTACAAAACTGAGTTTCAGTTTCTTATGTTAACATCTCTAGCAGCTTATTTATAAGCTCACATAAGCTTATTTTAGCTTATAATAGCTTTTTGTGAGCCTGTGTTCAAGTTCCATGCACTTTTGGAGTTTGGTCAAGAAAAGTCAAAAATGGGTAAAACTGATGCAGAAAGGGTAAAAATTGATGCAGCCATGGAAATGGGGTGATTTACAGTTAGTTGGGTTGGATTTGATAGGGTAGTAGTTCTTGTTTCATAGTTTGCAAGCCATTGTGGCTATGGACAAATGTAAGTCAATTTCTAGTTCATTAGCATAATCTGTTTTAATGGCAACCAGTAGTTGAAATCTGTTCTAATAGTAGTATTTAAGTGATATTAAGTTAGTTTGATCATAATTGCAAGCTGGTTCAGTGTCTGGATTAGTTTTGAGTTCAAAACAGTTAAATACAAGGGTGTTTGGCTCAATGGGTTTAACTGTCATTTAGGCTTGTGCAGTGGTTTATGTCTGTTGGTTCATGTTTATTAAGCCTATTTAAGTTAGTATCAATCAATATTTGGTGCCTGCTAGTTCAAAAAGTCAAACTTGTATCTAAATCTGTCTCACTGCTCACTGTTGTGGTTTTTGGATTTGCAATCTCTGGATTTGTGTTTAAAAGTGTTAAACATTGCTTGCATTGTACTCATTACATCATATAACATCAACACCAGTCCTCAAATTGGTTTTAAATTTCATTTTGGTCAAAGTACTCAACTGCTTTCAAAAGTCAAAGTCTAGAAAACCTGTTTTGAGCTCAGTTGCAAGGATTTTTCATGAGTTCAATTTTGAGCTACATCAAGTGAGACTTGGCATTTCATAAACTTCAACTGGTCCTCTTTCTTATCACCATTTTTGTAAAATTTTACCAATTTTTTATAAGCTCTAAACAGGCTTGTCTTTTAGGTCATAAGTGCCCCCTTAAAGCTCAGCAACAACCGAAGTTTCTCAGATTGTCTATGCACATGTGGCTCATAAGAGCTTGTTAAAGTCTGAAAATTGGTTTGTAAGGTCTCAGCTAGGTCTACTTTAGGTCCCAATAATTGGTTTTTGCTGACTAGCTTATTTGATTGCTTATTTTGGTCAGCTGCAAGTAGCCCATGTGAACTGCTTTTAGCTCTTTAATCTCAAAAACATCAAACCTGTGAATTCAGCTAAATAGAGGTTAAGGTCTGTTGTTAATTGTTGCATTTTAGTTATTTTAGCAGTTTAGAACTTCAGAAAAAGTTGGTAGCTTATTTTGTTCATTTGGCTTATTTGGAGTGCTTAATAATAAGCACTTGCACATCAGTTTCAATATCTTGCCCATAAGCACATGTTTTTCCATTTTTCTTATCTTCCTTATATAATTTTAGAGTTTTCCTGAAATTTTCAGATTTTTCTAAGTTGATTTGCTATTTTTCTTAATTTAAATTAGTTTTAAGCATTTTTAATTAGCTTTAATACAAAAATTCAGTAAAAGGTTCAAAAAATAATTTTTCAATTTTATTAAGTTTAGATAAATATAAAAAGTAAAAAAGTAATTTTCCATATTTTTCATAGTTTATTTTGTAATTTTTAGTAATTTAATTAGTTTTTAATAGTTTTTAATTCATAAAAAATAGAAAAATAATCAGAAAATTACAAAAATAGTTTTGAAAATTCTATTTTTATATTTTAGATTTTTCTAAGTCTTAATTTTATTTTTCTAGCTTTATTTCCTTATTTCTTGTATTTTAGGTAATTATTTAATAGTTAAAAATAGTTTTTAATTAATAATAATTAATTAAATAGTTGTAAAAATAATTTTATTTTTCTAAATATTTTCTTTTATCATTAGGTTTGAAAAAATGTATTTTTCATATTTTTAGGGTTAATATTGTGTAAGTTTCACTTTTTAATTTGTACGTCACGTAGATTTTAATTCAGTTTTTATAAAAACATAAAAACAAAAACATCATTTTAAATATAGTGATAGCGTTTATTTAATATTTTTATCTTTTTAATCTCCTTTAATTTGCATTTAAGCCGTTGTAATTTGTTGGCTTTTCCTTAGTTATAATACCATCCAAATCCCTTTTTCGTTCAAATCTCTCGATCACTTTACGTTTGATAATCCATTGCATAGCTCGCTGGGACATAACGACCCGGGGAAACCCTATACTCCTCAGATCTTTATTGCATTCGTGCTTAGGCGTTTTAAGCTGGGTTACCGCCATTCACAAGTGGCAGACTTGAGTGATTTAGCTTGACTGTTTGGCACGAATCACTTATGCGTAGGATCCTAACTTACGCGTAAGAAATGTTACGCGTAGGAGACGGGGACCTTATGCGTAGAGCTTACGCGTAGGCGTATATAAACCTTAAGCGTAAGGCTTACTCGTAAGAGTAGACCTTATGCGCGTAGAGTCACACGCATATCCTTCACGTGATAACGCCGTAGTCCCATTGTAGAACCTTACGCGTAATAGTTATGCGTAGGATTTTTCTTACGCATAACTGACTACGCGTAGGGTAATCCTTATGCGTAGAGATTCAAATGACCTTGATTCTGAATATTAAGCGTAGCAAAGCCTGAAATAAATTCATCAAATCATCAATATTAACACAAAAATTCATTTTAACAACAAATTATGGCATGAACATTCGTTAAACAGTTATGCGTAGAAAGTCATACGCGTAGGTCAAAACCCTAAGGGTTAAGAATTATGCGTATGAATTTTAACCATAGGATTTGCACCATACTTTTTCTGGTAGTTTAAGAGTGTTGTGAGAGTCTTTAAACCAAGTATTAACATCTAGTTCGAGACGAATAAAAAATACCCAAACTTTAGAACTTTAAACCCTAATTCCTAATTCTGAATCAATTAGGGTTTCTGGGTGGTTATAAGGCATGGATATCATCAATTCAACATCACATAAGCATAACACAACAATCTTTTTGACCAAAACTCTTCACATTTGAAAAAACCCAATTCGACTCAAGAACCCTAGTTTTCAAAATTCATCAGTTTGTGTTTCTGGGTGGATTTTGATGGTTAAAATGATATCATTGATGTATTAGACACGTTTTGAAACTATCCATTTAACCAAAAACACCCATTCATGATTGGGTGTTCATACGCATACGCGTAGTCCACAAAAACACGATTATAGAACGTTTTAACCGTTGGTTTTTTGAGAAATTCAAAACCATTACTTAAAAACATGTTGTAATCACGAAACTACTTACAAAATGATGATCAAAAGGACGGATTTCTTGAATTTTTTCATACAAAGCCATTTAACTTCCATTTTGGTTACCAAACAAAGATTTTAAGAAAGAAACATTGACGACACTCCCCCTCGACTTAAGAAAAATAATGAAAGGTTATAATTTTTAGTCCGATGAGTGTCATTGAACCGTAAACATTTACCACCATTGATAAAAAGAAACAACCGAGATATGATAACATGCAAGTACACAGATGTTTTGAAACAGTTAAGTGATAATTGTCTCCCCCTCAACACTTGATCGGAAAAATACTGAATTTTGAAAGATTATAGTGTTGAAGGAAGAAATGTACTTGCCATGTTGAAAGAAAAATAGATTAGAAAAATATTTTTGTTGTTTTATCAGGTTTTATATTTTTGTATTTTGTTTTTGAAAAATTATTTACAAAAGAGATTTTGGTGTTTGACAGGTTTTTAAGACTGTTTTAGGAGGTCATCCAATTCCTCTTGAGTCAAACACCTCATACCAATCCGGTGGACCAACTCATTAAACCTAGCGGGAGGCAAGGCTTTGGTGAGAAGATCTGCCAATTGGTATTCTGTACCCACGAAGAATAATTCAACTGTACCTCGCTCCACGTGGTCCTTGATGAAATGATAACAAAGATCGATGTGCTTTGATTTCGGCCGAACTCGAAGTTGCACGAGATCGCAATGGCACTCGATTGTCGCAGTACATCGGGATTCTGCCAAATACGTAACCATAGTCTTTGAGTTGTGTTCTCATCCAGATGACTTGAGCACAACACGCGGACATGGCTACATATTCTGCTTCGATTGATGACAGCGATGTACAATCCTCGCTTTTGATTGCCAAGACACCGTTTATCACCAAGAAATTGTAGTGCTCCCGGAAGTACTTTTCCTTGAGTCTAAGCATCCCGCGTGGTCGGCGTCTGAAAAAGCGATTGAGTTGCAAAACCGTAATCCTTCGGATACCGGATCCCCAAGTTAATGGTTCCCTTGATGTATCGGAGGATTCTTTTAGCCTTAAAGAGGTGGGTTTCAGCTTGGTCGCGACGATAACGGGAGCATAGATACACGGCAAAGACAATATCAGGTCTGCTAGCTGTTAGATACATGAGAGACCCAATAATACTATGGTATTTTGTAGGGTCTATTAATTTCCCATGTATATCAGCGTCTAGCTTCTTGGTATGAGCCATCGGTGTGGCATAAGTGTCACAGGTTTTCATTCCAAATTTGTTTAACAATTCAAGGGCATATTTGGACTGACTCAAGAAAATACCACGGGGTGATTGATGAACTTGCAGTCCTAGAAAGAACGTGAGTTCACCCATCATGGACATTTCAAAATTTTTCTTCATTAGTTTTGCAAAAGCGATTGAAAACTTTTTATGTGTAGACCCAAAATGATGTCATCCACGTAAATTTGAACAATTAAGATATGTGCCCCGTGATATTGTATAAAAAGAGTTGGGTCAACCGAACCTTTGGTGAAATTATTAGCAATGAGGAAAGATGATAGCTTATCGTATCATGCCCGAGGAGCTTGTTTGAGACCATACAGAGCTTTGTTCAATTTGTAGACGTGGCTCGGAAACTCAGGATCAACGAATCCATCTTGTTGGGTGACAAAAACCGTTTCTTTAAGTTGTCCATTGAGAAACGCAGTTTTGACATTCATCTAATAGACCGTCATATTCATATGAGCCGCGAACGCTAGAAATATCCGAACAGCCTCAAGACGAGCAACTGGAGCAAAAGATTCTTCAAAGTCTATTCCCTCTTCCTGACGATAACCCTTAGCAACTAGTCGCGTGACTTGTTTCGATAACATTGCCTTCAAAGATCCAATTTGTTTTTCCAAATCCATTTGAGACCAATGACGTAGACCCTTGTTGGTCTTTCAACCAGTTCCCATACTTCAAGACGCTTGAATTGGTTGAGTTCTTCTTGCATGGATTCAATCCAGTTGTCTTTTGTCATTGCGTCTTTAATGTTTTTAGGTTCAGATTGGCAGACAATGAGTGCATAAATGCAATGTTCACCATCTAAGTGAAGACGTTGTCTCAGAACGACCGGGTTGATTCGGGTTGCCAATAATGTTTTCCAGAGGATGGTCTTTGTCCATCTATGTGTGGAGGGTTGATGTTGGTATACATTGTGCAGATTTCGAGGATTCAAATGGTTTGTTGAAGATTCCGCGACATCTGGTGCCGCAGTCTCATTAGCAAACGGGTTAAAGAACGCATTTGGATCAAAATCTGAATGTGGGGGTACTTCATTCGAATATCATCACCGGTTCATCATTGTTGGAAGCGGTTTGTTCAACTGTTGTGGTGGAGGCAATTGGTGTAGGTGCATCTGCAACAGTAGTTGTTGTAGCAGTGTATCGTATAAGAGTATTATCGTTGAGCGGAAACAGCGGATACACTTGGAGCACGTTCATCAATATCGCCACGAACAGGAGCAAATAACCTTTCCATTTGTTGACGAGTAAGCTGGGGGCTTTGTTCAGCTGATGATGGGGTTTGAGGGAAATTTAAACGGTTGTGTCCGGGTTCTAAGTCGTTATACTCGAAGCCATTTCGTAAGTTCATCAAAATTAGCATGAATCGTTTCCATAACCTACTTTGTACGATGATTCCAGATTCGAAACCTTTGAATTATCACAAGATCCGATAAAGACTCCAATGTCAGCTTTGGCTTTGAGCTTTCCAAAGTCATCACGATCATTATTCCGATAGCAAAGAGATCCAAATACATGAAAGTGTTTTAGATTCGGTTTTCTGCTATGGACGAGCTCGAAAGGTGTTTTGTTGTGGCGTTTTGTAATCATAGAACGGTTTTGAGTATAGCATGCAGTAGATACGGCTTCTGCCCATAAGTAATCTGGAAGTTTAGCATTGATTAACATTGTTCTTGCAGCTTCCACTAACGTTCGGTTGCGTCTTTCGACAACTCCGTTTTGTTCTGGTGTACGTGCAATAGATGTTTGATGTCAATTTCCACTTTCTAATAGAATTCACGAAGGGTTTGGTTAACAAATTCGTTCCTTTGTCTGCTCGATTAGCCGACGGTGTTTGAGCTGAACGTATTTTCGTGAGAAAGGTGATGATCATCTGTGGAGCTTGATCTTTGCTTCGAAGAAAGTAGACCCAAGTCCATCGTGAGTAGTCATCAACAATTACTAAGATGTAGCGTTTGCCATTGATCGTTTGCACGCACATCGGGCCACACAAATCCATGTGAAGAAGATGAAGCACATGCTGAGAGCTGTGTTCCACCTTTGAAGGAAAATGAGCACGAGTGCTTTTTCCTTGTTCACATGATGAACAAAGGTGATCTTTTGAATACCGGAATCGTGGGAGTCCTTCAACTAATTTGTGTCGAGCAAGATTGGTGATTGTCTGAAAGTTTAAATGTGAGAGACGACGGTGCCATAGCCAGGATTTTGTTGATGTTGCCTTTGAAAGTAAACAGATGGGAGATGAAGCAACCATGTCTTTCATAGAGATAGTGTAGAGACTAGAATTACGCGAGCCAGACATAAGGTCATTTCCTTGTAGATCACGAATGAAACAAGTTTTCTCCCGGAAAGCAACCTCCAAATCTCCATCACAAAACTGACCTATTGAAAACAGATTATGACCGAGGCCTTCCACATAGTAAACCCCGCTAATTTCGATGTTCCCATTGACATAATCTCCGTAGCCCATGATAGCTGCTAAGTGATCATTCCGAACCGACAAAGGCCAATGAACTTTGCAATAAAGTTTGATAACAGCTTAAGGTTGCCTGTCATGTGTCGGGAACATCCGCTATCAACAATCCGAGAATGATCTGATCACCTGCATTACACAATGCACAGATGGAATAGAAGTAGATGTGGAACCCGAAATGTTAGTGGGTTCCGGGGCAGTTATAGTAGACATACACACATCAATAACTTTAGGTATCCATTTAAATCCTAGTGTGTTATATATCCATTTCTGCCATCTATAACTACTCTTTGCTTTAGTCTTAGTGAATTCACTAGGTGGTACTACATTCTTAGGAGGTGAAACTGGAGCTACCGGTACAACAATGCTTGCCTTAGAATCTAAAGAAGGCGGTCTACCAAGCATTGACTTAGAAGAATTAGTGGGCTTAGAGGTATTCCGATTCTTAAGATTCCGTAAACGAGAGATTATAGCTTTAGCCACACATTTGTCAAGACAATCAGAATTCATACTTTTATGACAAATAACACAAGGTGCATCAGACTGAATATCAAAAGTGCTTAAAGGTTTAGCATTCGTTACATCACTATTTGTATTACATTTTCCAGACGCAACATCTATAGTGGAAGCAACGTGAGTCTTATTCATAGTCCTAGGGTGTTCTTCTACTTTAGCATTCCTTATTGATCTTTTCTTAGGTCGCAACTTCCTATTCTTCGATTGAGTGCTCCTAGGCTGTGAAGTGCGGACGTTTGGAAAAGACTCAACTATTCCTATTTTAGTAGAAGGAAGCACGTTAGCAACTTGTGATTTGGCAGGAGGGATTCTAGGTTCACGATTACTAAGTGTTACCGGTGCTATCTCTTAATCACGGTAGGCGGAAGTTGTTCATACTTTCCTAACATTTCTCTTAACTTGAGGATAGTGTGAATCGATCTTGATTTCTAATCGAATATTTCCAAAGAAAATGCATAACTTCTTTAGTGTGTGCAAGATAATGATCAAGTTCAAATGATGCTTCATCACGAGTCTTTTTGAGTAAATCAAATATGACACCATATTCCTTTTAACTTTTACAAGTTCTTGTTCATATTTTGAGATTTGACACTTAAAAGACACGTTTTGATCATCAGTTGCTCAATTTTGGATCAAGTTTTGTCACGCAAATGGGCGATTTTGTGTTGAAAAGCAAGTTGTTGATCGTGAATATCTTTTGACACCAATTAAGACGACGTATTGCATTTGAAAGTTCGTTTGACAATCGCTTGTTTTCAACTGTTAAGGACTCGACCAAGCACATTATCGTGTTCTCAACATTTACCACGTAATCAACAAGTATCGCAGAGATATAATCAAATGCATATGACAAAGAATTCAATAGCACAACATTATGGACATCAGCACAAATGACATCTTCCAAGAGTCGATCAACATCTTTTCTCAACAGTTTCTTTTTACGCTTATTGTTAGAAATAGATGTTTCGCTTTCTTGAAAACGACCTTCATTACTCCAAGTTCCTTATGAAAATCCTTTTCCCAAGCTAATGCACAATTTTTCAAATTTTTAACGTTAGGTAAAAGATTTTTCTGAAAAAAGTCTCTTTGTTCTCGCCAGAGGCTTATTGAAAATGATCAATTTGATTTCGAACGATATTCCATCTCATGTTGTAAAATTTGAGGTCACCATGAAAATGTCAAAATATCTAAGAATTTTTCGATTTTCGTGTTTTGAATTTACTTCACCGATGGAAGGTAAAGGACCATAAATTTGTGCATAATCTGGTTGGGGATTAACATTAGAATACTCATGTGTTTTGATGATAACCCTTGGTGTGTTAGAAGAATACGTTGGTGTGACGAAAGTGACCGGTTTTGAATAATTAAAAGGTTTGTTGTAAACAACAGTTTTTAATTTTGATCGACTCTCGCCTTCTGCATCTAATTCCTCTTGACGATGATATTCAACAACACTCATAACAGAATTTTCAATTTTATATTCTCGCACTGGAAACTTCGTGATTTGGTTTGAATGCTTTTGTTGAAAGCTTAGGTTTGTAATCAGCAAGATTTGGTCCATATCCATTTGGATTTGGTTTTAAAATAAACTTTTCAATAGCAAGGACCGACTCACCATGTTTGTAAACAACACTTTTAAACTCTTTAAGTTTGTTTTGCAAGCCGATGATTTCTTCAAGATGATCATCTATTCGCTTCGTTGAATGCTTTTTGTATGCAGAGAACTGTTTTTGACAAGTTAACAACTCTTTAGCTTTTTGATTTTCCAAGGTGAGAGCGATTTGCTTTTTATGTTCATGTTTCAGCTTGTTCTATTTCGCATAACAAAGCATTCTTCGAAGCTGCTAGATCACGATCTTTCGCTCTAAATATTTTTCATTTTGATGAGATTTAGCAAAGGTCGCTTCAAAACCTTTTTCACCTTTTTCTTGAGTTTTGAAAAAGTTGAGTTGCTTTTGTAAACATTCAAAATCCTTGGTTAACAGTGCATTTTTACTTTTCAAGTCCCGATTAATTGCACGACATTCTTCCACTATGGTTTGTTGGTCTTGTATTAAACGAGCAAAATCCGGATGAGGCAAAAGTTCGGCGTGTTCAACGTGAGTCACAACATGATCATTACCGAGATCCTCAAGTATAACCACGGAGTCAATTTGATTATCAAGGGAAACCGTTTGGTCATCTTGATCGTCAAATATAACTACGGGTCTAGTTGAAAATCGTCGGAATGAGATGTGGACGACTCATTTTGAACATTCCGAGCCTTGCCGGATTCAGATGTTGGCGGAGATAGTAGATCAGAGATGAATATGGTTTGTTCGGGTACTGAGACAAGCCATCAGTGTCATACACGGGCTGGTCACTCATGTGTAACCTATGCATATTAGCCATCAACATAATGCTGCATTGGCCCGCAAGTCCTCCATATCATCATCTCGATCTGCATTTGCCATAAAACTCTATTCTTTGTCGGAGAGAGATCCACCAGCTTCATCCTTAAGAGCCAAAAGAAGAGCCTCTTTGAAATAAGCACTGCCTCTAGTCCTTGGCTTTGGGCATGCATTAGCCAGGTGTCCCTTCTCATTGCAGTTGTAGCATCGAAGACCATTCAACCCATTCTGAGCATTTCCTTGTTCCACCACTTGAGCTCTGTTGTTATTCCTACCCATAGCTTTAAACCCTTGACCACCTCCCATTTGACGACCATAACCACGATTCTAAACTTCAACTCGTCCATTGTTCACAACAGCATGATTCTGTGTATTGGATGAGGAACGAATACGATTGTTGGATTTGTTGGTATAACGGCTAAAAGCATTAGCAATCATAACAAATCCCTGTTGCAATGCTTCGAACGGATCAGATTCCTCATTAGTTTGACTATGAAGTGCTTGATCATTGTTGTTGTTGTAAGGAACCAATTGATTTTGTTGAGGTTGCTGTGATTGATCGTTTGGTGGGTTTGAAGCAGTTGGTTGAGTTGCTGGTTGAGGAGAATAATTTTGTTGAGCATATAAGGCAAGTTGTTGATTTTCCGGATGTGTGGGTGGAGCAATTTGAGCACGGAGAATCCTTTCCCGATCAACTTCCTTTTCATGAGGCTTCAAGTAATCGTACAACAATCCGTAGGTAGACTGATGCATGTTCTTCGCTTGACGGAGAAAAATGACATACTTCTCCCATTCAGGACCAAGACTACTTAGGAACTTAGTATTCACTGCAATTCTTGGCATGATGATGTTGTGTTTATCCAAATCATTGATGATGTCTGAAAATCGATGATGATAGGACTCTAGTGTCTCTCCAGGTTCAATCATGAAGTGTTCATAAGCCAAGTAAATTTTGGATTCCAAATCCTCCTGATTGAGTACAGATCCTTCCATAAGAAGACGAATATGATCCCACATTTTCTGTGCAGTCTTTTGAGCATCAACACTACGAAGAATTGGGTTTGGTAATCCTAAGAGGATGTATTCCATGGCAAGCTCATCAGCTTCATAGTGTAGAAGTTCTTGAGGATTCAAGTCTGCAACAGTAGTAATGTTCGTTTGTTCATCTCTTGGTGGAATAGCATTTGGATCTCCGGGTACAATGATAGTAGGCATCTCAAATGGACCTTCCAAGATAACCTTCTTTTAGAACTTTCCATGTGGCTTCTTCAGATCACAAAACCTAAAGAACCTTATCACCCATTGATCGTAGTTTCCTGGAGTGAGCATTGGAGGTCTATCAAGTGATCCAGCCTCATGAATTGATTGTTGGCCGCTTAAAGCTTCACACATCTTTGCAAACCAAGTGGGTTCCTTCATAGTGTTCCTTGATGGATGTTGATTGAATTCATTTGTGTAGGGTTGAACTTGAAGACTTGGTGGTGGTTGAACCATTTGAGGTTGTGGAATTGCAGCAAGTTGTTGGGTATGTTGTTGATTAAATTGTTGTTGATAAATTGCTTGTTGTTGATTCCATTGTTGATGTTGTGGACTTAGTTGTTGTTGTCGTTGAGGATAAGTGTAAGGGAAATAGTTAGAGTATGGTGGTTGTGACATGTTGAAAAACTTGTGTTGGTAAAAATGGATCTTTGTAGTCGAATGAACCTTTGTTGATGAAGTGTCCTTAGGCGTAGAAATCACAATAGCCAAGTAGCACTTATGCGTAAAAACACCAAAGTTACGCGTAACAATTAGAGGTTACGCGTAGAATTTAGCTTACGCGTAAGTAAGGAAAAGACGCTAAAGTTATGCGTAGACAAAAGTTAGGCGTAGAAAGTTAGGCGTAGGATTATCTTATGCGTAAGACTAGGCTTAGGCGTAAGAAAAATCTTATGCGTAGGATTTCTACGCGTAAGCTTATGCTTATGCGTATGTCACACCCTCGCCGGAGGCGGAAACACGAGGTGTAACGGAAGGGAACATAAGCACAAGATAATAGAACATACCCACATTAATATTAAAAAGAAATAATACACCATTACAATACTAGTTTTTGCCGACATCGGCGAATATATTACAAAGTTTAGATTCCAAAATATTATGTTTTAAACATAAGGATTTATATGGCCAAGTGAAAACTTCATTATGCAAGACCTGGTAGAAAAAGCTTACAAAAGATCACCTGAAATGCATGAGAGAAAAAAAAAACGGGTCAACTATGAAAATAGTTGGTGAGTAAACACGTTTAGCAAAATAAGAAAACTCGTAAGAAATATTCAAAGCTTTCGGTCAACGAAAATGGTCCACAAAGCAAGGGCATTGTAAATCCACTCAGCCCAAGTTCACCATACAAAACTTGCAACCTGTGTGTTCACAACCCATTGCACAAAATATAGCGTCTAGTGTATGCTCATGCACACGGCTGCTAAATGAGGTCACAAGCAAAGGCATTGTAAATCCACCTCAGTTCAAGTTCGCCCATACAAAACTTGCAACCTGTGTGTTCACAACCCATTGCCAAAAGTAGTATGTATAATGGTCAAGTATAAGCGGTCATAATAGTTCACAATATAACACCACGTATATAATAAATCGTAGGGATGCTCCAACATGGGAGACTTTGCACTGCTCCAACAAGGGAGACTCCTTTGTCACTCGACCACCTAGGCGAGATTTATTGAGAACACTCCACCATTTAGGTGAGAATTATTGTGAACACTCCACCAAGGAGAATTATTGTGAACACTCCATCGACAAGGCGAGAATTATTGTGAACACTCCACCGACAAGGCGAGAATTATTGAGAACACTCCACCATTTAGGCGAGAATTATTGAGAACACTCCACCGACAAGGCGAGAATTATTGTGAACACTCCACCGACAAGGCGAGAATTATAGTGATGCTCCGAACAAGGGAGACTTTATAGTGATGCTCCGAACATAGGAGACTTTAGGACAAGGTCATAACACGTACGATTCAATAAGTTCAAATAAGGCATTATTTCATAATTAAGTTCAAGGATTTGATTCGAGTTCACAAGTTCTAGTCAAAAGAGTTCACAATTGTAAAGATCAATTTAATTCAAGTATGGTTCATGCATTCAGCCCCAAAATATAGTAAAACGGTAAAAAAAAAGGGGATGTGATTACTCACTAGCATAAAATGTGCAATAAGTTCATAAAACATAGTTAGTTTAGTTCAAGTATAAATCATGCATTCCACCCCAAAACAATTTAAAGCATTTAAAAAGGGGAGTCTGTGAATACTCACTTGGTAAACTGAGGCGATGACAAAAGTGAGTACACCGAGGTATAATGTGATGCGATAACCGGGACCTATTACGAATGATATGATATGCAATGAGTTGCAATGTAATGTTATGCATGCATTTCGTATGTTATTTATACCATTTGCGGGTTTTGAAAAATATACTTATCGTCGAAAAATACTCGTTTGACGTCTTGACCAATCAAAAAGCACTTTACAAGTATTTACGTCAAAATGTCATCCTACAATGGTTTTATAATGATTTATAGTGAAATTATCACTTTTCGTCAAAAAGGTCTCGAACATAAAGATAACAAGGGTTAAAGATGGTGATTTTGTCTAATTGTTGTGTAAAAAGTGAGTTTCGGCCAAGTTTAGACATCCATAAATAATTTACTACAACTCCGCTATACAAACGGTTTGTCGTTTTGAAAAAATATGCTCGGTAAACTTGATTTTAATAGAAAACATTTCGTTCCAAAAAGGTCCACATCATGGTTAAAAACAGCCCTCAACATGGTCATTTTAGTTACCGTAACACTTGTCTCGTAAAATAATATAGTTTTTCAGAAAATAATAGTTACGGCAATTTTATGAAAACGTGCATATATTTGTCGTTTCAAATCCGTTTTCTACGTATTATACGTCCTTAGCTTCGTATCAAAGTATACTAATATATTTTTGATAAGTCGAAATAATTTGTGAAGCTTAAGGCTCGTTTTTGACTCGAATAATACAAAAATAAGTTGCTGAATTTTCTGAAAATAAATATTTCGTCGTCAAACTTGAAAAATTCACCACGACTTCGTTATAACTCCGTTTTAATCCGTTCAAGCGGCCACGGATTCGTTTTAAAGTATATTTTCTAAATATTAAGGCCAAAAATTCGTGACTATAGTCGGATTTTCCAGAAAATGATTTTAAGGACAGACCCTTATATATACTTGTCGAAAATAGTTTTTTTCGTACTAAACCTATTCCAATCCCTTCAAATCAACTCCAAAGCTAATCTAATCCTACCATACACCTTCTTAGGGTGTCATGGGTTCCTAGACATCATCAAGACCAACATATACCAAGGGGATAATTATAGGATGACCTTATATATATATATCTCTAAAAATCAATGGAAAAATGGTATAAACAACACAAATCATGCATGCTTGCTCCAAAAATGAAGAAATACTTATGAAATGAAAAGGAAAGATGTAAAATGAAGTGATATGCTTACAAGTTACTATGATGAGGTGATTAGAACAAGGATTAACCTAAACACCCTAGGTTTTTATTTCAAAACCTTGATTAAGAGTATTATCTAGATTGTAAAAACACTTGAGCTTGAAAAATTAATGATCCCTTTGAGAACTCACTTGATGGTCGGTTTGAGAAGAAGAAACAAAGAGGAAAAAGATTGCTAACTATGTGAAATAATGAAAAGTGAGTGAATGAAATGATTTATATTACTTGGAGTGTAACTCTAAACATTCAAGAAAATAATTCAACACAATAAATGCAATCCTTCCCCCCTAGAACCGGTTTAGGGGGGATATGTTTTCCAAAATATATATATTTTTTTTTTATAAGATGTTGTGTAAATGTTAAAAAGATGTATAAGTAAGTATATAGTTAAATGTAATTTGTAAGATAAGTGGTAGCTTTTAGGTACAAGTAAATTTTTAATAGATCAAAATAGAGTATAATGATATTATAAAAATTGTAAAATACATTCCTTGTAAAATTTGAGTGATAAAATAATTATCGAGTAATTTTTAAGAAAAACGTCGTAATAATATAAATTTAACGATTTATATACCAAATAAATTTTAAAACACTAGGTAAACTCAAAATATAGTTTTTATAAACTAAATGTAAGTATAAAAATATGTCGGAATCATTTTTAGAAGTAACGGATTAAACGTTCAAAATAATAACCCACGCGATAACGTTTATTAAATATAAAAATTACGCGTTAAATGTGAAATGAAATGCCATGAAGGAACTAATATGATGCATATATAATTTAAGAAATGACCGGAATTTGAGAATTGTGACATTCTTCCCATGTCAGCGGAATCACGTCCCCGTGATTCGATTAACGATACTATGGTCCGAACCTCGACAAGAGTTCTAAAAGTTCATGATCGTACGAACAGTCTAAATGATCATATCAATGCCCATGCGTACAGGTTCCCCATTCAACTAAGTACATGCCCGTGATTAGATTTGATAGTGTAACCTTACCCAATATCGAACGTAGCTCTCAAAAGACCTTTAGGTGGTCGATTCTAATCTAATCTCACAACTCATCAAACAAGAACTGTCATGAGATTAAACTAAACCGATTTGAGTAAACTTGTCTCTTAGCTTGATTTTCGCAACTCATCAAACAAGAACTGTCACTAGATCAAGCTAGGAAACAAGTTGTTAGAAAGGTAGGAATCAACATCCTTGAATGAAGTCTTTTGAAAGATTTGCTCGATATTCGATTTGCTTACACAAATCAAATCAAATCAACAAAATATATATAACAACTAAGGTCGATCTCAATAGGTCTCAAATTAATCAATGTCGTGAACGTGGTAAAGATTGGAAGGAGGTTATGCACTCAAAATCATGTCGTACAGAAATAAGGTAGTTGTTCAAAGGAATGTACCGTACGCGTTGCGGGCTTCCTCGGTACCCAGATAGAATGCTCGCCCACGTGCGGGAGGAATTTCAATGTTCTGATCTTGTGGGCCTTCTATTGCCAACGCCAGGTTTGGACGATTACCTCCTGAGCGTGCGTTTCTTGCAGCCATGATCTTACAGTGAACCAAAACATCGGGTTGAGTAAACGACATTCTAACGAAGTCTGATGAGGTGCAGAACGGTGGTAATGTGTTATAGTGATCGAAACATGACAGGAACAGAGACATGCTATGTCTAACAAGTCGAAAGATGGAGAAGAGAAGATATAAACAAGGTACGGTAATGTAGACGTGAACGTAAAAACATGCTATGCATACCCACCCGACCAATGCAACTTCAGGTGACCAGACTCAAAAGACTCGACTAAACATGATTTAAAACTACCACTCTTATCATTGCATGGTTCTTCATAAATTAGACATAGTTGATCAGGCTATGTATAATTTATGAGTAACAATGCAACGATAGGACTAGATGACTCGGATGATGTTCAATGTTTAATAAAATAAAATAATTTTTTTTTTTTTTTTTTTTTTTCGGTTATAGCTGTGATTTTTATTTTTGAAAAATCGGCATTCTCTATAAAACCTGGCTTTGATACCAATCTGTCACACCCTCGCCGGAGGCGGAAACACGAGGTGTAACGGAAGGGAACATAAGCACAAGATAATAGAACATACCCACATTAATATTAAAAAGAAATAATACACCATTACAATACTAGTTTTTGCCGACATCGGCGAATATATTACAAAGTTTAGATTCCAAAATATTATGTTTTAAACATAAGGATTTATATGGCCAAGTGAAAACTTCATTATGCAAGACCTGGTAGAAAAAGCTTACAAAAGATCACCTGAAATGCATGAGAGAAAAACGGGTCAACTATGAAAATAGTTGGTGAGTAAACACGTTTAGCAAAATAAGAAAACTCGTAAGAAATATTCAAAGCTTTCGGTCAACGAAAATGGTCCACAAAGCAAGGGCATTGTAAATCCACTCAGTTCCAAGTTCCGCCCATACAAAACTTGCAACCTGTGTGTTCACAACCCCATTGCACAAAATATAGCGTCTAGTTTATGCTCATGCACACGTTGCTAAATGAGGTCACAAAGCAAAGGCATTGTAAATCCACTCAGTTCCAAGTTCCGCCCATACAAAACTTGCAACCTGTGTGTTCACAACCCATTGCCAAAAGTAGTATGTATAATGGTTAAGTATAAGCGGTCATAATAGTTCACAATATAGCACCAACGTATATAATAAATCAGTGATGTTCAACATGGGAGACTTTAAAATCTCCAACAAGTGAGACTCCTTTGTCACTCACCACCTAGGCGCAGATTTATTGAGAACACTCCACCATTTAGGGCGAATTATTGTGAACACTCCACCGACAAAGGCTTAGAATTATTGTGGAACACTCCAATCGAATGTGCGCGAAATTATTGTGAACACTCCAATCGACAAGCAGAGAATTATGGAGAACACTCCACCATTTAGGCGAGAATTATTGAGAACACTCCACCGACAAGGCGAGCATTATTGTGAACACTCCACGCACAAGCGAGAATTATAGTGATGCTCCGAACAAGGGAGACTTTATAGTGATGCTCCGAACATAGGAGACTTTAGGACAAGGTCATAACACGTACGATTCAATAAGTTCAAATAAGGCATTATTTCATAATTAAGTTCAAGGATTTGATTCGAGTTCACAAGTTCTAGTCAAAAGAGTTCACAATTGTAAAGATCAATTTAATTCAAGTATGGTTCATGCATTCAGCCCCAAAATATAGTAAAACGGTAAAAAAAAGGGGATGTGATTACTCACTAGCATAAAATGTGCAATAAGTTCATAAAACATAGTTAGTTTAGTTCAAGTATAAATCATGCATTCCACCCCAAAACAATTTAAAGCATTTAAAAAGGGGAGTCTGTGAATACTCACTTGGTAAACTGAGCCGATGACAAAAGTGATTACACCGAGGGGTATAATGTGATGCGATAACCGGGACCTATTACGAATGATATGATATGCAATGAGTTGCAATGTAATGTTATGCATGCATTTCGTATATCATTTATACCATTTATGGTTTTGAAAAATATACTTATCGTCGAAAATACTCGTTTGACGTCCTTGACCAATCAAAAGCACTTTACAAGTATTACGTCAAATGTCATCCTACAATGGTTTTATAATGATTTATGAGTGAAATTATCACTTTCGTCAAAAAGGTCTCGAACATAAAGATAACAAGGGTTAAAGATGGTGATTTTGTCTAATTGTTGTGTAAAAGTGAGTTTCGGCCAAGTTTAAACATCCATAAATAATTTATTACAACTCCGCTATACAAACGGTTTTGTCGTTTGAAAAATATGCTCGGTAAACTTGATTTTAATAGAAAACATTTCGTTCCAAAAAGGTCCACATCATGGTAAAAACAGCCCCTCAACATGGTCATTTTAGTTACAGTACACTTGTCTCGTAAAATAATATAGTTTTTCAGAAAATAATAGTTACGCAATTTTATGAAAAGTGCATATATTTGTCGTTTCAAACCGTTTTCTACGTATTATACGTCCTTAGCTTCGTATCAAAGTATACTAATATATTTTTGATAAGTCGAAATAATTTGTGAAGCTTAAGGCTCGTTTTTGACTCGAATAATACAAAAATAAGTTGCTGAATTTTCTGAAAATAAATATTTCGTCGTCAAACTTGAAAAATTCACCACGACTTCGTTATAACTCCATTTTAATCCGTTCAAGCGCCACGGATCGCTTTTAAAGTATATTTTCTAAAAATCAAGGCCAAAAATTCGTGACTATAGTCGGATTTTCCAGAAAAATGATTTAAGGACAGACCCTTATATATACTTGTCAAAATAGTTTTTCTCGTACCAAACCTATTCCAATCCCTTCAAATCAACTCCAAAGCTAATCTAATCCTACCATACACCTTCTTAGGGTGTCATGGGTTCCTAGACATCATCAAGACCAACATATACCAAAGGGATAATTATAGGATGACCTTATATATATATATCTCTAAAAATCAATGGAAAATGGTATAAACAACACAAATCATGCATGCTTGCTCCAAAAATGAAGAAATACTTATGAAATGAAAAGGAAAGATGTAAAATGAAGTGATATGCTTACAAGTTACTATGATGAGGTGATTAGAACAAGGATTAACCTAAACACCCTAGGTTTTTATTTCAAAACCTTGATTAAGAGTATTATCTAGATTGTAAAAACACTTGAGCTTGAAAAATTAATGATCCCTTTGAGAACTCACTTGATGGTCGGTTTGAGAAGAAGAAACAAAGAGGAAAAAGATTGCTAACTATGTGAAATAATGAAAAGTGAGTGAATGAAATGATTTATATTACTTGGAGTGTAACTCTAAACATTCAAGAAAATAATTCAACACAATAAATGCAATCCTTCCCCCCTAGAACCGGTTTAGGGGGGATATGTTTTCCAAAATATATATATATATTTTTTTTTTATAAGATGTTGTGTAAATGTTAAAAAGATGTATAAGTAAGTATATAGTTAAATGTAACTTGTAAGATAAGTGGTAGCTTTTGGTACAAGTAATTTTTAATAGATCAAAATAGAGTATAATGATATTATAAAAATTGTAAAATACATTCCTTGTAAAATTTGAGTGATAAAATAATTATCGAGTAATTTTTAAGAAAAGTGTCGTAATAATATAAATTTACGATTTATATACCAAATAAATTTTAAAACACTAGGTAAACTAAAAATATAGTTTTTATAAACTAAATGTAAGTATAAAAATATGTCGGAATCATTTTTAGAAGTAACGGATTAAACGTTCAAAATAATACCCCACGCGTACGTTTATTAAATATAAAAATTACGCGTTAAATGTGAAATGAAATGCCATGAAGGAACTAATATGATGCATATATAATTTAAGAAATGACCGGAATTTGAGAATTGTGACAGCGTAATTTTAGGGTTTTATCCCAAGTGATCTTTTACACTTCACAGTGCAAAAGATATCCAAAGTCGACGTATTTTCAGGCTTATCCAAGCAAGAAAAAACGGAGTAAACCACGAAAATGAAGATCAAACCAAGGGAAATACTTACGCGTAGTTTAGGGTTTTATTACGGTAGATTTACTCGTAAAAATTGATATTGCTCAAAGATGTTTCTAAACCGTTTTGTGTGATGAAAGAGCTTCAATAACACCAAAAGACACAAAAGTGTGAAACTTGATGAACCAAAACTCTTAAAACAGTTACGCGTAGAACAATACCCACTAATAAAAACTAGCTCAAAAACAATGATCCACGCATAAAGGTTGAAACTTTTTGCCAAAAACAAGTATTTTAACACCTCAAAACATTTAAAGTACAAGAATCTTGGATTAAAAAGTGTAAAAAAACAAGTTTTTAAGCGAACCAAAGAATACTTTATGTTTACGCGTAAGATCAAAACCAAGAAACTTCAAAACAAAAGTGTACACCCAAATATTTGGCGATTGATACCCTTGTTAGGTCACTAGTTTTACAAACACAAGCTTATAAGAAAGAGATAAGGCGATTGAAAAAGTTATATACACACACGCACGTTAGTAATAATACGGTTTAAGCAAAGAGAGTGAATGAGAATAACTGAACAACCAACCTTCAAATGAAGGTTTACATAAGGTATTATAGGAGGGAAAGCTAGGGCAACACTCCTAGTTTCCATCCTTTCCTTAATGGACTAAGGCCTAGGCTTATGGGCCTTCTACATAAGCCTAAGGCTAATTGCAAACTTAAAGGCCATAATAAAGCTAACTATTACATATTAATTACAAACACTTGATTATGGTTTAGGAGTGATTCCAACATATATCTTTTTCATTGTTGTTTATTCTCATGTTAGATTTTGTGAAAATGCTTTATTTTGTATTTAACCCCGTCTTAATTACATATAAAGGTATTTTACAAAAAAATAAGTGTAGGGAATATCACATACGTTTTTGAAGAACATGAACATGAGCATTGCAATTAGTGAAATTGATATATATGTGTGTTTGTTAGAGTCAAATGATTGTATCGAGTCATAATGGATGTTTTGCAAGAACTTTTCCAGGTTTTAATGATGTAATTTTTCCAGAATTTTTTCAGTAAAACGTAGCAGACCACTTTGTCAGGACAACTGACGGCCGTCCAGATTAAAGCCTGAGACGTCCGCTATGTAGAAACGATTACTCGGTTTTTTTATGTGCACTATAAATTTTTGGAAATTCCCAGGTCTTAATTTTCTAGAAAAACTGCAAATATCCATTCCACAAGCATTATATCTTACTTGCTTTCTAGTGTAGTTGTGTGGCATATATAGTTTTACCTCCTATTTTACGTGAAGGTTTCGTTTGTTTTCTTATAAGTGTGCAGGTTATATTTGGCAAGAAGAAGAAACACAAATTAAATGAAGCTTATTACTCATGCATTCTTCTTAGAAAAGAATTTAACCGCAACTTCACGCATATCCTACCGAGCTAATCAGGGGAGTACTAGTTTCTTTTCCTTACTTACCTTCCTTTATCATAACTTTGATGCTTTCGGGGAACATTGCAGACAATGTTCAGTTTAAGTGTAGGGAGGGAGAATAAAATAGGAACTTAGAAACTATTCACTCACTTGATCATTTGTCTTGTCCTTGGTGATTTTTGTAATAAACTATGAAAAATATTCGTTAGGGCAATTTTAGCGCCAAATTTTAAATTTTGTATGACATTAGCGTCTCGTGGATAGGAATTATGCGCCTTGCACAAAAACCGTTTACCACTCAAATTCCACCCAAAAAATGTGAGGTTCGCCCCTAGATCTTTAGGAATAAAAGCATTCACCTTTAATGCTTAGAGAGTGTACCAGTAGTATAATAGATTCTAGAACATGTTTTGTAATGCATTCCGAGATTGCTAGTGAGACTACACTTGTGTAGTAAGGAGTAACTAAGTGATAAGAGGCATTAGGATAACACTTGTTTGAAACTTGTATTATAATTACATCTTCCACATCGGTTGGGTAATTAACCCACAACCTTGCGATGTACTCATCTTTAGTACACGATACCCCTAGTTAACCCCTCAGAGCCTATCCTTTTCGCGGTTCTCGTGATGTTTCGGTTTTTTGGAATATCAATGAAGAGCATCGTTTACAATCCACCCCCAAATGTACACCCAAATCACCTTAGCCTACCTTGTATGCACTCATCTTTAGTGCATTATTGTTATCATTACTAAACCCTTAGTTCAAATATCTAGTTACTTGCATAGTTGCTAAGTCGAGTCATATCTTTTTAATACAGTTTTGGGACGATTGGGATTCATGGGAAAAAAGTAATATTTTATGGAGTAACGGGAAAGAACGATAAATTCAAATTCCCTTTATCTACTTAATTAAATACTCCGAGTGTTTTGATCTTTCCAAATCGGGTCAATTAGTGTTAGAGAAATAAAAAAACTCAAGTGTAGGGATGCTCCTATAAATCCCTTATATTTTGATGTTATCGTAGAGGATGGTAGAGTTAAAAGGTATGAAAAAAATCGAAAAAATAGAGTATAAAAAAAATGAACAAATGAAGAAAAACATACGGGCTACCATCCTACATCTATCTTTATGTTTATGTCTTTAAATTTATGTTTTTTTGTTTCAAGTTATCTAGAGTTAGTGAGCCGAGTCTTGGCTTAGCAACGCCACGCTTTACATGCTTGTAACATAATATTTTTGACTTGACACCACTAAATATCCCCTATCCAACAAAACCCTTTGTTTCCCTACCATAAGCCTAACGTTACAACCCTTGTAAAGACCTCTTAGATAGTTGTTCCTAGGTGCTTACGCCAAAGCGATAGAGGTTTGATCTATTCTCAAGCTTATGGTAATCTATGTACTATGCCAGGTAAAGAGTGTTTATCTTCCATTTCCATTCGTATTATATTTCATATAAACACGAGAGATGAGAGAATCCAAACACCACTTGTGAGGTGCTAGTGTATAATTTCCGTGCTTGTTATGACTATTGTGGCGCTTTTACTTATTGTAAATTATTTTAAACCAATGCTTCATGCCCCCTAACTTATAAATTGATTAGTCAAAAGCACATTTGCTTGAGGACAAGCAAATATCAAGTGTAGGGATATTTGATAAGGATTTAAAACGTACGCTTTTTAGAGGTCATTTAAGCCCTATTTCGACACATTGTATATCCATTACTGCTTAATTTCGTTCCTTTTTACTTTTTAGGTCTTTTGGGAGCAAAATGCTGGAATGAAGCACATTTGGACGAAAAGGTGCAAACAAATGAAGAAAATGGCAAAGTCAAGATCGAAGCCACTCAAGACTGATCAGCAGAACCTCACGGCGTCCCATCCAAAGGGCGACGTCGTCCCTCTATGAAGAATTGATCAAAACATGCATGCGACGACTCAGTGAAAATTCTGGTCATATAACCTGACGGCGTCACGCTTTACATATGAAGGGCGTCACTCATAGTTTTCACTCCAGACGGCCTAGATCTAGAATCAAGACAACGTCTCAACTAAAGACCGACGGCGTCACAACTCTAAAGTGACGTTGTCTCATCGATGACTTGGCCCAGACAAAACCCTAATGACGGCGACCTGAGCGCGTCCCATCCAAAAGGTGAAGCCGTCGCGATTGTAAATCTATATATAGATTTCAATTTTTCTGTATTTAAGAGGTAGATTTTTGGACAGCAAACCCTAACTCAGTTGTAGTCCGACTTTGACAATATTCTAGGGTCCCATACCCTATTTTACACATCAAGATAAGTTTGTTAATCCAATTTATCATTATGTGTATGTCATATTCGATTGATTGTGTGTATGCTTGCTTGTCTATCATGTCTAGCTAAATTACTTGTGTGTTTGCTTAGATCTATGAAACCTAGTTATTGATTGTTGTTAGGTTGTTTCTTGTCTTAATTGAATTTGGCTTAGGAGTGCAACTAGGCTTTCATTGTGTTTAATGCTTGAGTATGCTTAATGATGATATGGTTCATGGATGAAATAGCTTAGGCTTGCCGACTCCGTGAGTCATATACGAGAGATACCCTCAAAGAACTAGGGACTACGCATACCCTACAACCTTTAGGAATACAACGCGTTTAGATAAAGGATGTGACAACTCAACCAACCAATAAAAGATAACTAGGGTGTAATAGTATCTAAGTAAATACATCTTTAATCGAGCACACTTCAATTAGACATAGCTATCCGTAGTAATTAGATAATTAGATAATTAGTTAAAGTAGAGTAATCGGTAGAAGTACCACCCCCAAACCAATTGCCCCGAGATTTTACCTTAGCTATCTAAAAAACCATAAAAAAGATAAAAAAAAAAGAATCATCCTCAACCCCACCTTCTCGTTATATATTTCTTACTAGCATTCCTATTCCCCTAGAGAACGATATCAATCCCCGAGGCTTACCCCATACTACACTACAATGATTAGGTTCACTGCCTAGGAGGTTGAAACACTTTCTCGAAGAAAAGGAAGTTTCCTTGACCCCGAACGCGCCTTCCGCGCGCATCAAGTAACGTGTTTGCAGCCATGGGGGTCGACAGATCTGGGCGTGGTGACTCAATTGCTTCGCAACCATGTCATATGTGGTGTGGATGCCTCAACAGATACTACTTTATACTCTGTTGCATTCACTGATAGTTCTGAGTGTTTCTGTGATCACTTATCTGATGGGCTGGCAAATTGCTTAAGCTTGCAGTTTTGAATGGTTTGCAGCCATGGCAGGGCAAACAATCATGTTTGCAGCCATGTGCGGCGATACATATGTGTTCTCTTCTTGAGTTACGATGGCTTGTGTATGGGAATGGGACACTTAATTGATAAGTGCGTATGTTGGTGGACCGTTTATTTAGTTACTGTGTTTGTTGATGGTTTGCATGCATTGCCCATGTAGCATCCTGTTAGGATTGCAGCCATGACGGGCATCTCCGCTTTTTCCTATTGATGCAAGTTTGCCGACATTGTTTGCCTCGCTGTTTCGCTATTGGTATTCAAATGTACATTTGTACCACTTGCTTTTAACAGCATTGAGGCTATGATGAGTTTTACCGGGTCAGATTAAAAATGAAATGGCACATATCTTGGCACGGCAGCCTGCTGTGGTTGCAGCCATGGTGGGCGCATCCATTTTTTCCAAATGCTACCCTATCTGAGCCTATCTTTTGTGACGTAAGAGACACGGAAGCCTTCTCATTATAGCACGGTTACCTTTTTGTTACATGTTGTTATATTAAGATGTTATAGGAGGGAACGTCTCCAAACTATGTTATCTTATTGTTACAATATTAATACTTTTTTGGGCCGGTTTGGTAGCCCGTTTTGCTGCATCGTCCATTTAAGCCCGTTTAATAGGTTATACCAGCTTCTACCGGCTTTGGGATTCTCAAAAACTCGAGATAGATTTCATCTCCTGTTAATCGACATCTAGATGTAATCAAAGATAATGAGGCTATGATGAGTTTTAACGGGTCAGATTAAAAGTGAGATGACCTATATCTTGGCACGGCAGCCTGTTGGGGTTGAAGCCATGGTGGGCGCATCCGCTTTTTCCAAATGCTACCCTATCTAAGCCTGTCTTCTTTGACGTATGAGACAGAGGAGCCTTCTCATTATAGCACAACTACCTTTTTATTACATATTCCAAAAACAGTATTCCTTGGGGACGTTTCGTAAGTCCATTTGTTGTTTTTTTTACCCAAGTTTTTGTACCTATAACGCCACAGTTAACACCTGCTAATAGTACTTTGACGGGTCATTCAGAATCAGTAATCCTCCCATGGTCATTCAAATTGGGAGTGTGGTAAGGTTCTTTGACTTATTATTTTTCTTTAATCTATGTTGTTTATTAAAAGAGGTACATATGGTGTTTGCAGCGTAGGTCATAGAAGAGGGCCAAAGGTGTTGTACATTTGGCGGTTATTTTCGGCATACTGAATAGACCATAAAGAGGCTGCAAGGATCCTCATCATTTCAGGGGGGACGTCAGATGGTTATGCCCTATTCTGGACAAAACGGTATACATGAGATATTGTTAAAGAAACTTTTTAACTGTTATAAGTTGAAAATTGCTTCAAGCTATAGTGGTTAGATTTGTTTATTTTATGTAGAAAGATAATTCTGTTTTTGGAAATTCCCACTTTAAGGCATCTGTAAGGTTTTTTGTTAAAGATTATGGGAGAAAACTAATATTTGTTTTCTTTTAATTAAGACTTTGAATTAAGAAAGTCACAAACTTCTCAAAAGTGTTAAAACTTGCATCTGAGTGACATTAAGGAAAGCGTTAAATTGACCAAAAAAACCTTTAAAATAACCATGGACGTGAGATGAAATTTATCATGAACTAATCAATGCTTTCATAGTTTAGTTGAAGTATGATAATAAGCAGAACTAAGGAACACGGGGTGTTTTTGGGTTGGTTATATTACTTCTCTGTTGCATAAATTATTTGAGCTATAAGCAAGTTGGTTTGCTTCTATTTAAGGAAACAGGCACTTGAAAAAAAGCAACCCCAAACACACCCATATAGAGTAATGTGACCCATGAATGAAGTGCATATGGTCAATATATACTGTTAAGAAGAATTGTAACATTTTTTAATTGATCGTCATTTTCTTGATTAATTTTAGCTTTCCAGAAGTTCTAAAACTTGATTATATAGAACTCATTTTTGATTATACTGAACTCTTGCAATGCGTCGGTATTGCAGGTATACAAACAGAAATATCAAACATTTCAAAAGCCGTTGATGCCACCAGCAGTGATTTGATCATCTTTTTGTGTGCTTATTTGTGTAGGTTTTCTAATTGTCGCATGGAATGTAAGTAGGTACGGTTGGGGGTGTGTTCAGTGGGTTGGCTTAATGTGTTAGTTCAGTTAGTGGATTCAGGCGCTGCGTTCAGGGGACGGGTCACGGAATGGGTTAAGTAGGTTTTGAGCGGAAATTTCTAACAACATTGATGCAACATGATTGGAGTAGCTTAGATGTGGCAAAGCTCCATCTGCTTGCGCTCAAATTTATGTTGCGTCAGGCCACCATCATGGGAAGAAGCAAAACACTTGATCAAGGAAGTGCTGGACCAGGTGCGTTCACATCTTTCGTCTATTTAGGTGATAATAATATTATTGTAGACGAAGGTGGTAGGTACTTTGTTGACTTCATTAGGATCAAAGAGACTCCCCTAAACATGTGTTTTCTTTTTTGATGTCTAAGGATTTATCATTTATTTTTACAGAATGGACAAAGAATCTATGGCGAGGCTAGCAAAAGCCTCTGCTGTCGAAGCTATGGCTGTTAATGCCGTTCGGTAACCTACAGAGGCACATGCTGCAAACCATGCAGAAACGCGACCCAAAATGGATCACTACCTTCAGGGACAAATTTCAAGGCGAGCAATACAGAGGGAGACGTTAGATTCCACCCATAGACTGTATGCATTATCTACCTTATAATTCAAGTATTAGACTCATTACTTTTTAGATAAACAAGCATTGTGTCTGTATGCTACAGGTTGCGGTTGCTAAAGAAAGTATAGAAAACATTGGTGGTTTGTTGAATAGGTAGCAATAGATGTCAAATACTTGAATTGTAACTTTACTGTAAAAAAAGGTAGCAACAGAATCATTACGTAATACGTTATCTACTTTTAACATGTGTTTCGATTAGTTTATGAACTTAGTTATATCAGTATGTATTGGTTTACTTTGATGTTAAATTAGTATAACCACAATGTCTCAAAACACCAGCGCCCGCGGATGATCCTTTGATAATGTTGTGTTGTTCCGGTAAGTGGGAGCGGGTCTGCATGATAGATTCAGAGCTGTTCGCTTAAAAATTGAGGTTTGGATTTTAATTTACTTTACCTTTTTATTTTGCTATTGTTTACGTGTTTCAGTATCAAAGGATATCAACTAAGGCCAAATAGGTAAATAGTAATGTTTTGTTTTTTCAGGAAGCAAGGCGTACAGCTAATAAAACAGTTGGTCCAGCTGACATGGATGAGAGGATGAACAGATAGGTTTCGTTAGCAGGCGCACTTCGAGCAGCAACAGATTAGCGATAAAGAAGTTATATGAACAACTTAAAGATGGTGCATGTAAAGAAGTTAAAAGTGAGCCACTCTCTAAGAGCATCTACAATGCATCAAGTCTTTGAAGACTTGATGCATTTAATGCAAATCTCATTTAATAACTAAAGCTTTTGCAAAAGACTTTAGGTTCATCAAGCTTTTGTAAAAAGCTTTTCAAAAAGTCATTATTGTAATGCATAAAAACTTGTCCAAAAACTTTTTGAAATAGTGAAAAGTCTTTCCCAACTTTACTCATTGTAGATGCTCTAAGAAGCAATCTCTGCATGTAAAGAAGTTAAAAGTGATCCACTCTCTAAGAAGCAATCTCTCAGCTGCCCCCGTCGCATCGTGGCGGGTTCAAATTACTTGTTACTACTATAGTGTTAAGAATAGTAGCTTCACAAAGCGATTATATATGTTGTGCGAATATGTAAAAAACCATTATACTATATGCAAAAAAAACTTGTACAAAAAATATATATGCAATTATTCACTTTGGAAGGAATATATATGCATTTTTGCTTATTATTTATTATTATTTTTTGTCTAGGAGGTTATAATAGAATATAGACGTGGAGAAAGATTTGAGAAGATATTGGAAGGATTTGTATTTTTATTTCTTTAGCAAGTGAAATGGAGGATTTAAATGATAATATGATCCGAGGAATGAGTGTGAACTTATAAGAAATAAGCTCCATGTACTATTTAGTTCCAGTAAATCTTCCTATCTTCATAAATATTGGCCTTTTTGGCACAACATGAAACACTACCAGTCTACCACCACCACATAACATTCTATCTTTCTCTACATCGTCACCACGAACGTCACCATTTCTTGCCTAGATATTGGACGTACAGCATATAAACACACTTCCTAGTTCACTAACTCATACAAATTGAACGTACCATACACAAAAAATGTCCACTGTTATGAGTCAAAAACAACCTCACTTCTTTGTAGTAACCTATCCAGCCCAAGGTCACATTAACCCAGCTCTCCAGTTTGCAAAACGGCTCATTCCATTAGGTGTCAAAGTCACCTTCTCCACCGCGGTCTCTGCCTACCGTCGCATGAGCAAATCTGGCAGGCTCCCTGAGTGTTTTAACTTTGCCACTTTTTCAGATGGCTTTGATGATGGTTTCGACAATAATAAAGATGATGTCAAACTATTCTTAACTCAATTGAGGACCGGGGGAACACAGTGCATTAAAGATACAATTCATTCTAATGCAGAAAATGGCACTCCGGTCACTTGTTTGGTTTACACCCTCCTCCTTCCTTGGGCTGGTGAAGTGGCTCGTGGACTTAACGTGCCATCAGCCCTTCTTTGGATTCAACCAGCATCCGTTTTTCGAATTTACTACTATTGCTTTAACGGGTACGGTGAACTCATTGGGGACGATTGTAACGAATCTTCATGGTCCATAGACTTACCAGGATTGCCGTTGCTTAGAAGTCGCGACCTCCCCTCTTTTCTTCTCCCTTCAAATCCATACAGTTTCGTGTCGGACTTATTTAAAGAAGAGATAGAGAGGCTTAATTCGGTTAACAATCCTATAGTGCTTGTGAATACTGTTGATGCATTGGAGGAAGAGGCCTTGAAAGATATTGAAGGCAAGCTTAAGTTAATTGCTGTAGGACCGTTGCTTCCATCCGCTTTCTTGGATGGAATAGATTCAGCTGACAAATCTTCTGGGGGAGATTTGTTTCAATCATCAAAAGATTATTTGGAATGGATGAATTCAAAGCCTGAGGGGTCTATTGTTTACATATCTTTTGGAAGTCTTTTAGTATTTTCAAAGAAACAAAAGGAGGCAATGGCACATGGTTTGTTAGATAGTGGTAGGCCGTTTTTGTGGGTGATCAGAGATGAAAAAGAAGGGCAGAAGAAAGGCGAGGACGAAGAAGATAACTTAAGCTTTATGAAGGAATTGGAACAGTTAGGTTTGATTGTGCCATGGTGCAGTCAGTTAGAGGTGCGAGGCTGTTTTGTGACACATTGTGGATGGAATTCAACATTAGAGAGTATAGTTTGTGGGGTACCTGTTGTGGCATTTCCTCAATGGACAGATCAGACGACAAACGCGAAGCTCCTAGAAGATGTATGGGAAACAGGTGTAAGGGTGACAGCTAATGAAGACGGAGTTGTAGAAGGTGAAGAGATAAAAAGATGCTTGGAAATGGTAATGGGAGGGAATGAAAAGGGAGCAACAATGAGAGAGAAAGCTAAGAAGTGGAAAATTTTTGCAAGAGAAGCTATGAAAGAAAATGGATCTTCTTGTATGAATCTCAAGTTTTTTGTTGAAGAAGTTGCAGGATGTTCGACTCAAGACTCTAGTGAGTTTGAGTAAAGAATTCGAATTGAAATCTGGTTTTGCAAGTAGTTAATGGTGACAGAAAATTAAATGTAACATGTACCATAAGTACTGGGCACACAAAATGTAATAAATGTTATGTTTGGCTTGTTGCTACAACTTTAAGAAGTTGTACCAGAGTTTGATGCAAATGGTGTAGAAAGAGAAAATTTCAAGAAGAGACGAATTGAAAAGTGTACAAATTAAAAATCGACAATTTGAGAGTATATTATCAAAGCAGACAGAGCGCGCAAGCAAAAATCAAATACGCGTCGGACTAGACACACCGTTTATGCACGCACCCTGTGTGCCGCGTATAACCCAACTGATCGACTTTTGTTTTCTGGTTCACTTAGATACTTCCACGTGTATAGTAGCGCACAAAACAAGTATGCACGCCAACCCCTTGCGCACGGACCTCCAATTTAATTAAACCAACTACTCGTGAATGAGATTGCACGAATTTACTTACTTGCAATGGCGGAGCCATGTAGAGAGAAATTTACATTGCCCTCGTCCCAGAAATATGCATGCCCTCTTCATCGAAAGAGACCAAAAATCATAATGTTAAAAGGATGCTTATCGCCGTTTAACTATAAGCATCGATGGTTTTGTCATTGTAAAAAATTAAATTCTGATACTCTTTTAGGTTGAAAGGTTGTGGGAAGATAAAGTAAGGTATTTTTTGAGAAACGAGATAGTGGGGACCGGTGAATAAAAAGATTAAAACAAAACAATATACCAATGTATACTTTAAAATTAGAGGCGCACATCATCACCGGTTAACCGGTCCGGTTTGGAAACCGGTCACAGCCGGAAAAAACTGGTTTAACCGGTTTATCGGTTCAGTTTGTAATCGGGATCGGAGAGAAAAAACCTTAACCGGTTGGAACCGGTTAACCGGTTTTGCCGGTTTGTTATTATTTTTTGTTTTTCGTCGTTTGTGCAAAATAAACTGAATAAACTTCAACTTTTATTTAAGACATCTGAAAGACAACTGAAAAGAAATATATCCTGAAAAGAAATACATCAAACATAATACATAAACTTAAAAAGTAACACATAAAAATAAAACAACGAAAAGCTAATCATAAATGTCTTCATCGGATCCGATGGACATAGCTTCATTAGCAGTTTCATCTTGTCTGATTTCTTCATCGGAAAGTAATTCAGCTTCACTTGCTTGCACCTCTTCCTTGTAGATCTCTTCTTCGAAGTCTAGTGTGTTTTCAAGATTTGATTTGTCTTGTATTCGCTTGGTTGCATCCAAGTGATCCTTCAAACACATACACATCTCCAAAGAAGCCGGTGTGAGCCTTGTTCTTCTGTTTGATAACACCCTTCCACTTGTTGAAAAAGCGGATTCAGAAGCTACCGAAGTAGCTTATACACTTAAGACATCTCGAGCCATTCGGGATAGAACGGTAAACATTGTTTCCTTTGCTTTCCAAAACGCCAAAACATCAAGTAACCGGGTTAGTTTTTCAATAGTATCCCAATGGTGGACCGAAAATGGAGCACACATACCCCTTTCCGACAATTTGTCATGAAAATATTTTAATGTCACTTTTTGTTTTATACCACTTAGGAACATAAGATAAGTGGAACTCCATCTTGTATCAATATCCCAATTAGGTGAGAAAGAAGGTTTCCCAGCATCATGACACATTTGAATGTAGTTATTATATCTTTTACTACTCTTTTTAAAACCATCTCGTAACATTCTTCTAAAAAATTCTTTCATTTGATACATTGTGGGATCCGCTAATCCCGCTTGGACAACCAAGTTAATGATGTATGCAACACATCGACTATGATAAAAATTGCCATTTAAAGGTGGCTCGTATTCCATTTTTAGTCTACCCATTACATTTGTGTTATTACTAGCATTATCCAATGTAATTGAAAAAAACAAAAAATCGGCCAAAGCATTTCCCCTATGACTCACTTCATCATTTGCCAACTTTCGGGATAAACCCAATGTGCGGTAACACAAAGGTACAAAAAAGGCAAATTATAAGGAACGGACCAAACATCCGTTGTTAAATTAACACAAGCAGTTAAATTTAAAAAACTATATTTTAATTCTTGTGTAGCCATTTTCCACAGTTTCATATCATCGCATTTTAGAGTCATATGACTTACATGATTATACTTTGGTTGAATGACATTCTGAAACACCCTCGCCATCTAAGGGTTGTCGAAGTGGTTGAACGGCAAAGTTTCTTGAATCACCGAACCAGCGAATTGTTCACGAACAAAATCCGGATTTTATACAAAATACTCCCGTCTCGACCCATAGACGATTGACTCTCTTCCGGAACCATTTTGAGTGCCTTGCAATACTTTTTATTGATATGGGCCCCCAACGTCGAGTTGGCACCGGCAGACATTATAGAGAAGCAATGCTTACGTTGAGCCATTTTCTTGCTATCCGACATTAGGACTAAGTTGAAGTTAGCCCAAGGATCATGTACAAGATCGCAAGGTAAAATGTCAACAACCGTCGGTGCATTCGATGCACTTATTGAACCCACACCGGTGTTACTTGAACTAGATTGAGTTGCTATTAATGAAATACTTTCAATTTTGATTTTTTAAAGGTGTATTTTGCTTGTATGAAAGTGGTAAATAAACCAACACACCACCCCTCTATTTATACTAAACATACAATAAAAAAATGATAGATTTCAAACCCAAAAATCAAATTTCAATACCCCCCCCCCCGCTCCTTCCCGCCTTCCCGCTCAAGATTTGAATTCAAATTTTAAAATTTCAAAAAAATAAAAAATCCCACTCCTAACTAGTTTGTAACCGGTTCAAAAAACCTATTGTCTAACCGGTCGAAATCCAAACTCCCAAACCGCCGGTTTGTGGAATAACCGAACTGGTTTCGGTCAAAACTAGTGTTGACCAGTCCGGTTTTCCGGTTTGCTTTCGAGGCTGCTCTAGTTAACCGGTCCAATTGTGCACCACTATTTGAAATATACTTCAACTAGCTTAAGGCCCTCCCACTGGGTGGCTAGCTTTAAGTCTTATTGTAAAACATAAAAAAATAGTAGAAAGTGAGGCATAAGATTCACTAGACTCCTATGGTCAATTCGCCTAGCCTATCTCCCTAGAATCCTACTAGGACGCCAAAGGTCTGCATCTTTATGGTCGTCAAAGCTTACAGGTAGACTAGTTTGAGTCATTAAGTGTTGCTACATGCTAGATTTATTCTTTGTGTGGCACGGTCTCTCGGATCTTAGACCACACATTTAACTTCTTAAGTTCATCCAACCCGGAGGGTGATCCTATGGTCAATTAGCAAACAAGGAATTGGTAGTCCTATGGTCAATTCTTACCAACCCTCGCAACCAATCATACTGGGGTCCTATGGTCAATTCTCCTAGTGTAAGAAGTACAACCGGCCTTCAAAACTACCAAAACTAGATGATCTAACGAAAAACTAAGCATGCACACATTAGAAGCAATAATAAAAGCACGAAAACATAATAAAAACATGAAAGGAATCATAACTAGGCTAGCACCAAAGGTGCTTAGCCGATCATATTAAAAACTACACGAGATTCAATGTATTTCATGGTAATGAAATACATGAAATCGTAAATGTAAAAGAAATATGAATCGCTAAAACTTATTAATGTTGTGATGTGATTTCTCCCTTGAAAAATGTTTTGTATGCTGTTGGAGATCCTCCTTGTGGAACCCTACTTCATCCTCTGATGAGTTGTGGTGAGAAAGATGTCTCAAATGCAGAAAATAAGGTTGGTATTTATAGGCCCAACACAGCTACGGCGTAACCTAGAGATGTGGTTATGCTGTAACTAGTGTAATCTTCAACAATCTTATCCATTAATAAATATTTATAGCGTAAATTAGATGGATAGTTACGCCATAACCTTCTTAGGGTTTGATTGGTTGTCAATTATATATTCCAAAAGAATACAAATGGTGAAGTTTGTATCCCCGGATCGTTCCCCAACGAAGGTTGAATGGAGTTATTAACTCGAGTCGCGTTTTCGTGAATTTGAATAGTGAAAAAGTAGGAAATTTGGGTTTTTACACTAAAATTGATAAACATAAGCTAAAAACAACTTAATAAGCATCTAAAACAATAATACGAAGCAATTGGGGGCTAAAACGTAAAGAAAACCTAAAAACGCGAAATCCCGGGCTAATCCCGAGCTCTAAAAGTGAAATTGAGAAATTTTAACCCTAGAAACTCAAAACTATTTTTTCTACGTGCTAAATGACAACAGAAAATTTTAGGAGAAAGCCAAATATTTTTTTTACTTTTATTTTAATTTTTATGAATTAAAAACTGAAATTTAGAAAATTAATTATTAAAAATAGTAAGTGAAACAGCAAAAATACTAAAAATTCAGGAAAAGTAAAATTTTAAAAGCTTAAAAAGAGAAAATTAAAAAAACAGATACAGCTTATCCAGATAAGCTGGAAAAAGCTTTCAAAAAGCTGTCAGGGTAAAATCTGGAAATGTCTTTAAAAGATTAATAAATGCCCTAGGAACTGTAAGTCCTAGGGCGCAGATGGAAGTGTGTTGGGTGTTAGTGTACTTAGTGTAGAAACAAGGGTTCAAACCCTGGTTCTTACACTTTTTGGTTTTAATTTTTTTTGTTGATTTTCTTTTTTACAAACTGTTTATTGAGATGAAAATAAGAAAATTTTGTGAAAACAAGTTTTGTGAAAAGAAATATTAAGTTGATAAAAAGCAGATTTAAAAAGACAGTTAAGCAAATTTTAAAACACTAAACTAAGTTATCTGATCAGTAAGCACAAGCTTGGAAAAGCTTGTGCTAACTTTGAAAAGCCACTAAAAACCTAGGAGTAAACAATCTTTAATGCTAAGCTATCCTAAAAAGCAATCTTAAATAAGCTAACGGGGTTCCTAAATGACTAAATAAGATGTCCTAAAGATTAATAAGCAACAAGGAACTTGTGAAGATCGTTGTAAGCTCTTAGACGAGGTCTAATATTATATCTAGGAACACATAATAACGAAAGCGGAATATTCAATAAGAATTAACGTTATAATGAACAAGGTTTTTCATTATCATAAACTAACTAAACAATAATAAAGATCAAAGACTTGATCTTTAACACTAACTAACTAAACCCTAGGCGTTTTCCCTACGCCTAGGTTCCCACACACACACACCTTTAGACGTCTACATCTTGTACGTACGTATAAAACTAATGACCCTATGTCTCTTTATATACTAGAGACATCTAGGGTTTACAAGAGGAATCATAATATAATTAGGAAACAATACAATTAGGAAACTAAATATTCTTTTAAGCATATCTTCTAGAATCTTCCAAATCCTCCATCTTTTGTAGTTTCCCTTTTTGTTACTTTTAGTCCTTCATGTTTCATTCTTCTTGTTTTGTATCATCAAATCTATAATAGACCCAACAATCTTCCCCTATTTGATGATGACAAAACAAACACAATTCTTGTACGAACTTCCCTAGACGAAGTAGCAGAAGTTGAGATCAGGGATCTCGCCATAAATGAAACAAGTATGTCTTCCTTTGTCTTCCCCTTAATCCATGCCACGCCACTCAAACATCTCTTCCCCTTTTTGTTATTATCTAAATAGGGAACATATGCAAATAATGATCTTGACCACCACGAACCAATATCATACTTCCAATCTAAGACTTCCAATGCTTCAAATCGCCCACCATTACGCATCATAAGAAAAATGGATCCAAAACAGTAGAAAACTTCAACTAGCAGTAGTAATAATGATCAACAATAGTAAAATCAACCACTTCCCCTTGAGTGATGCATGTAGATGGTTAAACTTTTAACAATAAGCTTCCCCTAAAAACCATATGTTAACCATCTTCTTGATTCTTCAAATCTGTAAGCTCCTTGTAATGATCACTTTGTGAAGAAAACCAAATATAACAAACTTGATGAAGAAGTAAAATTCCCAAACTTGTATCTTAAATCTTTTACTATCCACGGAACTCCATACTTATACGGACAAAATATAAGTAGACCGCAATCCCTTGACAAGAATCCTCAACTAGTATGAGACACTGAGCACTACAATGTAACTCCTTCAAGTGATAGCCAATGTGTGCATAGAGCATCATAAGAAAAATCACACATTGCTAGATTCATCAAGCTAGATGATAAGAACACAAACCAAGCAATTCCACTTCACCTTCAAATAAGTGATAAATAATCCTCTTCGTAATCAATTCTTCAATAAATCTCCAAAACGAGCCTTTTTTAAATCCTTTTAAGAACATAAACTTCTTCCTCTGTGTGTGAACAATAACCTGTGTGTGTGTCGTCCAAAAACCATAACAATAATTATGCTCGACTTCCCCTTAATTCAAAAACCATATGAGAAGCAGTACTTTCAATAAGAACAGTACTTTGAGAAGGAGCAGTAATTTCATCCAATCAGCAATACTTTCAAACATGGGCAAACAGTACTTTCAATAAAATCTGCAGTACCTTGAAGCAGTACTTTGCAACAGTACTTTCATCTAAACGTGCAGCAGCAGCAGTACTTTGAGCAATACCCATGAAATCATAAGCAGTACTTTAAAAATAATGAGCAGTACTTTCGTATTAAGTATCAGTACTTTCGTCCATAAGCAATAGTCAATACCCAAAGTGCTCCAATACTCTTTCAACCAAACTGACATACATACACAATCCTTTTTCTTCAAGCAGTACTTTGAAAATACGGGCAGTACTTTGAGCAGTACTTTTAAACAAAAATCTGCAGCAGTACTTTGCATAAATTCGATCAGCAGTACTTTAACAAAAATTCTCGAGCAGCATCAGTACCTTTAAAAATTTCATCTCGTCTTGCAGCAGTACTTTCAAAAACCATACAGCAGCAGCAGTTTAAAATATGGATAACAGTACTTTGAATTTAACAGTCAATCGAACAATTATAGTACCCATCTATAGCCACTTGCTCACCATCACGTGAAAACTCCATGAAGTCAACAAGCATGTGTTCAAATCCAATTAGCTCCATGTGATATTGCTTCAACCGAGTGGGACCAGGATAAACAATTTTAACGCCTAATAAACCAAATATCCAACCGACCAATCAAAACGCAAGACCATCGAAGATACCATACACCCTCCACACTAAATCTTATCCCTCGTGTGTGCAATATACGCAAATCATAGATCCCATGCATCACATGACGTCAAACTCAATTCATATGATAATATACTCACGTGACCACATTAGATGAATTGTATCACTAAAAACTCTCCACGTGACTTTTCTCATGCTAGAATTAAATCAGTACTATGACATTCACTTGATCCAATTGTAATGCCTAATAAAATAAAAGACGAGCCCCATGTGTATAGCACCCAATAGTAATTTATTCTACCAGCCCCATCAAATTACTATACTAATTCGAACCAAACAAATAACTTCAATCCCACGTGATCTTCAAGTTGACCCATGTGCACATAAATAATTATACCATATGTAACCTTCGACCAGTTACCATCATAAAACCAATTAAATATATTGGTATAACCTTAAAATTCGACTTTAAAAATCTTCTTCAGCAGCCAACTTCGACAGTGAATAACTTATGATTGAAAGCTCAGATCGAAGATCCCTTCGGTGAAAAGTTAGATTGTCATATAGAGAACATCCACCTAAAATTTCGTTACGATCCAACGGTTAACGAAAAAGTTATCGCCGTTTTAAAACAGTGCTGTATACAAATACGAAAATTTGAGCTCCGAATTTTTTCTTCTTTTTCATCATTCTTCGACACATAAAACCTTGCGAACCCTATATCAAGAGCTCCCCGCTCTGATACCAATTGATAAGATCGTTTAAAAGCTCAGCTAGGGATCAATAACAAAGATTAATAACATAGTACGCAGCGGAATAATCAAAACAATACTTTGTTATTGAACAAGGTTTTTCATTCACTAATACTCTAATAATCTTAGACGTTTATAGAAGCACGTCTACTAACTAAACTAATAACCTAGGCGTTTACAATGATCCATACGCCTAGGACACACTAATCTAAATCTAATACCCTAGACGTTCTTCCCTAACGTCTAGGCTAAACACACACCTTTTAGTCGACTACATTATTGGAAGACTTAATTAAAAACCTACACCTATGTCCTCTTTATATACTAGAGGATAAGGACTAAATAATAAAACTTCCATTGCAAGCAAGTCCTTCCATCTTTTAGTAGGTTTCCTTCTTGTCATATTAAGTCCCTCTTGTTTCATTCTTTTTGTCTTTATCAACTCAAACTTGTAATTCCCAACAGAACTAAACATAACCTAATAAGCAGATTAGACTTAAATGTAAGCACTTCATTAACTCTAATAAGCTAAAAGTCTACAAAGCTAAACTGCAAGGATAATATTAAAGGGAGCTAAATGATCAACTTTTAGCATACTTTAAGGAGTTCTTAAGACATCTAAAACCCTAATAAGCTAAAAACAGATTAATTATAGCAGCTAAATAATACTAAAAAGCAATTTGAAATAAGAAATAGGCTTAATTAAGCTGTCAAAACAGCTTTTCAATAAGACAAATAATGCACTGCACCAGGTTACCCTGATGCAAAAATGCTTACTTTAAAACAACTTTTAAGTGCTGAAATGATCACCAAACATCAAATAAGCTAAGAACATATTGATGTTGAATACTAAATAGCTTATTAATCCATTATTAGAACTTATATGACTGATAAACAAGCTGAAACAAGATCTGATAAGGACTGATTTAGAAACTGAGTTTGGACTTTTTGACTTTTGAAGAAAAACTTATAAATGCATATTGACCATAACTAGTGAAACTAATGACTAATATGAACTTGTAAACTAAATTAAACACTACTTTTGATGCTTGAGACTGATTCAAAACAATTCATAACAATAAGCATTCCAATTAAGCCTAAACTGTTTATGCAGACTTACATCTAAACTTAAATTTATTATAAAACCTATCACATATTTTTGAACCTACATAAAAGAGACACAAATAGTTATAGTATAACCTAATTAAACTGACCCAATACATTTTGACAAGTAAAAATTTACTCAGACCATTAAAACTAGATAAACCGAACACCCCTTCAAATTTCAGATTTCACATTTTAAACTTATTTAACCTGAGATTTTGGTTATCTAAAACTAAAATCAACTTAGTATGACTGAATAACAGATTAAAAAAGGTTTGACAATTTGAATAAGTAGAAATTAAACTAAATAAGTTGTTTGACTTTCTTTGAATTTTTAAGAAAAATGAATAAAAACAAAATATAAGCTCAGTATAAGCTATTGATAAGCTTATATGAACTTATAAAACATAAAAAAAACTCATGAATCAACACAATCAGTTTCAAAAAACATTAAAAATAAATGATACAATTCTTAAAGTAAAAAACGATTTCTATTAAAAATTAAAAGAGTACAAAGACTAAAAATGAAATTACAACTGAATATAAAGCTAATTAACTAAGAAAACCAGTAATTTGACAATAAAATAAAATGGTTACAACTTTCTAAAAACGTGAAAATTGGAAAAATTGCTCTTGTGAAGAAGGCTCTTTATAGCTGAAGAGCGGATCCTTTAGGGTTTCACAGAAGCTTTTGGTATCTCAATCCTCAACCTTTTATCATTCAATTACATCATCTCCATCAATCTCTGCCGTTTGATCATCCCACTGGTGTGTTTAACCCAATAAGATTGCTGGGAATTGCCCATGCCCATGTCAGCTTCAAAAGATTCTTAGTACCAAGTTTAACAAGGGTATGATGGGGAATTTAGATATGGGAGATGATGAACAGTGGTATGTGTTCTTGGCGGGTAAGGGCAATTTTGGTTTTATTTATTTTAATTTGACTGGGTCCAGTGGTTGTGTTGACCGAGTTGGGTTGTGGGAAAGAAATGGGTCATGGGTGTAATATGGTTGGGCTTGGGCTGATTGGAATGGGGTATAGATTGGAATTGGGTTGAATTTTTAAGGTAGTATCATCAGGCTTGTATCCGGATTTAAGTGTAATTTTACCATAAGGACCAATTTAGCTACTTTGTGAAATTCCAAGGACCATAGGTCAAATTTTGGTGAGGTTAAGGTGTAAACTGGTAATATGGATAAGTGAGGGTGGGATTTGTAATATGGATAAAGATGAGGGTAATATGTGGAAATATGTCTAACATGATCCAAAAACCGTAAAACTGAATCCCTGGCTTCAGCTTTTGCTCTCTTTTCATTCTCATGCTCGTTTTTCTTCTGTTTTGTCTTTTATTTGTCCGTTTTGACATATCCGTACCTGCACATGCATAAACTCAAGAAACACACAAATATTAAGCATTAACGGCTCGTTTCCGGTTTATTTGGGTTGGTTTTGATAAAGAATAAGTATATGTTTTCACATACACCAGGGTTTCATTTACGTTGTAATCTTCATGCATGGTTACGTCGTAATCTCGTCAATAACTTGAGTCCCCTTGTGTTGGGTCGTGGGTTCTTGGTCCTTGGTTCTTTGTTTCCCTTCCACTCGATCATGCGACAAGGCTACACGTATCATCCTTTCCTATTTTCCTTTTCATTCTGATTCTTGTCACAAGTATAAATCTGGTTATATGAGACAACTATGAATCGACTAAACGTAACATGAATGTATACGACTTGAAATCTCACATAAAATGATACACTATGTCATATAAAATCATGAAAATGAACCTTAATCGGATCGAACTATATGTGGTTATCCGACTTATGTTTTACGTTTGGTTCTGATTTGTTTAATACTCTATCTAATCTTGGTTTTTCTTTTTATTTAACCAAATGAGAGGTAAAATACTTGTTAAAACCTGGAAATGAAACTTAACAAAAAGGAAGTTTTGCATGCATGCGTGTGTGTGTGAATATATGTGTCTTTCGAATCAAACGGTGTAGGTAACTTATTAAATGTCGAGTGGAGATAAAAATGATATGCGCATATAAACCTTTCTTCTGTTTGAATCATTCGAACATATTTGTCAGTCAATCAGGTTCCTATTTTTTTTCTTTCATTTCGAATTGGTGGTCATGAGTGTGTATATATATTGAAGAGTAATGCGTCGTGGGTATGTATATTATGGAGGTTATGTCTAATAAGATATATAATTGGGTAAAACAACTGAACTTGTGTGTGTCAATGTGAACATGTTTTAATGGGAGCGTGTACTTGGAAAATAGTGTGATATGTGTGTCGTGTAGTAGAGTAAAATAAATGGAAATGTGCGTGTTAAGAATATGTTCGATTAGCGTGTGTTTTGTTTTGGGTTAAAAGAAAATATAAACATGGAAACTTACTAATTCGAGAAACCTGCTAAAAATAGAAGTGTCTAAAAATAGAAAGAAACCTAATGAGTAATCTGATTAATTCTAGGCATTAAGTAATACGTGACCATTAATTTATGTAGATCTCGTAAAGAGGGAGAGATAGTGATTTGGCTTTGTGTGCCTTGCTCTCATGCACACACTTTGAGGTACTGATATTCTGTCATTTTAGTAATGACATATCTTTTCTCTCATGACTCTTGTCCATTTTGATATTCGATTCGTATTCTCCTTGCTTTGATATGTTATAATCCATTTGATATGATTTGTTTTGGTATGATCCTCTGATTTGATATTCGCTTAGTAATTCGTTTGATATGTTATCCTATTGATATAACTTATTGATATGATTCCATTATATGATCAGTTTGATATGATATGATTTGTTTTGTTTGGTTGCCCAAGCTAACTAGCCATGGAGGTACCATGGGCATGTCATTGATGCACCAATGGCATGACACTATCTGGGCGGTGTGATTAGTCCCCGACGTTCCCTTATGATATGATTATGATATTTGTGCACTTGGTCATTATAATTACGTATGTACAGTCTCGCATTGGCATATGTATATTTGATTTGTTTTGCAGGGAGCGTATGGATGCATCCTAGGTACTCAGTTCAGTTTTGGTGATGTGGTACGTATGTGCAATACACCCTCACGCTTGGTACATTTGGGCTAGCTATCCATGTACACTTTGATATGATTTGTGGATTTGATATGATATTGGTTATGATATATGATTTGTAGATTTGGCTATTGCAGTATCTCCTTTAGTATTAGGTGCTCGTGGCAACATTTTGATTCGGTATTATATGATTATCCGCTATTCTGGATTTATTCGTTTGCTATGCCATGTTTTTTAGTTGTTCAGTTGGCTACTGTCATTCGATTCGTATGTGATTCGTTTTGACTACCATTTCTCTCTCTTATATTCGGTTCACTTGATAACTTTGCTTATTCTTCGGATTACCATGCTTATTCTTCAGTTGGGACTTCCCTTTTGTTATGATATTTGTTACAGCTTTGCATATTTGATTCTGATTTGATTATCGCTTATATATATTTGTTTATATCTGTTCACTCAGCGTTAGCACAGTCGTGTTTTCTTTTCCATGCGGCATGTATTTAGCTGAGAGCAGGGATATGGGATTTCGAGAGGAGTGGAAGACCACCTAGTGAACCCTATTGTTGGACCTTTGGCATTTTGAACTATCTTTCATTCAGTATTTTGGACCATGTTATTTCAGTTATTGGTTATGCTTTGGAACTTTTGAAAGACTTATGTTTTGATGACTTTCATGATTGTAATAAAAGACTTCCACTTGCATTTTGATTAGTATGTTCTGATATGACTCCATAATGTGGCATTTGGACCTTTTTCGGTTTGGGGTGTTTCACGGGTTGTCTCCCGAAAGAGCACTTTTCTTTATTACCGAGTATTTAAGTTAGACTCAAAGCCATGGAGCTTTACGGTGGCCTTTGAACTTGGCCAACTTCCTCCATATCCTTCATCAAATTGTGTCTGACCCAAGCAACATTCTAACGGTGCGGAGATACTCCTTTGTCTCAATCTTCCGAATCTTGCAAAAGTTTTCGTCCGGCCCCAAATGATATCTTGTAAACTCATATTTCTCAGCTGCAATTGGTAGTGGCGTTTTATACGGAATACCAAGAGGTTTGCACCTTCTTTGTTCGTATGCTTCATTATCGGGTCAGTGAACCCATCTTCACCTTGTATAATTCCCTCTATTTCATCATCATTGGACTCAGGTCCCTTGAACCACTTATCATCAACTATTTTTCAATAAGCTCATGTTCACATTCTCCTTTTTCGTTGTCTTTGTTAACTTCATTCATTAAGCCTTTTGTCGCCTGACTAGTATCGTGAGGAATCTCTGTTAGGTTACCATGTTTGTAACACAAGCATCAATATGAAGAAATGAGGTAAGAAAGGATCGGATGAACACTTAATAACACACGCGTATGAATATAATAAATGTTTAGGCGTAGGAAATATTATAAAGTGAACAACCAACTCCCAAATGGGAGTTTACAAGATTATTTATAGGGAGGGAATTAGGGCAACATGCAAGTTCCCTTCCTTTCCTTATTGGGCTTTTGCATAGGCTCATGGGCTTTCTACATGACCCTAGCCTTAATTACTAACATAAAAGCCATAATGAAGCTAACTATTACATATTAATTACTAACACTTGTAATCTAGTTTAGGAGTGATTCCAAAAATCTCCCCCTAAGTGTTGGTGATTAATGATTGGTGTGAAAAACGTTGTAGGTGCTGATGTAATAGTTTCTTTAATGTCTTCTGACATTCTTCTTTCTTGTGAGAAGAAGTGTCTTGATTCCAA